>OX104067.1:89908649-90189245 GCA_944474145.2 Dicrocoelium dendriticum
GTCACTGTATTGAGGTCAACAAGGCGTTTAGAATCCTGCTTTGCCATACTAACTCCCGGCTCCTCCGGTTTGCCGAGGCGATTGCCATTAGTCGGATTAAACCAGAGCTTTGTGTTGAAAAACAATTATCGATCAGCCTCAGGCTGTCCTGGTTGTAGAGGAAAGACACCTTTTTTCGCGTTTGTTTGTATGGATATCTGTACCCACAAACTGTTATATAAAATTACCGGTTATCTTTATCGGCACTGATGAGACGATACGAAATGCATGCATCTGCCGCGCTTCGTCTTCTAATTGTGCTTTTCATGTTACTAAAGGGACCTAACTGTTTTAAAAATGCGAGTACAACGGCTGATGTCGTTCTCTGCACTTCTCCTACTACTGACGATCCGCAAACATAATATCTATAGTGCCGCGATGCGAACGGAATCCATATTGCTCTTCCACCACGTTAGGTTCCATAAACTGACTGACGAGGCGATTGAGCAGGATTCGGGCAATCACCTTGCCCACACACTCAGCAAGTTGATACCACTATAATTCGTACAAAATTGCCTGCTCTTTTTGCCCTTGTACAGTGTCAGCACAAGGGTATCCTTCAGCTCAGCAGGCACCTCCTCAATCCATATACGTTGTACCAAGTGTTGCAGCGCAGTCAACAACGCGGGTCCACCGTGTTTCAATACTTCAGGCGGGATCTCGTCGGCTCCGGAACATTTGCCGTCTCGCAATTGAGCAGGTGCTCTCTGCGTCTCATCCAGTGTCGGCGTGTCCGCCAGACTCATCTTCACATCGTGCTGCATCAGGCCGTTCAATGTAGGCCAGTCGATCTCTGAACGGTTGTTCAAGAGACAGTCAAAGTGTTTCCGCCAGATCTGCATTATGTCTGCGGTCTGTGTGCAGGTAGTGCCTGAACTACCATCGATCAGTGTTCTCAGAGACTCCAATCTCGGTCCATACACCGCCTTCAAGGAGTCAAAGAATTCCTTGTGTTGGTGGCGTTCGGAGTAGCATTCCATCTGCTTCAACTTCTCCGTCTACCATGCATTTTTAATGCGACGGAGCTCTCGGGTCAGTCGCCGTCAAAGTTTCTGAAACTGACTCTTCATCCCCAAGTCACTGACGTCTGCCACATGTGCAGCAAATGCTGCAATCTTCTCACACACCAATGCGCTGATCGTCGCAATGTTCTCATCAAACCAATCAGGCCGCTTACAGTTTGCGCGCCCGATGTTCTCCTCGGCAGCAGCTGTCACCTGGTCACGAATGTGAGGCCACAGATAGCCCACTATGGCTATGCAGTCGACATCACACAGGCGTACAGTCATCGCCTTCGCCAGCTCAGTTCGTTTCGTCCCGAAACCGAGGGAGAGAATGATAAATTTACGCCGATTCACGACGGGAGTGCAATACATAGATGTACGAAAATAAATGTACAGTTTGGTCAGTACCAATTTGTGATCAGTGCCACACTCAGCTCCATGCATTACACGTGTCATGCACACTTCACGCATATCACGCTGACGTACGATGACATAGTCGAGCAAGTGAGAGTGACCACTCCGTGGGTGCGTCCAAGTTGGTATATCACTCGCACTCAGTGCAAACCGAGTGTTCGTGATCGTCAGGCTGTGAGTGGCACACGGTGAGAGCAGCCTGTCGCCGTTTGCATTCACTGAACCAATGCCATGCGGAACGGTAACATCTGCCCACACCGATGCATCACGCCCAACGCGCGGGTTGCAATCACCCAGCAGAAATAGTTCGTCGCTCCTCGGCACAGGCCGTATCATGGAGGATAGCTGGGCGTAGAATTGATCACGCGTCATCAGGATAAAACATGCTCGGACCGTACGTGCTTATACAAGTGGCAAACGTACCACTCCAGCGTCGTGAGCGAACGGTCATCAGTCGCGCGCTGATGCCTGTTGGTTCACCCATAAGGTGGCCAGGGGGGCAATCGAATAATGCAAATCCGACCCCATGATCACGTAGTGGGAAGGCTGCGTTGCCCACCCAATAGAATGTGTAGCCAGCACCTGCTTCATGCAACTTACCTTGCGCAGCGAGCCGAGTTTCACTGAGTGCTGTAATATCGATGTGGTGACGCGCGAGCTCAATCGCGACCAGTGCAGTGCGTCGCTCGGGGCGTTCACTGGATTTCCAGTTCAGCAGTGTGCGCACTTTCCAACACCCGATGCTGAGTGCTTTGCGCGCAGGCATACGAATGCGTTGGTGGGCAATCGCACTCGTGGTGGTCGTTGTGCTTCGGAGGTTTGCTTGAGGGACTCCTCCCGGAGCTTTTGGCTCAATAACCTGACCCACAAGGCACTAGGGAGCAGATCCACCTCGGGAATGTGATTGCAGAGACACATTGGGATCTGCTTGACGGCCGTCACTCGCAGCCTTGGAGGTACTGGAACGATTTCGCCGTGTTTTGCGACCGTAATATTATACACCTGGGACCACGGCCTGACGCAGGTGGGTTTTGTCGGGTTTGCACCAATTTGAAGAGGGCCTACCTGGCTTGGGGCGAGCAGTAGCAAATTATTGAACACCCGGAGGTGACCTCTCATCGTAAGGAACAATGCGTGGCGCTCGTGCTCTATGCCAACCGAGTTTTGAGTTTTTAACCCGTAGACCTGTTGTCTCCCATGGCTAGTTTTTAAGCAAAGAGAGCCATCGACCACTTACTAAACTCCGAAAATGATGGACTAGGATACTGGCAGGGCGCCAACACCTGACAGGAGAAAGACTCGGGTTCTCAGCCAAAGCATTCGATTAAATATACACCCGAAATGCAGCGGGTCTAGCACATGGTCAGTTCACTGACTCATGCGGATTGATGTCCTGGATCTTAGCAGGGAGAAGGGCGAAACCCAACTCCCACCCTGCGGTCGCCACGAGGAGGCGTCCAGGACATGAGACGATGACGCAACAGTAACAGCAGTGGGTAGATCATCTGTCTGAATCTAGCCACCAACAGCCTGAACGCACCATAGACTGTCCCGCTGATATATATATATATATATATATATATATATATACATATATATATATATATTTGAGATTGCATGTACATTTGTGACGCGTAGAGGAAATAACTAATGTTTTTGATAGATCACAATAAAGCATGAAGAGGGTCGTTTAGAATTTTGGAAGGAAATCTTGTACAAGCGTCTAGGTACCTACTGACAAGAAAATCCACAAGAGACTAGGCAATCCGCTGCCTCTGGAAATAAGCTTTATTAACCGTGAAAACAATGTATGTTCCATTTTGGGTAACTCAAAGAAGATTACAGGTGAACAGTGGAGCCAATGTGGCAGTATACATGCAGTCACAACTCTAAGAATCCAATCAAGGGGTACTAAAAGTAGTTTGATTCGAAGAGCATAAAACGACAGCTGTCGGGATAAAATGACCCCTAGAACCTAAATACTTGACGACCTGAGCATATACTGATCACAAACTGCCAAAGGAGAAGTGGACTCCAAAACAGTTTTTAACCTGTCTGTTCGAAGAAAGGAGAATATGTAGTCAGGACATTTAGAAGTGTTCTAACACCGCTATCAAGATGGGGGCAAAAGCACGAGCTTAACTAAACTATTTTGAAAAGTAGATGTCAAAGCGGTGGGAGGTAGGCATTCCAATACAACATCGTCAACATAGTTGTATTCAGTAAAGTTAGATGGCATGGGGAACTTGTCAATGTATAAGGAACATAGAGTGGGTGAGAGGATGGTACCCTGTAAAACACCTCGAGTATATATCAATGAAGAGGACTTCGCTCCGTTAATCTGGGTGGATTGAATACGGTTTGTGAAGTAGTCTATAAGCACGCCACAGACACCTGTTGAAACCGCAGTTCCAGACAGCTTTTTGAGCAAGGTTGATCTGTCAACGCTCCCGAAAGCACCTGAATAGTTGAGAAACAGTAGGCGAACTGACCCGCATTTTTCATCCAGTGCATATGCTACAGTGTGCATAACATAGAACGCCGCATCCAGTGTGGAGCCGCCATGTTTGTAAGCGAACTGGTACATATCGTTTGGTCCACAGCGACGGATAATCTGTTGTTTGGTAACTAGTGGGCGTTATCTCCTTTGAAGGAACCGAAATGAAGACGTCCTTTTTCGTTACCGTTAGTATTTCTTTAGGTTGATCAAAAACAGTAGAATGTATTTTGTTTGCATTGGTGAGTGTGAAAGACTGAGGAGCAAGCAACTTCTCGAAGATCTTAGAAATTACCGATGTACATGCTATTGGTCGATACTTTTGAGAGTTCTGCTTTGGAACCGGTGTTATCCTAACATGTTTCCAAATGCCAAGGATGGTTCTCTCCATAAGACATCCGTTAACAACTGCGGTCACAGGTTCCACAAGTTTATCTGCGCAGGGCTTTAGGACAAGTGATAGTAATGCATCAAGACCAGTGGCCTTATTTATCGGCAATTTTTTGAGTTCTCGGCAAACATTAAACTTGTCAAAAACCTGTGTAGGTGAAGTGGAGTAAAGAATTAATACCCTGTAGAGAAGAACAAGATTCGGCGTTGAGTTTGTGTACAGCCACGTTATCAACGCGCTTATGAGAACTTTGTCCATAGAGGTGTTTTACAAGCCTCCAGAGATCGCGACAATCGTGAGAGCCCAGCACTGTCTCAATGTCTAGGCGGTTCTACCTTGTTATTAAGGATTTGATTGCCATAGAGAGTCTTTTAAATTGCGCACTAATTTTGCATTTACAGACTTGTCCTTTCTTCCTCCCAAGTTGCTTCAGTAGTGGCGAAGAAACTCTATCCTCCAGAAGGCATATGGTCTCAAGTGGGCAGTACAGATCGAAGCAGAATTTTATGTCTTCAGTCAATGATACATTTTTGTTTTTGAAAACTGGAAATTAAGTTGAAGCCAATGTCACTTGGAATTTTGCAATCTTTTCTATCGAGCAGTCTCTCCGTCTAACGGTTTTGAATGGCGTCGTTGTCAAAGCGACAAACTGCATCTTGCAGCAGATGACTGGGCATACTGTCAGAATGCAGTGATCTGCGTTGCCGAGAGGAAACCTTTTTAGTGTAGAAAATAACTGAGATTTGTTTGCGAAGGCAAAATCTAACTGTGCGTTCAGACTGGTCTCGAAGTTTATCATATTTGTTAGACCGAGGGATGTGATGAATGCTGTGTCACCCTTGTTGAACTCACCAACAATGATGCGGAGGGACCTCTCCATTTAATGTAGTAGCGCCAGCGGTAAAATAATCGTCGCACTTCTCAAACTCAGACTGATGAGTCAAGAGCTATAAATACATTTCCAATGACTACAGAATGAAAACCGCTCAAAAACGTTGGTTTACTTTCAATTAAATGGCAGCTAATCTTTGACCTTAAGTATGTAAACAACTAGGCTATCGGTTTGCATCAGGACGCATTAAAGTAACGGACAACACCTCCATAATTATGCAAGTTTCCAGGTCTATCTGTCCTTATGACACGGTAGTCAGTGTGGATAACCTCCTCCTCCTCAACGTCAGAATGAAGCCAACTTTCTTGACACATCACGGCACCTGTATCTGCAAATTACTTACTCATCATAGTGGCAGTAAGGTCAGCGATCGTACCGAGGAGAGAGCACACATTACTGGAGAGAATCAGCGAGATTTGTTCTCTACTTACAGGACAGCGTCTGAGGCCAACTTGACAATCTGCGCGATGTTTTTGCATTCTACCAAAATGTTTTTGAAAATTTATTTGGTGGTCTTTCTGCCCATTTTACCGCTCTCGTCATAAGGTGTGCTTCTTGTGGGGCTTCTAAACGACTTGATAAATTCGGCGGAATAGGATATCATTGATGACCGTAGAATGGTGCAGCTAAACAAATTTCCGGGAACAGCACAATAAAATGGATATATCCGCAGTAAATAGCGTAATGAACAGTACCCTAAGGAGAAGAAACAGCAACAGCTAAGTTAATGGCACCGCCAACCATCCAGTGGCTAACAGTATGTATGTATGTATGTAAACTCAACAGTCTAATAACTAGACATAGAGCCAACAAAGCCATGGAAATCAGTGGATAAGAGATAGCCATTGCGTCATAATCGTCGTGGCATGCTAGTTGAAGGTGGGCAACATACTTCAGCTAATATGCCGCAAAAAGAATGAAACATTTTGACCAAAATACAGAACAAAACATTTTTAGTTTGTTGGTCACACTCCGATTTTTCTCTTTTTTCGTCATTTTCATTGTTGGTAGTATTAAACATGTGAATCAACACAACACTGTACACAATTCTTCCACTGATTCCGGTTGCGGGCCATGTCTTCAAGAGTCCTAAGCCAGAGGCACTCCTCATCTTTGGGTCCCCATCCTGGAAGACGTACGGGTCCAACAGCGGCTAGACGCGACGTCAGCGATTTCATGTGCTGCCGCCAAGTGGAAGGTTGACCACCACGCCGTCGCTTTTAGCCAGATCCTTGACGAGCGAATAGAGCGCGACGCGGTAGACGCTCAGGTGCCATGCGTAGGACGTGACCGAGCCATCTCAACTGGCTCAACAAAACCAGTTTGTTAAAGGAAATACTTGCATTTCCCAAGACGCGACATCGAACGTCATTACTGTTAACTCGATGTTGCCACTGGACACGAGCGATCCTCCTTAAGCAACCGTTATCGAACGCAGAAAGACGACGCATGTCTTCCACGCGAATCGGCCAGGACTCGCTCCCATACAACAATACTAAGCGAACTGACGCGCTGTAAACTCGGCCCTTTAGTGAGAATGAGACGTCGCGACGACGCCACAAGTGCCTCAGATTGACCAAATGCTGATCCAGCTTTGGCGATACGAAGCGAAACTTCTTTGTTGATAGTGCCGTCAGCGGAAACACAGCTCCCAAGGTAGGCGAAATTATCTACCTGTTCAAGTTGTGCACCTTGGAGAGTGAGAGTGAGTGAGTGGCTAACAGGATTACTAGTGAAATCACAGACCAATATAGAAGAGCTACGCGTGACCTTGTGGCAATACGCTTGGTACGTCTCAGTGTCTGAGCACAAGACGCTCTTGACACATGAGACTAAGGCATCCTAAAAGGCGCTGCGAACATGTATGGCTGAATGCTCAGTCAAATTAAGTCGTTTTGGGCGACACCGTTGTGTACCACAAAAACGTGCCATTATCCGAAATGAGGATTGTAACAGAATGATTTGCAATCCTTTCAAGCAGTCCGGGTAGCAGTAAGTAATGACGACGTGATCAGTTTACTTCCACGGATGGCCAACCGATTGGGGGTCTTCGGGTGGCACACTGGAGTTAGAACCGCAAAAGGTTGGTGCTTTCGAAAAACAGGGCATGGTCAGTCCACGGCTGAAGTAGGTGATAACCGTTGCTTTTGTGGAGAAGATCGTGCCATGTTTACCATCTGACACACGTATACCGAATTCTGGTCTGTCGACCTGCGCCTTGGCGTCTCCGGCAGGCACCCCGATGTCCTTGCGTCACGTCTTTCGACGAAGTTTGGAGGGTTGCCAACAGCACTTATCTTCCACCGACTCAGGACTAGTTTGTGGGTATTAGGCCTCTGCAACGAACGACATCCGCTGGCTCCGCAGCTGGATTATGCAACTGAGGTTTCTAGTTGAATTGCATAACCTGATCAGGTATGTTTAACAAAATCTTCACGCCGGCATGCGCAGCGTCTTCAATAGTTGAGTCTCAAGGTAACTACAATAGGGAAACCCTGGCGAAGCTCACAGAAACAGGAACTAGCAGTAGAGTAGTGACGGTATCCTGTAAAGGTGACACCGCGCGGCAGCAAATGTCAGTGACTCTGATTTCCGGAGTGTAATCAAGGAATGCCAATGACCAGACCTACAACAGCGTCCGAAGCTTGAAGGTAGTCAAATTGAATTGGGAACAAGTTACTAGAAAATACTTACTGAGGCGGCTGGGCGACTTATCCTCAAATAATATAATGGTATAAGGATATAATATAATGATTTGTGCGGCACGATGTTGTGGAATCAGAATCGGAGGGTATTAATAAACACAGGGATTGAACAAAGATGGAATATAGAACTTGGACAATGGCACCATAGAGTGATAGGTGGGGCTTCCCGTATGAACAGGTTTGATGATATGCCATAATGTTCGCTTTTCCCCACGTCTTGCTGACAGTTAACAAAAACAAAAGCCTTTCTCGCGTGCGCACAAGTAAACAATTTACTTGCACAATTTAGTGTCAGCTAGAAAAGTTATTTCTTTAAGAGAACATCGTTTATAGAGTAAAGACAAAAAGCTAAACAATTCAGCATAACTTGTTTGCACAGCGATTCAACATATTTTGTTCAGCCAGTATCAGGAACAGTGGCGTAGGTTCAATAGTAATAAATTGTCCTAAATCCAGTTGAAAAACAAGTAAGCGTCATCCAGTCATTGGAACGTTGCTCCGCAAATAGCCGACACAGTTAGCTTCGCAAATGCTTGGTTGCTCCGTTGACCTTGCTGATATGCTTGCTCCATCCGACGTACTACTCCCGTTACAGTGCTTTGCTACAGTCTGTCATAGCGTGTGTGCGCAGCAGCGTGCAGATAAGTAACTAACAAGATGTCAGTTTTGACTAACTTGCCGCTAGCCATTGTCCATGTATTGTCTTTGGGAAATTTCCTACAGCTGTACTTCGATTTTACATGTATGTTGCTGGTGACCTTGAACGAACTTGAGTGCTAATCGCGCACTTATGCACTTGTGATCTTATGTTGTCGTTCAGCGACAATTGGTCGCACACCTTTGGATCTATACCCATTAGTTTTCCTTTTACAAGCGCTAGTTCACGGTACCATTTTCTCGAGTACACACCAGTGCATCCCACATTTACCCAGATTGCTAAATTCCGAGCAGTGGTCCTCCCATATCCATGTGTTAGAAGTTGTGTAACTCCAAAAATGAGAGGTGTTGTTCCGTTTAACACCATCGAGCATTTCAATGCCTTTTGAAGGAATTCTCCTCGATACAAATGCAATATTGCTTGGAGGGGCTACAGGCTAATTTATACATCTCCGCAGTGAACCACTCTCATACTGACTGGCTAGCCGAACAACCTCCTCGTGGTGTCAGCTGGGTGGTTCGGGTTTAACCCGCTCCAGCAAATAGTTCGGCGGCAGTGTTCCAGGACGTGATGGGTTTCGCCTGGCAAGCGTTCTCCCTATAAAAAGCCACAAATGTCTGCTTAACAACACTGTGACGTGGCGGTCGTGACTCGCCACAAAATAAAGTCACTGCCCCGTGGATACGCGGATAATTCTCTCCAACCCACGGACACCAATCTCCTACTCGCATTTTGATGACAATCTCAAACATTGAAGATTGGAGCAGCACAACTACAAGCACAAACAGCATAGCTACATACACATACACACACAATGACATACATACATACCCCCTACACAAACACAAACTGCTATGGCAAACATATCGGAGTTTTGCACATTCTTGATCGTGCATCGTTATGTTAGAATGATCATGCCTGTAAAGTCGTGCCTCACCTTGTTGAGAATAAAAGCTTTATTTATTTATTTATTTAATTCACAAGGAGCGAGCCATAGGACTAACCACGAAAATTCTCTGTCAAGCCTTCGTTTAGCCTACTTTACGTTCGTGCTGGCGCATTCGATTGGCACACCAGGTAGAAGATGCTGCTAGTCCGTAAATGCGTATTGAACGCTGTGAGCTTGGTGTTAAGTTATAAACAAAACTAGTGCTTACTGGGGAGGTGAGTCACTCTAATGGCTCGTAACCATTGCTGAATAACCGCCATGGCTAGCGTGCCACAGTCTAATGACCCATGTGGATTTTGTACTAAACTTGTTCAAAAGGGTATCCCAGTCTCAATTGTTGCAAGATTTTTCATGCTTGATGCCTTCGAATTAACTTAAATTAAGCTAGGTTTTTGAACAAACCATATCCCCTATGGCTATGCGTGGAATGTATAGCTTTCCCAGTGGTAAAAGGCGTGCTTCATGCGTCGCTGAACTACGACAAGCTACTAGTCAATCTTAAGGAAATGGTGACCACCAAACTCTCCGCAGTTGGAGCTAGCTTTGCGGACTGTACAACGTAGGCGTTCCCAGTAATTGCCGCTGCAAGTCTGTAAGGCAATTCTGATAACTCCGTAAAAGAAACGACACTAATAGCCCAGAAAATAAGCTGCAGTTTCAATACCACACGCTGCTCAATTTTGTCTAATGCGGCAACTACCGCAAGTCTTTGTCAAATATCCCGAAGGAGTGCACAGCAAAAGAGCAAGACTGTATTGGCGAAGTGTAGGTTTTGTTTGCTTCCAAGTAAAAGCCGACATTTAAAATGCACGGCACCCCAAATGAATCGGAAGCTAAGGAGCGAAGCGTGGTTTTATTTTGCAGGTACTACCGCTTTTCTGGGGTAAATCCAAGCGTATTAAAATAACAACACGTACCATGTTGCAAGACGTAGAAGAAAAGCAACCTGTGCCGAACGTACTGTGTTTACTTGTCCCAGAATCAAAGTCGACCTCAGTAAGAGTCAGGCGATTGGACGACCATAATCAGTTGGACGTCATTAGTAATCTACTCAAAGTTGTACTGTAACCTGTGTAGATTGTGCGAATCAGGAGGCACCCCAACTATAAACATTACGGAAAGCGAAGAATTCTACGCATCGGGCTTAACCCATCACCGAAGTAGAATCAGTTCTACTGAACACTGTTCGATCCGTGTATTTCGAGACATACCATAGGACGAACGGTTTCGAAGTAACCTCAACTTAGAGGACCACCGGAAGGAAACTAAAGATAAGCGACCTGGTTCATGGCGTTCCTGAAACTGAAGCATATCAAGAGCAAGAAATGACAACGCAAAATGAAGTGCTATGGTGTCATCTACTTGAAACACTCTTCTTAGATGCTGTGTTAGCGAAAGCGGTGTCACGGCTGCGTACCGCACCGAACTAAAAATTATCTAACCTGCGGGTGTTGAAGATGGTCCCACAGTCAAACCTTATGATAGCGCGGCTGCTAAACTGCTGGTACATGTTTCGTTTCAGGCTGCCAGCTGTGCTTCGGCTCAAGACAGTCCAAAATATTCCCCTTATAGATGATATGTCACTCAACGAAACAAGCGTGAAGGGAACAATGAAACAACATTGCAGCAGTAGGGTATCTGATGAGCTTTTATGACCCGCTGAAGCAGACAGTGGCCGGACACCTTACGTCGTACGGGACTAACTATGTAGATTATGAATACGACGTCGAACCCACCTTCAAGTGTACACCGAAAAAACTATTAGTCGCCGGTCACTCATTGGTTGGCAAAACTTCCCGTATCAGTTGCACAATCTCAGACAATGATTAAATATGAGAAACTTTCTTGTATGTATGCTAACGCCAAAGATTTCTTCAGTGAACTTACCAAAGTTCGGCTAAATCAGGCCTCGAATTATTGCGACCTAATTTCGTTTACTGAAACTTGGGTGCACTAAAATGTGCCTGCTACTGAGGTTGAGATAGCTGGATTGTCACTCATCCAGAACGATCGCCCCAGCAGTGGAGGTGGGGTCCTTCTCTCTAAGGTGCAATAGTTGAGGATCAAGCAAATTATTTTACCGACTCACTATGATGTCATGTTTGACTAAGTTACAACGACGCATGACTCGTAGCTGTCGTTGTATCGCCCCCAACGTCCAATCCGGAAATGGATTCCCCTTGATATGTGCCTTGAATAGGGTAACATACACTAAGCGCGACCACCTTCTTATCAACGAGGAATTCAATGTACACGATCGGGAGCTATCGTCATCTCCCTCCGAATGATTTAAAGCAGACTTGCATGGATTTGTAACCAATAGTCCCTTGTAAAATCGTGCCACCACACCCACTAGATTCAGGACAGCAAAAAGTCCAGATGCAACCCTGAGTTTACGAATGAATAGCTCATAAATGACAAGATATTTATGAGATGCCATTAGGTTGCAGTGACCATGTAGTGCGGTCCGACTTAATATGGTGTCCACCTATCTACGTCGAACAGCCAAAAACAGTCCTAACCTTTTCTCCTATGAGTAACTTCCCTATGCATGAACCTGTCTATGATGACTCCAAGTCCAAGATGAGCACGTTTTATCGGTCCCTTCAGTGAGCATCCTAGACAGGTTTAACTGTTATAAATTTCATATCTTTTATGCAGTAGCCATCTAAACACTCGGAACTAACTCATCTTATCACACGTGACCACATCGTGAAAGAACTCATCGTGGCATCCGCTTGGGAATTCCGGAACAAATTTTCTCATGAGGAAGATTGGGCAGAGTTCGTTGATTGTCTCAGCGACATGGTCAACAGAGCATCAGAGACTAAGTCTCTTCGTTTCGCAAAAATGCCTTCAATTCTATGGAGCGGGACTCGAAAATGCATGGCGACATGGGATGCAGCATGGCGTACCTACATGGTTAACCCCGACTCAGAGACTTAGGTAATTACTTGACCCATCGCAACCATTGCACTGCACTTGTCCGTGAGGACAAAGTAACTTATCAGCAGTGTCTAGTCAAAATTTCCTGGAAAACAACCAAGTACTGTATAAGCATTTCAACAATGTTGGTAAAATGAAGCATGGAATCCCTCCACTTTTCAAAACGGGAGGTAGAGTATAAAGCGCCGAAGAAGCTGCTAATGACCTGCGGCTGCAATACTCCCCGATTTCCGAACTCGCATCCTCTATCTTTCCCATAATGTCATGCACATTACCTCTTTCCTTTGCCCTATCAGCCTAGACTGAAGTCGCTAAGAATGTACGGCAGTCGATATCGGCTTTTGTGGGTGGGGTCTCCTAATGGTTTACCAGATTATGAAGAACCCAAACCATATTTGCCACTCGCTGCTGGAATTGAACCACAACACTAGGCTAAGCGGTCGTCCTCTGAATCTGGAAATACAGTACAGCCGGCTTGAATGTTGTAGAAATTTCTTTTCCCTCCAACTGTGTCTGCCGTGGTACGCTCTCCCAAATTAGGTAGTTTCTGCACCCAAGCTGGCGATAGTAAAAAGATTAATTGACGAAGCTTCGTCAAATTCGCATTGTTAGCCATGAGGCTACAAAACGCAATCACGCACTGTGTTACCAGACTACCAACCAATGGATTTATGGATTTCTATATTTACTACACGGACAGCTCTACACTTCTACAGAGGTCTATAGTGCGTGTACCGAAAAGCTTTTCACTTTATCATGAATTTGTATTTTGGCAATTATTTTCCTCCCAAGCGACTTGTTAATCATTACATTGTTACTCGTACTACACCATATTTCCATTATGATAACGTTCCTTCACACCGAAATACCGGTGTTTGATCATCTTTTTATTGTACTTGAGGTTGGAGCAGCAGCACGCAGATGGAAGGCCACCGCAATTCTAGACGATGGAACACGTTTAACGAATTTACAAGAGAGGTTGAGGAGCCCTAAAATTGCAGCTTTGAAACACTCAAGCTGGTGATGGAATCTGCCTTACAAGACATTGGAGCACATGAACTGAGTTGGGTTTGAGTATGGTAGTTCTTCTAGAAGCAACGAGGTAAACTATAAAGCGGCAATGGTAATGAAATTCCAGAACTCCCATCGCTTGTACATAGGAAATAGTGTGACTACTTAACAGTCATGTGCAGGGAGCTTTGTAGAAACCTCATTGCCGTATTATATAGGTAACAACTATAGTTAGCTTTTTAAAAAAAAACTTAAGAATTATGGGGTAAAATAGAGTCCACGCTTTTATGGCGACCGCCTTTATGTGACGACCAGCCAAAAACATCCCCAATATCTGTTTTTGTGAGTAATGTCCATATGCATATAACTGTCCATGGCGATCACCAGTCCAGGGCAACCACGTTTTGTCGGTCAATTGAATGACCGCCTTAGAGAGGTTTGACTGTATTCACTTTGGCTGTCGCCGCAAATACTCACTTGGAATATTCCAGCAGTGGATGGCTGTTCAGATAATAGGCTTGTCTACCATCATCCTGATTGTGTTCAAGAAACGTTTCAGCGGGACACTTGCCAAAATCCGTATGCCTGCCACTTGCATCCTAAAGTGCACTAGAAGAAGATCCACTCCAGTGGTTCCAGCATTGGCAACATTCTTCATCAACACTATCGTCCTCATTGTACATGTGAGCTGAATGGAAGCAATGCCACAGCTACTGTTGCCTCAATACAATCCAGTATGATATGCAAATAACCAAAGGATTAACAATGAATAGTGCAATCTACAAGATAGCAATAAGTTATGTTATGTTATGTATTGATAGGAAAATGGTGGTTCTTGGAGACGCTAACTGGAATGTGGAGGGACCAAGAAACTAACAACATCAACGCCAGCGAGGTTAGCTCTTTGCTACGTTAAGAAGCACCTTCACCCAAATGTGTTCATCGTCTTCCGGACCCCAACACGGGGGTAGGAGGTTACAACCAACGCCAACATCAAAGTGTAGGCATTCAGTTATTATAAGCACATCCACATGGACAGATTAGAAGTATGCCAAACCCATGTTCGTATCCAGGTCCAGGGTTTTAACGATGAGCTGCTTATCCAAAAATGTTATCTGAAGTCAGGTTTTCACAAGATCTGTAAGCTGTGCCTCTAGCTCACTCGCATTTAACACACAATTATGTGAACTTACAGCTTTAGAAAGCCCCGCATTTGTTCGGAGCATACCGCTCTGTGTGAATTCACATGTCACTAGTCTCAGTCCATAAGGAAGGTTGCGCAATCTTGTATCCCAAATTGTGCTAGGTCGTTTATGTACTTCGCTAAAGAACAGTCCTCCCTAGCATCCCATCTTGGGCTCGGCTACGTGGTGTGATTGGTGTTTGTCATGCGCGAGTGTAGTACAGTCTCCAAGACCATGTCGTGTGATGGTGGCTGAGACCATGGGCGAATGGAATCGTTGCGGTACCGATGAACCGGACAACAATCAGCTGACACTCTGGAGAAGTAGTCGCGCTGGAGGAAGCCGGTCTGATGCAGTGCATAGGACTTGTGCCCTCGGATACGTGGTCAGTTCAAAACCCTCTACCGTTCAACGTAGACAAATGTCGCGTAGTACAATTACGCCATAGACATAACAACACCTACATACTTGGGACAAACGAATTGCAGAATAGCTCCCAGGAACCTGATCTTGGTGTGATCATACAGAGCGACCTCAACTGTTCAAAACAGGCTGAGGTAGCTGCCAAAAGAGACAACCAGCACGTCGGCATGCTGCGAAGGGCATTCGGGAGATTTGACCCATCAATCTTCCCAATGGTGCTCAATTCCTACGTACGCCCGCATGTTGAGTACGCAATCCAAGCTTGGAAAACTTGGTTGAAACGCGACCTAGAAGCGATAGAGGCACCACCACGAAGAGCAACAAAGAACGTGAAGGGCCTGCGGTATCACTCTTACCACCGAAGGCTGAAGTTGCCGGGAATTTTCAGCGGACGTTATCGAAGGCTGCGCGGCGATCTCATATTAGCGTATCAGATATTGAGTGACCCCAACCACGTGTGCCGCCATTGGCTGAAACGTAGCCACAACACGCAGCTCAGGGGTAACTGCTTAAAGTTGAAGGAACAATATAGCCGTCTAGAGTGTCGACGGAATTACTTCTCCCTTCGGGTTTGCAAACCATGGAACGCACCCTCAGACTCAGTAGTATCCTCTCCTACCCTGGATGTTTTCAAAAAACGATTAGGTGTTGCTCTCAGCTTCCAACATTTTTTTATATAAGCTCATCTGTTGTGGATTACGCCAAGCATGTTTTCAACAAGACTGATGTATCAAATGGACCTAAGTGAGCGACCATATTTTATTTTTTCACTCCTTACCTCAACTATCACTGCGCCCCAGTGTCTTTCTGAATGTTTGCGCGCGATATTTCTTTTTCATTTTACACGGATGTTAATTATCAAAGTATTCATCTCGGCAGACGTTCGGTAGATGATCCAGACATATTTTAATTGCATCATATTCACCGCTACCATCCCACGGGACTTGTCAAGCACTTGCTTTTATCCCGTGATAAATCATTGTTCATTGTTCATATTTGGCATACACCTGAGTCCAGCGAAACAACACATGTGGCCCACCAGATGCCACCTGTTAGAGCTCATCGTTCAGGCCGAATCCGGAGTGACAGCAACGAGGCCCCGTGTAAAGTTAGACAGGAAAGCGTGCATCGGCTTTCTGTAAACAAAACAAGAACAAATGGAATGTAGCCAACGATACAGGTCACTTAACAAGGATCAGACGGTGAAACGGACCATAACAGAATACTGCTTGCGCTCTATAAATAAAATCGGATTTTCTTCATATAGTTGTCATCATTGCCACCCAGGCCGTGTTATTATTTCCGGAAGGCAACTCGACAACTTCCGACAAGGAATGTTTCCACCACTAGCCTGACAAACTTAAAGCTTAAATTTTGTTGGCAATTACTTCAGTCACTCGGTCCAATTAAGCCTAATTAGCCAAGCATATTCGTATTGTTCTACCTACTACCTACGACTTTCCGATTGCGTCGACGTATCGATTAGCGCTTGTGTGCTCTGGGTCTCAAATATAAGATCAAATAAATGAACGCTTTTTCTCTTGATTTCGCGAGACACTGTATTTCAGCATCGTCCTACAGAGCACACTGATTAGGTGCGGATCAGAACAATTCGAGAATTGTTCATTTGTATTTAGTTGGGAGTGCACAACTGGTACTTGAAAGAAATAGGATATGTTGCTTGCTTCCCGAAAGAGCAAGCTGCACGTTTGTTAGGAATGGTTACATGGTCCACAAACTACGTGGATGTATCGGTTACTGGCATATTCATTTGTAGAGGTCTTTTATGAAGCATTTGCAGAAATGACTGGGAAACCATATTAGTTTAAAGGATCATGTGTTAACCCGTTGCCCACTGACGCGGTGGACATTGCACGCATACTAAGGTAAAGCCAAGCAACGAATGTCTGTTTTCTGTACGGGTACCGGCGAATGGTGACGATGACACGAGCAGGCGAATAGCTGTACGACTGTCCAGGTCAATTACTACTGCGATTCAACTATGCGACCACGGAGAGGTCAAAGACACCCTATCCGATAACAGCTTATCACATTTAAGCCACCAGTTGATTTATGGCATCACAAGTCATTTTGTAAGCTTTACTTTTCCGACTTTGCTGAGTTCAATATCGCACCTCCGACCACTCCCATGTTCCACATTCATGCGTAACGTAGCTAGTTACTCATATTAAGCGAAGAAAGTCATCCCCCTCACGCAATGTAGTGTTGATAGGAATGGCGACTGCTCGTCTTCGCGTCTGGATTTAAAACACAGACAGGAGCGGCGAAACAATACTCGCTCATGCTAATCCCAAATTATGTCCGCAATCGCCGGAACTTGAGCTGAAGTACTTGGAATCCGTCAGCTCACGAATCAATGTACAGTTACACCAAGTGGGAATACCGGCGTGGTGATGGCTGGACTGAAACGTGTCACAAAATTTGTCCGAATTGCACGTCGCATGTACGTGGTTTAATGGCTCACTTCACGTATCGAACTGCCAACTGTTCAACGGACCACCCACTGACTCCGAATGCTGTTGGTTAAAAAAAGCACAATTAATGGTTGGAGCCGAAGCTCACACGCAACACGGATTACCTAAGTTCCCCGAGGCCTTTTTCTGCTGCGTGAGCACTGAACTAGCGCGTGACGGGTGGTAAAAAACAGAATCCATGAAACATAAATCGGAACCCTCAGCAACGTAGCACTATAAAAACGATGCAATCTCAGGTCATTAATTTCGGAAACCGCACTCTCGTGCTTTTGTTATTGGCAGGCAATCACAAGCAAATCAACAGTATGAGTTGTAAACAATGGTGTAATGGCTTATGCCTAGCAATGAAAGCAAATTTTGTACAAGTAGAACTACATTGGGAAACGGTGTTGATAGAATAAGGCGCCTGTTGTAGTCCGTGTAGTTGCAGGTATTACTAACCGGAGTTTAATGGATTCTGATGGTTATACCTTTTGTTCTACGTCGATGACATTCTTCGAGGGCACATGCTACAGCAAGTAATCTAAATGTGTGCCTAACCATATCATCAAGTTGTCCTTTAAATAGCAATAGGGTCGGGGCATTAATTACATGCGTTACTTAAACCAAGTGCATAGACACTTGTTAAAATCTAAGTGCGAATGATACATCATCCGTCCATGGCGTTAGGAACCGACCGTTTCGTGGAAACAACGCTAACATTATGGTAGATGGCTGCGACAGAAAGTAAAGTTTGCTTGTCGTGGATTGTATGGTTGTTGCGTATCCAATGTAATGTGTTCCTCTCGGACTTCTATCTGCATAAGCAACAATTGGACCAAGCATCAAGACATATAATCACACATCACCTAGCTGGCACAGAGATAATGGGCTGGTCTGATCACTAGCAAAGCTGCTGTCAATTTAAGTCATAGGGTGAGGCCGATTAACTCCAACTTCCTTGGTGTAGTTGCACCAATAGTTAAAAAAGCGCATAGGTGAAGATGTTCTAACCTCGTAGTCGTGTCCCTAACTAGTAATTGCCAGATGTTGGCAAGGTGGGCTAACAAGGTGAGGATAACTTCACAGTGTGAACCTTAAAGAATGCCAACCGAACGAATTCTCCCATTAAAAGAGCACAACTATCCACCAATAATACAACTAAGAAGGAACCACCATCCCGGTAATCTGTTTGCACGCATTAGGAGTGGCTACGCCATCGATACATTCCTAGCCAAATCCCAGCCAACCGAATGCCGGGGATTTTACTGGAGCTGAGGCTTGTAAAGTAGCAAGGCTTACTCTTCTGCAATATTAGATTATTGGTCAACATTTTGCCACAAGGCAGACACTACCAGGTTAATGCTCGAAATACGACAGTGAGCGAAATCAGGGGAGCGAGTTAGTGACGCCAAATTAAGGCCTTGGGGAGGGGCATGTGAAGAGCTGAAAGACACAACATTTTGCCCACACTTTCTGGTGGGATCTACTACCCCAGCAGCGTTCTTTAACTTTTCCTGCCTAATTCTGGCTAACCAATTTCACAAGCTGAAATACAGCAGCTAAGGACTCTTCGTTCAAGTCTGAGGCAAATCCGTCAACCATATACTGCTAATGAAAGCGCCCAAGGTGATTTAATTAGTACAACCGTAAATTGCAAGCAACTATAATGTACCGATTCAGAAGCGAAAACATCATGGCACAAAATGCTGTTCTAAAAACGATAGCAAACTGCCTTGTGATGTTTCTCACAAACAGCGTATAAACTTTCTATTTAAGTGAAAAGTGCGTACAATTCTTAGTTTAGATAGATCCGTAACAAGTCCTACTCTAGGTACATCATTGTGAACCGGCTCGCCATGATAACTCATTTATGCGCACGCAAAGAATAGTCGGTGTACTTTATGTCTAGGTCGATGGTCCACACATTCTACTTTCTCGCTTCATGCAAGCGCAATTAACGTATTTAGACACGGTATGCTTTTAGGGATCTGTGTCGTTCCACTCCACATGTCCCTCAGCTAAACTGTCATCGAGTAACATAGGTTTACTCCGTAACTCACACATTTTGTTAATGCACTGTAGTCAGTTATAGCCAGTAAGTGACCCCGGACTGTTGAATGGTACCTGGATCTTCGTCTTATTCCGCTAGGAAGGGTCATGAAACGTTGCCCAATGTACAACAGTAAAAGTGGTCGGCCCACTGGAAATGAAAATAATTACGCGACAATCTCAGTCATAGACAGAGGTTCGTACATAAGCGGCAAATATTAATTTACTCGAATCATCTGGTCTGTCACCGTTCGCATCAGGCCTCAGAAGTGTTGCCTCAACACGCATCTTAAAATACATGTAAACAACCTTATGACGGATCAGCACAAATAAGAATTATATATGACCCATTCGTGAGACGTAGACAAGCCGAGTGATTGGTATTCGACCAACCGGCATCCGGGCCAGTCTCCTGCGCATCAGCTCGTTAGTCAACATTAAAGTATTCTCAATGACCGCAACTTCCGATCTCAACTTGAGCTTCACTAACAAATCGGGTTTGGTCAGACGTGTGTCTACCAAGTGACTTCTCACTTAAGCACTTAGCAGACCGAAATGTACCAGATACGACAATTATACGGAAATGGGGTGTGGGTACACTTGGTAAATTTTAACTTGCATCCTTAGTTCACTACTTAATTGAGCACACGGTCCTAGTTAAAGTAGCAGGCCAAGGAATTCCCAAACTTACGGGTCATCATTCTTTGTAGTGCAGATCAGCTAAACCCAAAGCTATGCCAATACGTAGGGAAGTTATCCCAACAGGCGCAGGCGCCCTGTGGCTCGCCACAGTGACAGGCAAGTCCGAAACCGGATGCCGCCAACCATATATCCAAACGCGATTCACACATGGGATCGCTAAAAATAACTTATGATATCTTCAGTCGATGCATTCATTCTTTGCGTTCCGTAAAACCATTGATTGGCAAGCGTTTAGAGACTGAGCTATAGAAAAAGCAAGATGCGCAGTGAGGTGATCGTCATTGGGCCGATAATAGTGTTGTGGCTGACGAGGTCATGTCAATTCACTTGGACCCAAAACTTACATGACTGGAATATTCTTAACCACTATACCAGTGTGTCAGCAGCAGAAGTGGTGAGAACTTGGTATACAAGTGGTGGAACAACCGGTGGTTTCACCACGAAACCAGCTATGGTCACGTCACTGCCCCAATGCGTCCGATGCGCATTTTTTTAAACTGGTTTTGAATTAGCACGCAGTTGGTTGGAGAGGCGTCGGTCGACTGTGTATTAATCGCACCTACTATCCACCTACTACCCGATGGCTTTCCATTGAGTTTAGACTGAATACGAGAACGAGCTGAAAACCCGTGACTTCCGGGAACGGAGCAATTTTGAATGTCTATAGTCAGAGCAACAAAACTTCTAAGTGGGGCACCACCAGTCAATCATGTGTACATGCTTTTTCACTGATGTTTGGGACTGAGTCTTTTTTTACCAAGGAAAACTACCAGGAATATCAACTGAACGTCAAGTAGCAAACAACCATGTATGGCAGAATGCCGATTTGTACATGTGCTCTTGGAACCGAATTATATTTGAGAGCAAAGTTTCATTCATATACGGATTGGGATGTCTGTCTGCTTATAGACAGTGGGATCACTTCTACCTTCACCACTCGGTTAGTAGAGTGGAACTAGAGGCGCTTACTTTACAGAGAGCTTAGAATTTCAGTATCGGATCCCATCCCCATAGTTAGGACATTTCAGTAGAAGTTTGGAGCTTCAAAGAGCTTATTTGTATAAATGAGGGACTTGGAATCTACTGGCTAACACCTTTGCCCATTGATCACTAAGCGATGAGTGCTTTTGGTACAAGGATTGAAGATGCTGCCTGATGAGAGCAAACAGGTACTTCATCAGCTACGCTCCAAGTTCTATCACTGACTAAGATTCACTTCAAGTTGAATTGTGGTCGACATTTAGACTGCGCGTCGCAATCCATCCATACAAGCCGTGCTTCAAAGTGACCTACCAATCCGTCATTAACCGTTGTGCCAAGTGTTATACCACCTGACCAGGTGTCTAAAGAGGTAACAGTCCAAACGAACGCTTCAGTGGCCGCGGGTTCGATGCCTGAGATCTGACAAGCTGGAAACGGATCCTGGAGTACAATGTTTTCGCACTGGCGACACGCACTTTCTCGTTGAGTCAAGCAATGGTTAGCAAGTAGTTTAGAGCCAGTGTAAGAGAACGTAGGAGCTGTAACATTTTGTCACTGCGCTGAATAGACAACACCACAAAAGCGATGCATTCAAACTAGAATGGGACAAATGGACAGAAATCCAGTGGCATGTGTTATGATACCGTAAGGAATGAAATAGCTAACGCTTGAAAAGTCCCGTGGGTAGTTCGTGTGAATTACATAACGTAAAAATTGTGTGAAGTAAAATGAGCATCTGTGGAATCTTATTATTTATTTTACACAGATGTCAAGCCGTCTACCCCCATTTCCTAAGCGAATGTCAGCACAACGTTTGCGCCTTGCCGTAACTTGATGAGCGGGCGTCGTGTCATCTGATTCAAATGGTGTCATGAATCATCTACTCGTTTTTAAAAAGTAGTTTACGGTGGTGCAGAATTGACGAAAATCAGAAGAGCGTTCCATGGCCGATAAATTTCGAGTGCACAGTTTTGGCGGTATTGTTGTCGACTGTGTTGGGTGACAAGTTTCAGCTAGTGGCTCCACAGTTTCGCGTTGAGGTTAGGCTTCAGAAGGTGACGGTAAAGAAGATGGGCTTTTCCCAAATCTGAAATGTCAGAATTTGGCCACTCCGTAGACGATAATAAAATCCGCTGTACCCTCCTACGAGTTTTAATCCCGTTTGGCATAGCAAATGGAACAAACCCTAAACGCTTTGGTAGCTCTTCGTGGGGTTAGGGGTCCCAACTCCAACCAGGTCGCGTTTTAGTCAGGTTTTCCAGTCCTGTACCGCATTCTTCACATGAGAATTCATATACGCATTGCTAGTTTGCAGAAAGATGTAAAAATCTTACAGATCAAGCATCCTGCGTAAGTGATCTGCATATTGGTCCCTCGTTTTCGGCAACTTCTTGAACTACGCCAAACAACCGAGATCGTCTTGAATCACCAACCTTTAGTCATGTTGCTGCGATGCAGCTTAAAAATGTGAACGCCAGCCAACATGTGAGATTGGGCTTGTGGCGTACATGCAAGACCTTACACCTTTCTACGTTGGACGGAAGTAGCTTAAGCTGCGACCATTCGAAAGCACTCTCTGTCTCGTTACAACAAATCACGCTCATTCTGTTTGCCTAACCTTCAACCATATCTTGATGTCATCGGCATAAAGCAAGAAATTTGATTCAATAACACACAGGTCGTTAATGAAAAACGTGTATATTGGTAACCCAAAGCTGGCTGTTGTGAAACATAACAGTAGACCACAGTAAGATCAAAAAATTACCTCCAAACCCACAGCGGCAGTCGCCACTAGGGAAATACACTTCCGATCCATCCAGGGACTGGCTTCCCAATTCACTATATTTGCAGGTTTTGGAGAAAGATGTGGCGATCGAAGCCGGAGCAAAGTCAAGGTAGATGCTATCAGTGTTGCTCCCGCCAGCGGCTGGTTCAGTGTAACTGAGACCGAGACTGAAACTGTATTTAAGAACAAGTAGAAAGGTTTCTGTACAGCTCTATCGAATTATGACAAATCAAGAAGTTTACTTGTAAATCTTCAGCAGTCGTGTTTGGCCAGTTAACCGTTTATTCTTGTTCGGTTAGGAATTCGTATTGGTGTCATTATTTCCGGATATAAGATGTCTTCTTTTGGCATTGTATGTTCATCGTTTCACAAAAGCACAGGTTTCTGAACTAATCGTCGATACGTGTTCCAAAACACTTCACAGAATCGGCCTCTATTAATCCTGCTGGTAGTGTATTCCAGAAGTTTACAATTCATCGTTCCAAACAAAGCTGATATGATACTTTGTTCAAGCAGGGAACCCTGAGTTTGTAATGGTGTCCTCGGAAGTTACAGGGTTCCCGCAGGTGAAATATTGCCGCAGTATGGGGAAGTGATTCAAGTGTAGTACTTGATGGGTCATAATAAGGTCAATTGTTACTGGGCAGTAGGATAGCGTGTAGTTCGACCATTTCACAACGTTTGTCATACGGAAGCTTTCGTAGACTTGGTATCATTCTAGTTGCGATATGCTGTATTTTCTCCAGTTTTTCAGTTGCCCACTGGGTTATCGGATGGTAAGCTGGGGCACCGTATTCAAAGGTTGGCCTTGTAGTGTACCGAAAACACGCTCCTTCAGTATTTCGCAACACTGGATTTCGCGGTTGTTTTAACATTCAAAACGTCCAGTTGTTTTACTGACGGCAATTCCGATGACACAAATCGTTTTGGCGAGTAGCTTGGGCACCGTTTCTCGCTTTGGTTGATTCGCTTTATATTTTTGTATCCTGCACAATGCACGCTGGGTTAAGTTGATTCCAACTTCTTCACGTATTTGAGACGGCTCTTACGTGCCATTGATTACCGACTAGTATCTCAGGTGTCACTCAACAGTCTACTGAGCGAGGTGAATAGATGAGGGACGGTCTCTTCGGACCATGTGGAGGAATTGTCTAGTTCGCAATGACCCTCCAGATTTACAAACCAACTGCAAACAAGGTATATGGTGACTGGAGTTGCTGCGGAAACTCCTTGATATGAATAAGAAAGAATACTGGCCCAAGTGCAGTTTCTTGAGACACGGGAACCAGTTTATCAGATAGTCATTGACTTGTACTCTAAACTTTCGTCCCATAATAAACTGGTGTTACCACTGAAATAGCGAGCCACCGATTCCGTATGCTCTCAAATTACGAAGGAGTACCTCGTGGTTTACTTTGTCAAACGCCTTACTAAACTTGATGTACACTACGTCAACAACCTTCCGTTCGTTGATAGCTCCTACGCACTGGTGGTTTGCGTACATCAAGTTGGTGACGCAGAATCGCCCTTTGGTGAAGCCGTGTTGCGCTGGCGTCAATACGTCCATCGATTCGAAGAACGACAACAGACACCTTTACACAACCTTCTCGAGAACTTTGGATAATATCGAAGTCAAACAGATCGGTCTATAGTTCTCTATTTTACTCGGATCACCGCCCTTGGGCAGCGGTCTCACTATCGAGCATTTCCAGTTGTTAGGGACAGATCCTTCAGAGATTGATTTACTGAATGGCTTTGTCAAGGCTTATGAGATGATATTGATAGGGACTTGGGTATTTGTGGATGAAGTCCTTCTGGTCCGGGGGGCTTGGCACCATCGAGGTTGACGAGTAGCTGAAACACTTCGACTGCATCACATTGTAGGCTGTCGAGCAAGACTGGTTCAACTTGTGCCGGTACTGGAACATCCGCCGATTTCTGGAAAATCCGGTGCGGAAATGTGTAGCCAAGACGTCCGCGCGCGCCGTGCTTGAAATAAGCGTTTGTCCGTCCAATCTCTCTAAGACTGGTAGGTCGCCCCAAGTTTCAGTTGACGTTTCAAGTAGGCGAATATTCTTTTGGGTGCAGTTGTGGCCGAGGATGCTAGACCCTCTTCGAACTGTCGGCGTTGTTTGATCTTTGTGGCCTTGTATAAGTTACTCTGTTTCTTGTACACTGTGTAATCTTCATCAAAACCCGAGCTGATGTATCTATCCCAAAGTTTGCGACGCCATCTCGCTAACTGTCTATATTCCGTATCAAACTACTGCGGTTCGATAGGTCCGACTTTTGAATACTTCAAGGAAACGAACGGAGTACACAGCGAGTTAAGCTTCCCCTTCATAAATGACCAACGGGCCTCAATCGACGCATCCTGCGGTAGCGTCCAATCAGTCTGACTTGCGGCTTGAACGAGCCCGTTAACGTCCGTCTTCCAATAGTTCAATGTCGGCTTCCGTTGGTTGCAGTATAGTAACGGCAGTTCTATGCTTGTCACAGTGGAGCAGTGGTCATTGTTCGCCATAGGTTCGAAGAATCTGACCTAGTTCAGCTTCTGCTCACAGGTCGTAAACATTAGGTCCAAACAAGATGCCGAGTGCGGAGTTACGCGTGACGGTTGGATTACATGTTGCGTTGCCCCGATTTCATTAGTCATTTTAGCGAATTGAGCCTCAACATTGCTATGACCGGGAAGATTTCGAATGTCTGACCAAAATATCTGAGGTAAATTTGGATCCCCATCAGTAAGAACTGAGGGCTGTTCATGTGCTTCTGTACATATGGTAGCCAATCGCAACAGCGGTTTCATGGGCTCCCGTTGACAACACTCACTATTAGTTCTGTGTGTCTGAAGTGGATTGTGCACCACAGTTGCTCGCATAAACTATCCTCGCTCTGATAGGTGCTGATAAGTTTCACAGATAGTGACGATTTTATGTACAACAGAACACCACCGTGAGCCTTTGCTTTTCGGTCGCATGGGGAGCGGGACCATCCTGACAAAGCGACTTCTTCGGGTATGACGTCCGTGTTCAGCTAAATCTCTGAAAGTCCTAAAACGTCCGCTGGCCCCGAGATAGCGAAGCGGCACAGTTCGTCAGGTTTGTTCATTAAGCTGCACACGTTGGCGAATGCGACACGGAGGTCCTAGGAGGTACTACGGGACCTGTCTAGAGGTTGAGTAACCGATTGATACGGGTTCCTACACCCTTCTCGATCACGCGAAACTTTACTCTGTACGGCGTTTTATCTCAGTACTCGCAGTTTTCAAACGAACCCTGTGTTCGGATCCCAAGTCTCGACGGATGTGAACATTTATGCCTTTCAGCCTAGACAAACGAGACAGTGTGAGTTGCGGCATATTGTGCTTTGCAAAGATGATTCTAAGAGGTCGATATGACTGGTTAGTTTTCTGGTTAAGTCGGATTACTTGTGTAATCGCTAAGCCGTCTTCGCCCACATCCAAGAGTCTATCGATGAGACGCTGTAGAAACTCAAGATCATGATCATAACGTATCTGAGGGTTTTCATCTTTTGATTCTGGTACGTGGAAGACCATGAGATTATGAAATTTCAGTGAAATCGATGGTGGTTGGGAGCAGAACTAGAGGCGCTTATCTGATTGGGTTGTTGTTTATCACCAGGGGACGCCTGAACTCCAGTATGTGGCACCTTGCGCTTTTGAGTGGTTCTTGGATCCTCGATGTTCATAAGTTGACGGACAGCCTCTGAGAAATTCACAGACCGATCAGTGAAACGGCATTTCGTGGGTTTGGGGTCTGAGTCTTCCATCGTTGGGGAAGATTGAACCTGAGGCTCGGCTGGGATAGAAGACGCTGGTGATGGTGCAGATCTTGGAGTGACAAATGTAGGCGAGTTGACAGCTGTACTTTCACGAGGGAGTTCGACCCCACGTGATGAACGGTTTGTTTCTGTCTGGAAGAGAGATTTTCCCGTAGCTTTTGGCGGTCGCTGTGTATTCTGATGTCTTGCAACGCGACATTTATCACATATAAGTTGAAAAAACCGATGTCGGATGTCGAGAGATTTTCTAAACACATCAACGGCTAAGCTAATGCACGAAATATGGAACACAACCTCGCGGCCGAAGCACCATAACTTTCGAACACGAACCACAAGTAGCTTGAGGCAGCATCATAATGTAGAGCAAATCTAAGATGGCGGACAGAGGTGGCAATAGGGCAAATCAATGAGATTACCGGAATTAGCCAAAGAATGGCCACCAAATGTACACCGAATGAAAAACACGCCAAAAGAAGAATATTGGTGCACAATTCACACAAAAACCACTGATGACGCAGTAATCCGAAGCAAAAGTAATATGCGGCACACGGTGATCCAAAAATCCGCGACGTCCGTGGGTACAGCAGATTTTCAGTACATGACCGCTGCTTTCGAAATCCGTGTTGCTCCGGCGCCATGATGTTTGATCATTCTAGGTGGCCCTTTGGTTCCTTAGCCATGATTGACTGTATCACCACTAGGGGCACCGATAGCAGAACCACTGCGATAGTTGGCAGGCTTGAAACAGATATAGCGTTTGAAAATGGGGGTAATAATACCCAGTTTCCACATGTTTTGGACCTGCCGCTCATCTACGCATCTTTGGAAAAATTGGAAAAATGGCTTAACTATCCTCGCCGCTGACAGCTGTAGTGCTTCTGCGAGAAATATGGGTGAGCAACGATAGCAGCTTCTGCATAACGGCTACTGAACGAAAAGTGATGTTAGTATATCTTAGCGTGTGCTTGTTCGTAACAAGTCAATATGTGCCCATGGAAATTCAACATAATCCACATAATCATAATGTACAGTTACGTGATACCTCAGCCCCAGTTGGCACTTCATCTTTGACTTCTCGATCATAAGCTCCTCGTTCGTGAGCATTAAATCAAGCACAGATGGTTTATTTCACGAGCTGCATCAAGTGGATGGACTAACTTGGTTGAAGAAAGGAATGATTACAATAAGTTCTTGCAAGTCGGACTTAGATTGCTCATTGTGAGTGTCGGATCTTTCAAATCGTGAACATTGAGGTCGCCTGAGATGATAACACGGCTGTATTGTCGTCCAAGGGCCCTCCTCACATTTAATGTCCGAGACAGCTAAACAGCTGCTAAAAGTAAAGTGTTGTTACTTCTACGTCGCAGACTGCACCAGAGTGAGTCTTTGGTCAATGCTTCTGAAACGTCCACCAGTTCACACTGCAGGTTATTAAGTTATTACGAAACTGCACCACAGTCCTTACTAAAGCGATCGTTTCTAACAAGGGACATAATATTTTTCATGATTTCGGCGTCGCTAATTTCTGGGTGCAACCAAGATTTCGTTACGTATTTGGGGCCTCATACATATGATGCTTGATGTGGTCGCGGTTCAGCGCGCTTGTGTATGAGGCCTTGTGCATTAGTGTGCATGCAGGAAAGTCGCTCTGTTATTAGTAGTGAGTCGGGGGGACGTGTGTTTCTGTGCGCTGTTTCGGTAACCGGTAATAGGTCGGCCACTGATCATTCTTGGTGGAGCGGTGACGAGCTCATTCGTATCAAATCCAGGGACTCTGTCATTTGCAAATTGCTCATCTCTTCGTGTGTAACCTATATGGCGTGACCACTAGTTTCGTAAGCTAGAAGATTAAGGTTGCCCGAGTTGTTGTCCGTATTTGATCCGATAAAGTGATGCTCCCGTGTGTTTGCTTACGAGACACCGTTTTGGTTCGGAGCTTAGAAGGTGGTTTACTGGTATGCACATACCATCAATCTAAAGCCGTTGTTGAAATACCTCTGGTTAGGAGCATCATCATTACAATCCCCGGGTCATGTCATTTGTAAGTAAGCGATTTACGTAGCCTTGATATTGAGTAAGGTACAACATGTTTTAAAGAGAGTTTCTCGTGAATGTAGTGACACTGCTCTTAGTCGTAAATAATGGTTCCGCTCTCACCATGTCCTCTAGCCTCGGAAACACCGTGTAAAGGATGGTGCTGATTACGGAGTTCTTCCGATATTCTTCCAAATTGGGCTTCGCTTGTTCATGCTAATTTCACAGGATATCCGGGAGGTGCGGACAGAATATAATCTATTCTGGAAACAAGCTGTAGTTAACCAAACTACTTTTGCTTCATCGACGCAAGTCAATACAGCTTCGGGAAGTCTCGGTTCACCGTAATAATCTGCGTTTGGATGACTTAGATTCGCAACAGGCTGGCGAGCTTAGTTAAAACGACTAGGACGCCACATATGAAGCTCCGCTGAATGACGTTATCGAGTGGCTTTTCCTTTCAGAATTTTGATGTGGATTCTTAAACGTCTGTGCGGATTACCCATAGTAGTGTATGTGGTCTGTTAATGACTGTGCAGCTTTGTTTGAGGTTGACCACCATGATTGTCTACATATAATCAGCGGTGCTGTGTGATTACTGGTACGCCTCATTTATATATATTCATTATGACAAAAGTAACTAAAGACCTTCGTTTCAGTGGTTTCTTAACAATAACCTCGTTCTGATCAAACCTGGTGTCAATGCTCTTCTAAGAATCCGGATCAGCTTGGGGAGCCGACAAGACCTTGGTCGTACTTGTTCCAATCGTAATGGTCGAGGTTGTTTCCGGCGTATTTCGGCCACATGTGACGCAATTGTATATGGCTGCCCTGTCTTAGTAGCCACGTCTGAAGCGAAGCCTATTTGCGATGACTAGAGCTTAATCTCTCTCACTATTTCTACTACTTACTCGAATTTGTTACTCTTAATTTGTCTTCCGTGAGAGCTTCTTGGAGACCAAAAGCGTGTTGCATATGATAAATAAAGTACGTGAGTTTACGCCGACCATTAACGTGTCGGCGACTAATCGTTGTTTGGATGGGTTTCAGATTCTTGAGATGAACTTGGTATATAGTCAAGTATCAGATGCCCCGGATCCCTGTGTTTGCTCATGCTCTGCTTTGTCCCTCCGGGGGTTACAGCTACTGTTGAAACCGTCACTTAGTCAGGTCCTACAGTTGATGTTATCTTCGAGATTTGCGCCCCCATTGGGTTGTCATTAGATGATGGTTGTGTTCCTGATACTTTCAGACGCGTTTCTGTTGGTAGTCTGTTACGGAACTTAGTCCAGTTCTATAGTAGAATTTATGCCGGTAGTGCTGATTGGAACACCTGTTTCAACAACCTGGGACTGCACCCTTCGTAGTTCGGTGACATGGGGATCCTTGTCAAGAAGGTGGCCAAGGCATTTTCAGGAGAAAGTACCTCAAGAATGTAGTACCATTGCTCCCGGTGGTGTACCTGAAAGTAGTCAAAAGAAGAATCACAGTTCTTACTTTGACTTTTTCTACTCCTCTTCTGTTAGTGAGAGCTGCTGAATGTCTTTCCACATGATTTTTGGTAATGTGCAGAGTTGATTCGCAGACAGCAGAACGGCCTCTGTCTCAATCGCTGAGTTTATGGTTACTCGAAGTAACCGGGGTTCACTTCAGTGCAATGTGTTTGAGCGACGCGACATGCGTTTTAATATCGTGGGATCAGCATGGACACCTATCGTCGTACCGATGAAACTCTATTGCTTTCGATCGTCCGTCGGCCTACCCATAGTTGTATTAGGTTTGGATTAGAGACGTTCGTGCACAAAAGGTTTAAGGCACCGTGGTTTTGTCAAGTGGCTACTGGTTTTGGAGCCTTAGTTTCCGGTGCTTTTGGTGAATTTGTGAACTACTGATGGCGGCCATCTGTGCCGCCACACATTAGTTTTCTCTAGTCCGGCCTCCAAGATTACCGGTGTTATTCCCGGTGTATGCTTGGCGGCAACCGATGTGTATGTTACCTGCTTCTACACTATGGCTGGTTGACTGCAACTTACGGTCGCTTGTATAGCGAAGAAACTACTAGGTGCAACCCACTGTACAGAAGTTGAAGCAGGCACGCTGCAGACAAAGTTTCTACTTATGGGAAAGAGAGAGTAGCGAGTTGGCGCTGATTGCGACTGAGTCGTTGGGGTAAGGCTAATACACCTGGCTCTCTTCTTCGACCTGAATGGGGGATATGAGTTCCTTTTTCACATATAAGTGCAGGTCCGTTTCCAGCCATTGGTGTCACGTTAGCGCTGACCAGTTGTTTGACTATTTCTGTTGGTCTTTCACACTTCTTCAGTAGCACAGGTAAACAGCTAAAAACTGGGATAGCACTGCGTACTTGACAGAGCCAAAACGACTCTCGTTTTTAGCGGCCCCAGACAAAGGCATTTAATGTGGTAGGTTTTCTGGCAACTGCTGTAAACTAGCCTACTCTTCAGCATTTTAACACATAACTCGCACTTGCTCTTAAGGTAAAATATGTTCGCAGAGGGCGTGCTGTTTTTAAGTTCCGCGTTCGTCCGATGATTTGTTAGTGCAGATTCCCTCGTCAACAATAAGCATGAGTCAGCGGTTGTGTCGCGCTCGCTGTCGCCAGTGCTTCTCTGTAAACACACGTTTCCGTGTTGTTCGGTTGACCGATCGATGTTAGGTTCGGCTGGTTTGGGACCTAACAAGTGAATCTAAACACAACGCTGAGCACAGATGGAGAGAACACAACTTCTTTCACGGCTACGTAAAGGAACACCCGATTGGAATAAGATTAGGTTTTTCGGACTGCCTCGAGAATTCTGTACCGAATGGTGTCACACAGAAAGGCAATCGGCTCAATATGATTGAATTAAACGCTTGCGTTTAATCACAGATGCCAGTGAGAACGGTTAGTGATGGCACATCCTCTAATAGTAGAAGATATTTCCACGTATGATGGATCACTGTGTAGAGCTATTAAATCCGGTTCGAATGAGCGTACAGTGAAAACGCTGCGAGAAGATGGAGAGAGGATAGAAAGGAATAATCCAAATGAACCAGTAGTACGCACGTCACGCGTGTGTGAGGATGACCTTGACAAAGGCAGCGAGGAGGGCCCCAAACTAATTGTCGCTTAAGTAATGCGGCGCCTGAATCCTACAAACGGCCTAGAAGTGTTAGACATCTGTGACTAACACCTTTGGGTTCCAGCTCAGAAAGTGCGTCTGCGTTAAAAACGCACTTTGTTTCTGTGTTTGCAAGTGGGCATGCGTCTACACCAAGCTCTACGTGTGAAGTCCCTACATAATTTCAGAGTCCAGACTGCGATTCAAATGTCTGTAATCTACGTGCCAGTCTTGACGACACGAAGCCTGTCGGTCCTGATGGGCTCTACCAGCTGATTCTTAAGCCTTTAAGGGGTATCATATTCCCCTCCGTGAGTGATCTGTTCAACAGATCACCGTGCGAATATGCATTGCCGAGGGATTGAAAATGCTGGGTTGTGAAGCAGAGTAGGGAAAATTGTGATCTAATTAAAGTGGACAATTACCGATTGATCTGCTTGACTTCTGTTTTCCACTAAATACTCAAAAAAGCTGGTAAAATGGGTATAGCACAGCCATCGGAGACAAAAACCTCATAACTCCGGTAAAGCACTGTTTAATAAAAGCCGTTCTTGAATAACCAACCTACTGTTGACGCGACATGGATGGCTGCAAGCGCTGAACTGGGGGAAATCGGTGGATGTGAGCTACATTGATTTTAGTAAAGCTTTCGACAAAAGGAACCATGTGGTCCTTCTACACGAGCTGAGGATGTGCAGTGCTGGTGGCTCACTGCATCAGCGGATCAGTGACTTCTTTAATGGACGGAACTATGGAGTGCAGGTGAATGACCATTTAACGGACTGGAATCCATCCTCCTGCCTGGTACTCCAATTTATATGCGGCCTATTTTGTTCCTGATCCTCAGCAATGACGTAGCTCAGCTTCTTCAGTTGCCTTGTGTCTTGTTAGACCGGATAGTCCACGCGTTGCCTTTGTGGCTCTTCTTTGGGGTTGTTCCAATATGCGTATGTCTAGTTTTAACCATGGACATCAGGCCTGAATTGCATATTTCACGTGAGGGTGAATATAGGAGTTAATCAGCAAAGGTACTAGCCATTGCTCGCCTCAAAAGTCTCCAGTTCAAGTTTGCCACAATTGCTGCTTTCGAACATGGGAGCGAATTGAAAAGGCGCTCTTTCACCATTATACCTGTCACGTTCACTAGTCGCGTGTTGCAGGACGTGTTGTCCCAAAAGGTATGTGTTGAAGAAGCTGCTGCGCACCGTAAGCAGGTGGCCCCTTGCTGGGTTCAGTGAGAGCTGGTTCCTTTCTGCCCATTCGTTAATGCGAGTCAGATCTTCCTGGAGGTAGACACGGTCGGATGCTGAGCGAAATGCTCTGCATATTTTATCATCGTCTGCAAATATTTGCATCGGAGATAGAATGTATGCTGGAAGCTCAGCAATGTAGACTAAAAACAGTAGTGGGCGGAGGACGGATCCTTGTGGTACACCACTGGAGACGCAAAGGCTTACAGAGTGAATGTCGGCTTTTCTTACCTTGATTTCTCTGTCGTGTAAGTAGTCTTCTAACCATGTGAGCAGGGAACCGTTGATAACGTAACCAGTAAGCTTTGGGAGGAGACAGAACGCTTAAGAATACTTTAGAAAAATCCAAGTAAAGCACATCTATGGGAACTCCTTCATCAAGCGCCCTGGTCCATGAGTCCCCAGTAATCAGTAAATGGGTGAGACAAGATTGTCTGCGTCTGAAACAATGTTGGACATTAGAAACTATTTGTAGACTTTCAAACAATCTCCTCAGTTCATCTGCGGTTACCGGTTTCATAACTTTGGATAAAACAGGATGGAGAGTAATAGATCGGTCGTTGACAGGATCCGATAGTTTACCTCCTTTGTACATTGGAGTGATAATTCCATTTTTCACTCAGATGGGAGTATATGGGAGTTAAGCAGACCCTGGAAAATGATTGCAAGTTGTGCTGCCATGGAGGGAAAAAAGGTTTTTAGTACTTTTGCGCAGATCATGTCGATTTCAGGGGCACTGTACTTCCGGAGAGATTGTAATTAGCTTGCAACAGCTGCTGAAGGAAAGGTGACGCTGGATAAGCCAACGACATTGGTTGGGATTTGATAGGGTGAAGGTTCCATGGTCTTTGTAGCTACCGAGCCAAACTGCAGGAGTATAGAATTCGCGACACACCCAATAGTATTTGTTAGGCCGCTGGCTGTCTTGAGTGGTGGTATTCAGTGCTTAACTTTTCTTTTGTCATTCACAAAGCTGTATAGTAGTTTGGTGTTACCGGTACATCTCAGCACCATGTTTTTCTGTCATTCGTACTTATCTACCCTAATGAGCGAGGTGCAGTAATTGCTAGTGACTTTGTAATTCTGCCATTTGATATCGCATGGGCTTAGCGAATGTTGCCTCCAGATTTCATCTCTTCTGTTGATCCATTTATGCGTTCTGCTTCGGATCCACATATAAATCCGGCGCGATGCTCGTAATGGTACAACCTTCGATGCTGATGGTATGACCCAGTTAATTTCGTTCATTTCACGCTTCATTCTCTGAGCTGTGTGTCTGTACGTCCCAGGCAAGGGTTGCTGTTAAATTGTGCAGCTTAAAGTAGTCCGTAATAGTTCTTTGACTCTCTCTTTGTTTAGCAACAATACTGGCATAACACACAACCAAATGTTAGGACTGAATGGTCGTTACGGCCCAGTGGAGGATGGTATGCTAATGAATCAAACATCAACTCTTCATTAGTCAGAATTAAGTCCAGGAGTAATGACTTGTTTGAACCACCGTGTCTGGTTGATCGATGCACATGGTTTTACAAAACCGCCATATCCATGAACTCCAGGAGTTCCGACTTAAATGGTGGCTTATTAGGGGAAGTTGACGCTATTGAAGGAACATTAAAGTCATGCATTATAAGATGGTGAGAGTACTTTTGTGAAACCGCATAGCGAAGGGCGTTTAACAGAATGTTGTCGCTGTCTGCTGATGACTACGGAAGCCTATAGATAATTGCTAAGAGGCAAGCATTACTCGTCTTCTGTGAAGCAACATCTCGACCTCCTAGTTGTAGTCGGCAAAATAGTGCGACGGGAATAGTGAAGGAATTTTCGGTAAGAGCCTCACATTTCAAATGATCTCGATAGTAGAGTGCAACACCGCCACCGCGAGATGGACGATCATTTCGAATGATTGACATCTCACGGAGTTCAATCTCTGGATCAAATATGTTGTTTGAGAGCCAAGTTTCAGTAACTGTTACGAGGTCCCGAGTTGTTGTTTCCTGTCGATGGCGCCGTTCTGAGAGTTTAAAATACAACTTCTGAGTGTTGGTGTAGCAGCATTTTATTTGTTGACGCATCAGGTGCTCGGTTCACTGTGCGTGACCGGCACAAATAGTGCCGGTCTGTGGAAATTTGCTGAAATGGTTGTTTGCATGGTTGGCTGATTTGAGATAGGTACAATTGAGGCTGGCTTATCTGTAGCTTAGGTCTGTACTAATTGAAGGAATGGTCTTAACCGTACTTCTGGTGGCTCAAGTTTCCTGTTGTTTTGCCATGCTTTGATTGTCATTGATACCATTTCGAGCGCAGCCAAGGTAACTTTCAAACTTCGTGGCACGCTATCTTGGTAGTTTGTGGAAACAGTTAGCCGGGTGACCTCAAAAGCCACGACATTCTGCAAGTCGTAGAGCTCTGAGATTTACCTCCATTCTGCGATGTCGTGCTTCTGTCGTTCACTGCTATCGCCATGCTTTAATTTTAGCACACCATGAACCAATACCACTTTCTTCATCTACTTTGACGCGACGAAGTAGGGTTGGATTTCCGCTTCTGTCTTTCTGCCAATGGCCTGTCAGGAAAACTGCGGACAGTGAGAGAAGAGTTCACTGGAAGGTGGCTTGCTAAGAGAACATCTTTCAGATCGCGCGTGTTACCAAACGTTACTCTCAGTAACGGAGGTTCCCCTACGTGTGGAGATGATGGATTTTATGAAAGGAGTGTAGGACTAGTTGGGAGAACTTTCAGTCCCAGTGCGCAGATTATTACAGCTCAGCGGTTTTGTCCCTCCGCTTGTCTACCTTTTAGCTATTCACTAGTGGGTTCTGGGACGTTTGAACAAATCACTGTTATCGCCTTTTAGTTGCGTACTAATTATTTATTCTGCAGTTCCTTGTGGGTGTAGGTGTGTCGTGTGGGGGTGTCTAGCTTGTCTTCCGTGGACAAAAGGCCAAGGCTACAGCGATATTTTTTTACGTGCAATGCCGTTAATTGCACTATCCGTAGGGGTCAGTTGCTGCCCAAGTACAGGAGGTGATCGTGCAATTTGTGCGCAACTCTGCATGCTTTGGAGCATTACGTGAGACTTGGGAGACTGTTCAGGCGCCCTGCTTTCACTGTTGTTTTTCACTAACGGTGTTTGCCTTTCGCTGGATTGGGTAGCATTGTTGCTAGAGAGTTTTGCCTTCTAACAGGTGGGGGATTCGGGTTACGAAATGCACTAATCTGCAACTCGAGTTCTGAGATTTTCACTCCCAATACCGCGATCAGTTCTTTTTGACTTGAAAGTAACAGCCAATGCTTCACACCTTATCGTAAGCGTTTGAACAAGCTTAATCACCGGACTATCTAAAGATAACTCACAGAATCACAACCTATCTGTCGATATGCTGTTAGCTCCGTTAAGTCTATGGTCTTCACATTTGTTGTCTTAGGAATTGGCACAGAACGCACATGTGATTTCTGAGAGGACAGTTCCCCGCTTGTCTGAGCAACGATTGACCTTGGGTTTGATGCTCACTGGATTCCCAGTTGACAAACTTCTCCAGTTCATTGATCAATGGTCGGTATGCACTTTTAGGTTACACTGCTCATACCTCAGTTGTCTGCTCCGGTCAGCGGACGCACACGAGTAGCCAAAATCACACAGGCTTTGTGCAGTGAAATGCACGTAAAAATATGGTGGTAACCTGAGATGAAAAAAAATGCTTGTACCTATGGTATGCAGTGGTGCACAGTACTAAGTTATATATTGTCTGACAGCCTTGAAGAAGCTCTGTTGAATGGTATCCCAAAGGTACTGATGAAACTCATATAAGCAGTTACTCCAGGTGGCCTTAGTGAATAGACTTTGTGGTGAACCAGCGTGTCGTTGGACTCACTTCAAAAATATAGGCCCCCTTGAATAGAGCTCAGTGATCCGAATCTATTGAGCGTACTTCCGAAGTGGTGGCACAAGAATGTGAGGGAATAAGTCCAATTTACCACAGAGCACAGGATTGCACGACTAGTACGTACACGCTGGCATCCAATAATCCCAATGAAGTTGATCGTGTTGATTCGTTTACAAACCATGGGTGATGTGTTAGCGAAATCCGTATCACGGCTGCGTACCTCACGTAACTACAAAGTAGCTAGCCTCAGAGTGTTGAAGGTGGTCCTTCAGTCAAAACATATGGTAGCACGACTGCTAAAATGCTGGTATATGTTTCGTTGCAGGTCTGCCATCTGAGCTTCTGCTGAAGACAGTCAGCGATATGTCTCTTAGAGATTATTTATCACTCAAAGAACAAGCGCGATGGGATCTATACAAGAACAATGCACCAGTAGTGTGTCAAATAAGCCTATACAACCTGTAGAAGATGATATTGACCAGACACCTTACACTGTACGTAGAAGATTAGACACGGGACTAACTAGGCGGACGATGAACATGACGCTACAACGTTCTCCGAGTACACACCGAAAAACCGATTAGTCACCGGCCACTCCCTGATCGGCGAAACTGCACGTACGGGTCACACAACCGCCGAAACATTGCTTATATGTCAAAAACTTTCATGTATGTACACTAACCCCCCAAGTCTCCTCAGTAAATTTCGGCTACTTCAGGTGGCGAATCCTTGGGACCTAATCACTATTACCGAAACTTGGTTACACCAAGTAATGACTAGTGCTGAGGTGGAGATAGCCGGAATGTGACTCGTCCGGAACGACCGCCCCAGCAGAGAAGGTGGAGTCCTACTCTAGTACCGCAGGGACCTGCAATGTGCAATAGTTGATGGTTTGGAAACTCACCTTAACAACTCACTCTGTTACCGTCTCCTACTAAGACACATGTCTCGTAGCTGTTGTTTACTTCCATCCATTGTTCACTCCCAAAATGGATTCTCGCTTGATACGTGTCCTTCAATCTACATAATCTGGAGTTATCGGCATCACCCAGTGAACAGCTCAAAGTAGACTTGCATGAACTTATCGCTAATATTCCGTCATGCAGTCATGTTACCACGCCCACTAGACTAAGGATAGCAAAAAACTATGCATAGTAACCTCATGCTCGTGAATGAAGAGCTCATGATGGACAAGTTATTGATGGATAGTCCGTTAGTTCTCAGTGACCATGTAGTAATAACGTTTAATTATGCCTGTTATGAAGAGTATCCATCTGAACACTAGGAACTAACTCATACAATCACGCGCTACCGCGTATTGAAAGAACCTGTTGACGCAGCAGCTTGGGAATTCTCACTTAACAGTCCCAATGACAAAGTTGGGCAGAGTTCGTTAATAGTCTCAGCGACATCGTCAACAGAGCATCCGAGACTAAGCCCATTCATCCCATAAAAAGGCCTTCAATTCTAAACAGCGTGGCTCGAAAATGCATGGCGATAAGGGATGCAGCATGGCGTACCTACAAGGGTAACTCCGACTCAGAGACTTGGGGCAATTTCCTGGCCCATCGCGCCTTCTGCACTGCTCTCGTCCATGAGGATAAAATAACTTATCTACAGTGCCCAGCCAAAAAGTTCATGACAAGCAAAAATGGAACAATGGATTTATGCGGGTATAAAAGCTAAAGCTTGACAAATCCCGTAGGGTGATCAGTGCGAAAATCATGGAAGTGTGAAAAATTCAATGGAAACCAATTCAGTAAAATTGTTTAACTACGAGTCACTACAAGCTTGTGGACTCACCGACTTTGAAGTGTCAAAATAATAATCCACCATAACTCCGGAGGGGATCATGGTATGGAGTATTTGGTTAGAAGAGTCACCGCCCCTTGAAATTTGCATGGGGCAAAGTGTTCGAGTTTGAAGTGTCAAAATGTAAATCCACTGTTGAAATTTGCGTGGGGGAAAATTATTTTTAAAATATGGATTTTGGATCTCTCAAAATTAGTCTGTACCATGGGAGATAGTGCAATGAAGTGAGGGCATTATCAACTCGATTTTTGAACTCGATCAGGTTGGGTGCAATGACTACAGCTTCTGGGAGAGCATTCCAGGCTTGGCAAACACGCACGGAAAAGAAATTCCGTCGACATTCCAAACGGCTGTACTGCACTGCCAGCTTCAGATGATGGCCTCTCAGATTGTTGTTGTTACTGAGCTCCAGCAGATGGCGGCAGGTATGATTGAGGTTTGTCAGAATCTGATAAGCTAAAATCAAATCTCCCCGTAGTCGTCGATATTGACCACTAAATATCCCGAGCAATCTCAGTCTGTCTTCGTAGCGTAACTGGCCTAAACCTTTCATGTTCTTCGTTGCGCGTCGTTGAGGTTTCTCTAAATCAGAGAGGTCTTTCCTCAACCACGGCTGCCAGACTTGTATTGCATACTCCACGTGTGGTCGGATGTATGCACCTAGAAGATGGTGAAAAACGAATGGATCGAAGCGTCCAAATGTGCGCCGGAGAAGGCCCAAATTTCGAATGCACGCGTTCGATGCTTTCTTTGCCTGGGCTGAACAACCAAGGTCGGACGGAATCAAGACTCCTAAATCCTTTTCCTCAGCAGTTGTGTGAAGCACATGGTCACCCAGTTTATAGAAAAATGCTGATTGGTGACGTAAGTGTAATACTCTGCATTTTTCTGTGTTGAATGGGAGTTGGTTCTGAACTGACCACGATTACATCTTATCCAGGTCCTCTTGAAGTATTGCGGAGTCGTCTGGTGTATTGATCGCTCTTCAGACCTTGATGTCGTCGGCATAGAGTAGGCAGTTGGAAAGAATGAGGGCCGCTATATCGTCAATATACATCAAAAACTGTTCCGTAGGTGTTGCTTGGACATCCAGAGCGTGGATATTGAAGTCACCAGCGATAAGAATATGGCTGTATCTCCTGCTGATCACAAGCCTCAGCGCAGACGCGAGATTGAAGTCCATCTCGGGGGTAGAGGATGGAGGTCGATAAAGAACCGCCACCAGACAGACGTCGTTGCCTGTTAAACGCAGCCGACACCAAAGCGTATCCTGCACGTTACTGTACACGTCTTCTATGGGCTCACAGTGGAGGTCACTGCGGTAGTACAGAGCCACCCCGCCCCCTTTACTGGATCGATGGCGCCGAACGACGGACATGCCTGGTAGCTCGACCTCCGTGTCTGTGATATCCCGGCGCAACCACGTCTCCGTTATAGCGAGGAGGTCACACGATTTGGACCTTTGACGTAGTCGCAGTTCGGATAGTTTGTTAAGTAGACTTTGAGCGTTATTGTACCTACAGGACAGCTGCCTGAGCACCAAAAAGTTTGTGGAGGGTTACACGAAGTTGGATTTAAGCAGGCCGATGAAAGGCCGGCACCTGATCGCTTATTGCGCAGTTTATTGATGAATATTTTGCACGGGCCTGCAGCCCGCCTAACGTCCTTCCTGCACACACAGAACGCTCTTTATTAGCGTCGTTTTCAGTTGTTGATAATCATGATGCAGTGTCTTCGGCTCCGTTTATTTTAGCACATTGAGCCACAGATGGTGTCACATCCTCCGGTGGCTTCGATTCAATAAATGGTGCCTTAAAATCGTAGTTCCGATGGCAGTACATTGTGCATTTTATGCCAGTTACGCATTAAGTTCGCCGCCATCTGCTAGGACTGAACTACAAGTTTCAGTATCCTTGGACCATTACCTTTGTAATGAGGTGAAACGGGCAGTCTAGAAATCGACTGAAAGATAACGTCGCCTGCAGATAGAGTTTCACGGATGTACCGCCATTCTTCCAGATCGTGAGCATAAGCCTCCTCGTCCCTAGCTGTTGGTAGCTCGGGCACACCATGAACTAAAATGGTTTTTCGCCAGCTGGCCGTGTTGCGATCGTCTAAATTGTTTTTTTCTCGCTGACGTTCGCTCCATGGAACATCCGGAAAGATGTGGATCTTACTGTCTTCACCTCGGAGGTGATATGCCGATAAGATCACCGCCTTCACATCGTCAGTGGATGCCACTGTTATCCGCAGAATTCTGGGCTCACCATAGTGAACGGAGTTTGGATGTCTCGTCACACGCGTGATGTTAGTCGGCTTGACCCTAGCACCTGTGAGATCGCAAATGAGATTCCACTGGTTCAGATCGTCCTGTTGCTTACCTCTCAGAGAATTTGCTTTGGATTCAGGAACGTTGGTGCGTATGAGTGTTAGAGCACCATAGTTCCTCCTGGTGTTCGGTAATGTGGGAGACGTCATGATGGCTGGACTAAAACAAGTCTCTGCATTTCGTGCTTGGTCTTTTACACATGTCGCAGATATTGTGCTTAAAGTCTTGTTTACAGTGTCTCTAGCAATAGTCGCTGCGTAAGCTGATTGGCCTTTAGAGATACTCAGACTTTGTTGGTCAGTCGGAAGTCTGGTTCTTACTGAGGCTTTGGATAAGGGCGGAATGGCTGAGGAACTGAGGATGTTTTGTTCGTACGTGATACCTGTTTGTTTCGGGGTTCCCAAGATATTCGCGGCTGTGATTTCGCGAGAAGGTCTGGCTCTTTTCTTCGGTTTAGTGGCGGTGAGTACGGGAGATGGTGGATATACAAATCTTGCTATAATAGCCTCTAAGGAAATAATTCTTTCATTTAGGCGTAATTCTACTTCTGCAATCCGACGGTCGTAATCTTTCGACAAAGCAATTACGCATTTTACTATTGGAACCGTTGTGCAATTAAGACGGAACGAAACAGACTCGGACAGATTGTTGTGCTTGTTAGCCTCAGTAATCGGACTATGATTAACGGAACACAACGCATAATGCTGGCCCGATTCCACTGTCTGGGCAAGTGACTCAGCTCCACTTGTAACTTCTCCCCTTGTTACATTGGTCATGGTCGGCTGCAGCGAAGTGGCACGGCCCGGTTAACAGGCTAGTTTGGTGTCGTGCGTGGTTGGTGTGCTTCGCCGTCTTGTCCGCTTGTGGTCAGAGGACACGTTGATCGACTTACGCATGATGCGCCTGTGCGTCATGCGGTCACGTTTGAATAGGCTAAGCAATGAGAACTCCGAATTTAGCTGGAGTACATCCACCAAACTTACACAGATTGAAGAATACGCCAAAAGAACAATATTGGTGTACAATTCACACAGAAAAATCACGTATAACAGAGTAATCCGGAAGAAAAACTGTAATCCAGCACAGTAATCCAAAAATCCGCGGCCTCCGTTGGTACATCCAATACAGAACAAAATACTGTATAGGCAAGTCAAAACTCTTCTAAAGTGAAGAATGATTTCTCTCCACTTTTCACGACAGGCGGTAGAGTACAAAGCGCCGAAAAAGCAGCTAATGCCCTGCGGCCACAATATGCCACAAATTTCGAGCTCGCAGCCTACACCTGTTTCACAATGTCACGCACATTACCGACTCAAGGCGTTACAATGTAATTTTCAACCTATCATTTTTGCTAAGGAAGTTACTCTCACTGCGCGATCATAGCTCTCCGAGATCAGACAACATCCGCTCGAAACACCGCAGGCTGCGGCCACCAAGCTAGCTGAACCACTGTCAAAGTTCTTCCAAATGTACTTCGATGAACAGCAAGTTTCCACTATGTGAAAGCGTAGCGTTATCACCCTAATTTTTAAACTCGGTAGCCGTTCAGTGCCTGCAAACTAACGCCCAGTGAATCTCCTTCCTGTGCTCGCGAAAGTGATGGAAGCGGTCGTCTCTGAGGCTTTAATGGACTACCTGGAAAATGCAACTTCTTGGAGCCGGAGTAGCATGGCTTCCATCAATAACGGTCATGCACCATCAATCAGTTGATTGCACGAGGTAGTTGGACGGACGTGGCTGCTGATGGAGTCGGATTTGACGTCATCTATCTGGACTTCTCCAAAACGTTCGGTCGCTTTGAACCCTGAAGTATTCCCCAAATGTTTAACGCCTACGTGCAACCACACATGGAATATATTATCCAGGCGCGGCAGCTGTGACAGAAACGGGATCTCTTTGCTCTTGAGACTCCTCAACGAAGGACAACCAAGGACATCAGGAGTCTCTTTCATCTGCTCTAACAGCTTAGACTGAAGCCGCTAAGAATGTGCAGCAGTCGGAATCGGCTTTTGCGGGGAATCTCATAATGGTTTACCAGATTCTGAAGACCCCAAGCCACATATGCCGTCCGCTAGTGGAATTGAACCAAAACACTAACCTAAGGGGTCCTACTCTGAAATTGGATTACCCTATAGCCGGCTTGAATGCTGTAGAAATATTTTCCCTCCGTGTGTGCCAACCTTGGAACACCCTCCCTACTTATGTCGTCTCTGCTCCTAATCTGGCGATATTTAAAAACGAGTTGAGGATGTGTTGTCTCATTTGAATTTTATTTTATAACTTGTTAGCTAGGGGCTAACACACGCCATCAAAATGTGCCTTGCCAAACTCCCAGGCAATGGATTTATAATTTTAATACGCGGACAGCTCTGCTCTTCTACATAAGTCAATCATGAGTCCACCACAACGCTTTGCACTTTATCATGGTCTTTAATTTTCGCAATAAGTTCCATTCCACAGGACTTGTTAAACAACGCATTTTTACCTGTAATACACCATTGTTCCGTCATTGCATTTGATATGCAGTATACTCGTGCACACTGATTTTTCTTAACCAGTGCTCTACAGCTGCATCCCCATCAGTATACCTTGCCTGGTTAGACCGTGGCACCAAGTGGTAGAGGGTGTGCTTGGTAGATCTCAATTCACCATCAATAAATGCAAGGTAACTAAAGAACCAAAAGCGGAATATGCAGGCTACTCCGCGGTTACTCGCCTCAGTTTAATGGAAGCTACGGAGGCCAATGCAAATGGCGTCACTCTCGGTAGTTGATCCTACCAACTACTCGTAGCCCAATTGGTAGGAGGTGAAGTAAACTTCCCTGACAATCGCAGTAGCACTTACTTTATTTCCACCGCCTTCAAACTTATCCCAAATGCAAAACGGTTTCTACGTTTCCACGTCATTTTAGTGAATGCACGGCGTGTTTTACGCACAGGGAATGCCAACGACGTGCTCAGTCTTTGCTAATCAAGTCGAAAGCTTCATTGACTTAAGCAGATTTACTCACTCGTCTTCTCAAAACGTTCCGTATTCGTTTGGTATGCATAACTCCTCACGACGGTTGACGTTAGCAACTTCTTACCGCTAAAACAGATCCCAGGCTTAATCCTAGCTACATAACTTGTCTTTGCCAGACTAAACAGGGAACATCCTCGAATCGTGGAATGGACCTACGTTTTGGCCGAAACCACTAGGTTTCTACCCCATCCCTGTAGGGTGCACATTCTGGCAACGAACATGTGGACAATTTAAGTTTGATGATCATTCCAACAACATTACACAGCCTGAGCTTTCGCTCATAGGCTCGGTAGCTGTTCCCCACAGGCCAATTGCAAGATACTACATTTTCTGGATTATCTGCCTCACCATCAGCTATCGATTAGTCAGAGTGGTTAGTCTGTTTAACCGCGCAGAATACTGCTTCATAAATCCAGAGGGAAGATATTCACTGTCACTGGATGTCCCACGTAAAACCGCAAAGCCGTCCCCAAGTAATGTTTCAATGCAACGTTATACAGGCAAAAATACTGAAGAATCGGCTTTCAGTTGGCTCAAGATGATCGCGAAGAGTCGACTCAACTCTACCATTAGCTGCAGCATTTTTAAACTCATATATTTAATATTCAATGGCTAGCAAATGTTAGTTTCATCAGAAGAAATAATAAATGCGTGTTATTAAGAATTGTTAGTTGGTGTTTTGCAGCCGAATTTGTGGTTCCGCTGAACAGGCCGCTGCCTGCCTCGTCGGTTATTTGATGTTCATACATGTCATCTGTTGGACCTGACCTGTGTCGTCTGTCAACACGTCGATGACGAGAAAGCCCCATACTTGGAAGGGTGCTCACATGGCAAGAAATAAGGATAGGCTGCATGGAAGTATGCCCACAGCAGACCGTTTCATGTATAACCGTATTGCTCCACCTGAACTTTTCACTATATTTGTATGAAGGTACCGCAATAGGTTTCCGTAGGCAAAAATGGTGACACTTTTTGTTGCGGGCCCGTCAAAAATCCCCGCAAGAAACGCGCCAGTAACTCCGGCATAATGGCTGTGGGAAGCGGAGTCCAATTTCTCCCCACAACGCAGCAGTGTTCAGCCACTCCGAGGCGCGTCCCAACTGCGAACCTTTTGACAATGCTCATTTGCAATCTACCACCTCTGCGTGGGGACTGTTTTTCCTAACTTAATAACCCATAGCACTGACTGGGATCGCCCTTTGTCGGTCGTAAAAGAGCCTACAGAGGACCACTTGTCTTTTCTTTCTCTTCGCCTCAGTTGGGAGTCGGTCGGGTCGCGTGATTGCGTGTGAAGCGTTAGCTGGCCAGCCTTCGCGTCTAAGTCACTAGCGCGCGTCTATCGTACCCCCTCTCGTGTGCGTCCGTTTTCGAGGCCTCAGCGTCTATACGAACAAGTGCGGCTAAGATCGTTCCCACGCTCGCTCAATTTTCCGTTTCACCGGCTAAGCTAACGTCATCGTAGGCGTGTGCCAACCGTGCGCACGACAATCTTGTCACGCAATTACATTAAGAGGCGGCGTTCCCTCAATTATAACACTTTTAACAACAAGATAATCGTTGCATTTTTTCGAAGTACTTTCCAACAGCGTCCTTGCACAGCTCCATGCGCTCAAACCGTTTGGATCAACATCTAGTTTATGCCGAACCTGGCTAACCTACCAGCAGCTCGGTAAAGGCCTCTACTGCAGCATCTATAGACTTGCAGCGGATACCACGCATCATGCACTTGAGATTCACGAACACAAAATATCAGCAGCGCTGGACTGCAGGGTGGGTGATCAACCTCCTGTATCCGTACTCTAGCCAGAAAATCCACGACGATATGATATTTGTGTGTAGGTGGGTTGTCATGGTGTAACAAGGTCTCTCGTACTCGAGTCGTTGGACGAGACCTGGCTAGAGTTTCCGGTAGTTGTGGCGAATAGTGGGTAACATAACAGTCTCCGGTGACTGTGCGTTGCCGTAGGAGCAGTACAATGGCCACTTGACAAGAACACAGCCACCATCTGCTGGGCCACACTGCACTCACGCCAGAATTTCCGAGTCGGCTCCCCACGAACGGCAGCCCACCGAGCCGAGTGTTGCTTTGTCTCTGGGCTGAAACTGTACACCTAGATCTCATCGCCACTGAGAATATCCCAAACGGCATTGCAACATCCAGCACACAGCCTGGCAAGCGCGATGCTGCACCATGCCACCCGAGCTGCTTTCGCATCTTCACTGAGCTGAGGGGTACACAGCGTGCGCAAAGCATTCTGAAACGGAGGTTCTCATATAGGATAGTGTGGATTAATCACAATGCGATCCCGATGGCTTTCCCTAGCTGTACCAGAGTCACTTACGCTTCCTCCTACGGCAATGCTTGCACAGCAGCCATGTTATCCGCGGTGGTGGCCTCTACAGGTAGACCACACCATGTCTCATCATCCAGGGACCGCACGCCATGCTTGAATTCTGCAAACAACTCAAACGCGGTGGTTCTTGGAAGCGCATCATCGCCAAATGCAGCACGCAATCTCTCAACACTCTGGTGTTGATTTTAACCACAATTGTGGTCATAGCGAACCGTCGGCCTCCAATGATATGGACTGAGTTTCATACAGTCAGAGTATAGTGGGCCTTATGACATATGAACTGGGCTGGGCTGCTGATCTAGGATTCTGTGAGCTGTAATCACTGACCATTTTTCACAAGGTATTACACTTCACATTTTTTACAAATTCATCTGCACCTCATCTGTACACTGCATGTCTGGAAACTTGTTGCCCTGCCCTCGTACTTTTGAATACTGCAACTGACTTCTATCATTCAGCAGTCCTGTCTAACTCGATCAGCTACTGCTTTTAGAGGAATTTTGCTATTAGCCTCATCAGAGCAAGGCAAAACGGACGATGAATTCGGTCCGTTTACTGAGAGTGAGTTTCAACCTGCTAATTGCCGAAACCACAGTAAATGGAAGCAGGAGGGCGGCGCTCTGTCTGTTGCTTATTCTAACTGATTCACATGGGTTTTCACACACCACTCAGATGAACGTTGACCACCAGTGATTAACCAGTAAAGTTACATTATCGTTATCTCGATCAGAGTTTACCTGCGTGGTTCGCATAGGGACTAAATCGTTAAAATATGATTATCCCCCAACTCAAATAGAGTTGGAACTGAGGAACCGTCACCAATGCGGTCGGTAATCAAATCAAGCAAAACGTTGGGTTGAGCACATTGTCGACAATCTGTTAAGCTGCATATCGTGCATTTTCTTGCGTTATTAACAAATGGCTTGCGAGATGATGATTGGCTGTGGTGAAGCCACATGCATGCTAAGGTGCATGCCTATGTTTAGCAGTCCTGCGTGATCTTGGTGGTTGGCAAGTAACTTTTCAGGCATTTGCATTTCTATGTAAAATTTGAGTGCGCTGTGTTTCCGCGCACGTCATCGGTGAACCGCCCGTATACCGCTAGGCACCCACATGACTGACCAAATGAATTGGCTGTTGGGAATAATGACACGAAGTCGCTCACACATACCGTTGCCGTGAATCGGCTGGCGTGGAATTTTGACTATCAATAACGGAGGGGCGGTGGGTGCGTGTGGACTGCGGTGCGCTTCGGGGTGCGGCATGCTCACTCAGCACAATGCTGAAAGGTCCGTGTTTGATGTATGTAGCGATTCGAATCAGGGGGTGAGTGCGAGTACGCTGCACATTAGCATCATTACCGTCGTTGGACGACTTGCTCGATGGAATGCCCGAGGTTTCACTTGCTGATTGCCTTTGTTACGTCGTTGCTCGACTGAGTTTGCGCCTAGGGAATATTTTATCTCCTCGCCCCATAGTTCCCATTGTGGTTGCTAAGACATGTAAGTGTCTGAGTGCGTCATCCAACCGAAATTAACAATGAGTTGTGTTGTCGCGAAACGTACCGTAGGTCAAATAGGTGCTAACCCACCAAGTCCAACATGCGTTTGGCCGTGATCGCAGGTGTCAACAAACACATCAGATTTGTCTTATATCTTCAAACGCTTCATGTGGCAGGCCCCAAGGAGATCCCAATGAAACACTGCAATCATCCTCTCCAATCGGACGCTCCCCACTGCTTTGTGAGTCAGGTTTTTAAGTCCAATGCTCCGTGTGGAGACACTTAAGTGAACCTCCATTTAGGTCAGTGCCTTTGGTCGTACTATTGAATGACAGGCTAGGGGTAAGGCACCTCGAACAAAAACCTTTTCCGGAATGGGCAGCCGGAGAATGTTATCTAACATCACAACCCCGTCGAGTCTGTGAAACAGAATGTAATGGTCCATGCAGTCGCAGGCTTTGAAGAAGTTGCGGTCAGTGAAGTTACTCCATCTATCTTTGCTTGCCGCTTCTGTCCAAATACTGCGTGCAACCAATAGGTTGGTTTTACATGAACCGGGTTGACATAAACCGTGCAGCTCAGGTGCTATGATGTTGTAGCGTTCTAGGTGGTCGACTAATGCTTCAGTGATGCTTGCCTCCAACACTTTTAAGAGTAAAAAGAGCAGGACCACTAAGAGATAGTCTGTGAGTTTTAACAGACTGCCAATTTAAAAATCGGTGTGGGTAAACCATATTTCCACATAGTAGACACCATTTGTTTATCCAAGCACGTCTGGAAGGGTTTTTGTTACGACTTTCAGCGCCCTCAGGTGCAGGTATCACGTTGTTAGTGGAACTTTCGGTGTTGTTGATTTGGCTTGCAGTGCCGTCCAATAGAGATGCCTGGATCCTACATTCTGTTATGCAATACTTGCGCCATCATTGCTGCTAGTCTTTCACGGTTCTGGAACAGTACGATGGCGGTCTTAAATAATGGGAAGGTATTGCAATTACCACAGAACCAAAATACGAAGTGCGTTCAAAAAGAAACCTAACAGTTGCTCTAACAATTGTACTTGCTCATTACACAACATGTTAAGCTCTGGCCACTTAAAAGTAGTCCATCTTAATGGCAATAAACCATTCCCAACGGTGCTTGCATTTGTAAAAAGTCTCCTGGAATGCACTTTGTGGGATGGTGTGCAGGTCACTTGTCGCAGTGCCGTGAGTCTCCTCTATGATTTGAAAAGGACGTCTTTTCAGCGTAGTTTTAAGGTTGGGTGAACAGAAAAATTCTGCATTGGCGAGGTCAGGAGAATACAGTGAACGGGGCACAATTGGCATGTGTTGTTTTTCTACAAAGCTGCGGAAAAGGAGTGATGCGTGAGCCGGTGCATTGTCATAGTGCAACACCCAGATACGTTTTTCCCGCAGTTAAGGCCTCTTCCTGCGGACATCATTCTCCAAGCGTGCAAGAAATGATTGGCGTGATTCAGCGCTGAGACCCACTTTGTCAGCAACTTCACGAACATGTAAACGATGAATTCCACGGAACACAGCAAGTACCTTCTCAACATGGTTATCGTTTGTTTATTTGGGTGGTCTTCCAGGCTTGAAAGCGTCACCGACTGACTTTTAACAGTATTCAAAGCACTTTAACAACTCATAGCACTGCGTGCGATTTATACAATCCTCCCCGTATGCTTAAATAAACAATAGAAGTGTCTGTAAAAGTTTTGCCACGTTGTATAAGAATCACACCTTGTGCTTCAAGCTCCTTCATTGTCGCTTTGGCACTTATCCGACGAACAGCTTATGCACTTCAGTGACTGTTGCTTCCCAAGCAACAGTCAGAGCGAAAGGCAACAACTAGCTGTTTGGTGGCTGTATAATCCACCACATACGCCCGGTGGCCGCAGCGCACTCCATCTGTCAGTTGCCGCGCTATTTCCAAAGTTCCCCTTTTCTTTGAACACCCGTCGTAACTCCGATCTGATGTTGTGCAGCCTCACCTCGCTATGGTGTCATTTTCGTGCATTTGACATGGAAACGGCTGAAGCTGTTGGAACAGGAAAGTGCTGTTGTCTATCATGTTGTAATTTCCACAGGTGCCTTTAACCACAGCGGATCGGCTACTCGCTCCCTGAAGTAACGTGAACATGGGTGTTAACGATTTGTGCCCACCTGAACACTAGTTGGTGATTAGATTCCTTGTTTCCGTGTCAAAGTCAAGTTGCTGGGAGAGATGGCTGTCGCACTAGCTTAGGTCGCGCAGAGATATCAAGATTTAGCGATCATTCATCTCTCTTGTAAGGACAGACCAAAACAAGAGCGTGGAGTGTATTAATAAACAAATAAATAAATAGTATATACTCGACATAGGGAGGTAGGTTTGAATAGGCACGAACATTTCACCACCACACACGAATGATTGGCAAATTTACGATAAGCTTAGAAGGTTAGCATTAGCACATGGGATCCGTAGTATGTAGTTGTGTTTGTCGGTATGAATGTTTGCAGCTGTGTTGCTTTAATTCGTAAGCGTGACGCCTTAGTTGTGATTTTGTTCTCTCAGGCGGCCCGCTCCAAGAGTTACGGCGGGGCCTTTAAATCCGTCGTGTCGTTGTCACTGAACATGGTTTTTACAATATCGCTATTGATATATCAGTTTCCTCGGAATATCCCAACCTTGATGGTTATATAGCTATATCCAAGCTTACCGCCGCAGTCCTTCGCGTAATTTTTGAGTAAAACTTATGATACCGCGCACGGGAGAAAGCACGGTGCCGATTGAAAAACTAGCTTGAAATACTGGCTTTAAATTATTATGTCCGGACTTGGTTAATTGTGACACCTCTTTTACACTGATCGCTCATTTATGTGACACCTCTACACAGAGTATTTTTATCCATTCATGCAAATTTACAGTTCTGACAATGTACTTTTAGCTCATCCGTAGTCACTATTTTAGTGTGTGGAGTGCATCCGTCTGGATGGATAAAGCTTATTTTGATTTGATTTGAGAAGGATTGAAAACGAAAATTGGTACTGGATGACTGGCGTCCGTGGCAGTGGCTATTTAGAGGCGAGTTACATCCGCCAAGTCGCAGTGTTGTTAGGCAGACAGTTGTGGGTTTTATAAGGGAACGCTTGCAAGGCGAAAACCTACCACGTCCTAAAAGACTGACGCCGAACTACTTACTGGAATAGGATTAACCTGAACGCTCTCAACTGGTTCCACGGGGAGGTTGTTTGGCGGACCAGTTTACGTTGCGCGATGGAACTAAGCATCGCGCTGAAAAGCACTTCCTTATCGGCAATTCTCTATGACTGATCGACGCAAACTATTCCTTAGTTTTTTATGCTACAGTCCGCAGTGATGTTTGCAGGTTCGTTTGGGAGTCATCCCCTTCTTCTTCCAAATGAGACGCAAATTGTTTTTGAACAACGCAGGATGAGGTAGTTGACCGCGTAGGTTTCGGCAACGAATATTCCAAGAAGATGAGCTGGATCCACACAATTTATGTCCTAGTTGTGGTGAGTGTTCAAAAGCGCTTGGCTAACTGGTTTTAATGAGCGTACGCATAAAAATGGGTGACAAAAATTGGAATATTAACCCTGGGTGAAACGAAAACACAGATAGAGTAAGGATGTTTGGAGTAAACGCTGCACTGAATCCATCTATTCGCAGTGAGAAAGTGGCTCATAAGTCCGCAAACGTTGTTGCAATGCTAGCTAGAGGTAAACCCAGCTATTTCAATGTCAACCTTTTATAGCGTTTCCTTTCATTATGGTACCAACGTGATATACTGCTGTTGTTTGCTAAACTTGTTTGCAGAGGTGCGACGATTCCTAATAATCTTCTATGGAGGAACAGTGAAGTCAAGTATCCCAAAGTGTAGTGGACCACGGATCTATACCCTCCGCCTGATGTAGCTCCCTTAAGGAATATTTTGTTGTGTCATCCTATAATTCTATGTTGAAGTTAGAAGTCATCCTACACAGGAGATTCGCAATTTTCTTTGACGCTTAGCGCTATCTTTGACCGTTAATTGGCTGTGTCAGATAAAACAGGTATGTAACCAAACGGTTTTCGCAGGAAATTCCAAATAAATAATTGGAATGTTTTCTTGATGAGCGGAAACATCGTTCCGTAGGTTACACAGCTCTGGAGTAAGTCGAGGAGATACTTTCAACTTGTGCTCCAGATTGGCTGTGATTCATGTGCCACGTTGAAACAAAATCTGTTGAAGATAGAAAGCCGCGACTCGATTGGTGAATTTCTGAGATAGAAATTTTATTAGCTAGAAACCTCTCATATACCTGGCAGGAGTTTTCTGGGAAAGGGAGCTGGGATTTCCCACGTAGGTTCGTAAGTGATGAAAAGTTGGTTGTGTAAGTTCCACACGTGGACATATTGAACTTATGCTGAGTGCGGCGTCCGTGAGGATTTAACAAAGAAATGCTTTTCGCCACACCATGCGATACTACATCAACGTTAAATGTAGATGTAAATGGATGATTGATTTGGCTACTGATCCGAGTAAAAAGGAAGAATAGCGTAAGTTCTAGGCTTTTTGGTTCTACTGGAGTCGAGTGAAGTTATGTGACGAAAGTTGAGGACCGTAGTCTGTGTGAGCAAACCCGTTGTCCATTGTTGTGGCAGAACTGCACCTCAACTAAACGCTGGTCCACCTAGAGGTCATGTTCGTCAACACAATTGTGATTGGGTATGATACACTCTGGAGTGCTGGGCAACGCGCGTATGATAAGGCAATACCAGTTAACTACTTTCATAACCGGACAGAAGTTACCTCCAAGCGACAGCAAGTTGGCGGTACTCTCGAGGTGAGTTGCAAAGTCAGAAAGTATTTATTTTCTCAATAGCCAGGCGAGTATTTCATGCACTTCTGGAAAAGTACTTATTTGGTTCCCCAAGAAAAACTTGCTAGATATCTCAGTGCTACGGGAAAGCCAAAGTAAGTTCAATCGACCCTTGTAAGTAGATCACGGATAGCGAGAAAAGAGCAGATCGATGAAAGAGAAATGATACACAATAAGCGAAGTAAACTGGCGTAATCTTACCATTTCTGTTTTCAATTTGCTGATCTTAACGCGTTAGTTAAAACATCCTAACAAAGAATTTATATAGAGCACGCTCAATACAACGACTAGGTTGGCAAGCTGTGAATGGCAGGGAAATGGATGTAAACAACATAAAGTATGAATAGAAAGACAAGAAGTGCATGAGAAGCGGAGCGAAGCTAAAAGGATCATGGCGTCGAAAAAGCCTCGGTTCCAGTCATAACCAATCAAGTGGTATCTTAGACGGCGCATTATCGTGTCATGAAGTGGTATCAAGATAGCGAGTAGTGTGGTGTTATAAGTCGTTGAGGAAGACAGCTGACATTAAGGAATAGAGTAAATTCATGTTAAACCAGGTACGGGTAAATTCTACACCACTGAGGATAGTGAAAACAAGACTTAGTAATAAAAGGGAGCAGCAGCCCCGACTGATTACATGCGCTAGACTAAGCGCATTTCACTGTGAACCAGAGGTGTTTTATAGCCAGTGGTATGGCGCTTTCTTTCCGCAGAGAACGGTCCTTAGTTCGATTTTTAGTATCAACCTTAGACCATGAAAAATATAGCTATTAATCTGCTCATTTCTATCGACAGGAGCCTCCGATAGCCATCGGAGACGGTACCGTAGATACCTGATAGGACACCACAAGCGGCTAACTTTGGCGACAATCCAGCGGTCAGAAAGAATCTCGGCGGCGCCTACCCATATTCGCTCCTCTTAGACATTCAGTTAGACTCCATTGTTCTCTTCTAATTCCATCATTATTGGATTATTGCAAAGCTTAGTTTTAGAAACCACCTGGTACCAACACCACATTCGTCAGATGACTGTCAAGTTTGACGTTGAAATTGACGTGATTTATTGATGGAAATCGGATAATCAGATAAGGGACCCACCCGAGGCCCTCTTACTCTTTCTTCCCAGAACTTATACTGTGCTCCGGGCCTGCTGTCTCTGGTATGGGTTGTGTTTACAGTGCCCAGAAACAGACTTTTGTGCGTCGAAATCCGTGGTTCTTAGAGCTCAGAATGAATGCAAAGTGAGAGAGATTACAAAGCGTACAAAACGGGTTGTGACGTCCCATCTATTTCTGCTTTCCTTTACGCCCATTGCCCACTACTGTTTCTATCCACCGCCAATTTTGAGTCATCTTATCGGTAAATTTGCAACGCAATTCGCAAGGTTGATAATGCAATTTAACTCTGGAAGCATACCAACTACTTGTCCATCCACTCATTGTCTAATGGTACCATGGCAACCGACGTAACTATTATGTAATTCGCACGACGCATGCCGGGATGTCATTCTGGATGACCAAACCAGACTCTTGTCCCATTTGATGAACGCCGGCTTACGGAGTATCCCTCATGTGATCTCATATCGATGTTGCCATGGTTTCACTTTACTTATCACTGTGGCAACCTTTCAGTATCATACAGTGCAACCTGTCCAGACCGCCACAGACCATAGACTTGAATCACCCGCCCGCCCCAGGAGCACACACCACCAACTTCCTTCCACCCCTCTGTTTGACTGAAGCAGGAAGGCACCTCATGAGTCCAGCCCATTGAGTTTCATATCTTATGCCGTATGGCGAACCAATAAACCAAGGTTTAAGGGATCTGATGTAAGAATGATTGCAGTCCGATCATGGACTCTGTGTTGTGCGACTCTTGATGTACGGCGGCAAGGTCAGTGTGCATTATTTTTAAACACGGTGAACACAAATTGCTTCGAAACGGAACGAGTATTGTCATGGTATGTGCATGCGGTGAGAACCCATACACGATTCAGAAACCGATGTACCTGACTCCATTTGATAGAGCTACCGGCTGATAGGAAAATGTCTTGGCTTAGTGGCTGCTGTTTGCTGCCCACCATCGTCTACACCTGAGATGGACTGCAAGTTAGTGGCTGCGTTGAGGCAGGTAATAAACAGGACTTATAGTAACATTCTAATCACAGGCGATTTCAGCCTAGATGTTCTGGAATCCCAGGCCACAACAGGAGAGCAATTCAAAACAGACCTGAAAGATCTCGTCTTAGATTTTACGCTTCATGGCCACGTCGCTTCGCCCACCAGATTCAGGGGAAATAACAGGCCATCCATATTGGACCGGATATTTACTAAATAAAAGCTACTGATCGAGAGAGTGATAATCGATACTCCTCTAGACTGCAGTGATCATACGATTTTGAATTTCATGTACACGTGCTATGTTGACTATCCCGAGAACAGAACGCAAACGACTAGAACTATAACCAGATACGACACCTTAACCCCACGCATTGACGCGACCTACTGGAGTTTCCTAACCGAAGATGCACCGGACATTGCCTGGGAACGTTTCCACAGTTAGGTTAACAACTTGGTTTGTGGAGCATCAGGAACTAAGACAATCAGTTCGAGAAACACGGCGTCTTTTATACGGAGTAGAATACGCAAATGCATAGTGATGCGCAACATGGTGCGGTATACCCACAAAACCGATCCGAGTCAGAGTACCAGAAATCCTACGTTCTCCACCCTAACCATTGCACCCAACTAGTGCGACAGGACAAAGTATCTAATCAACATTGCTTAGCGGAGAGATTAACTTTTAATCATAAGCTTCTGAACCAGCACGTGAACAGCCTCTGCAAGGTTAAAAGTGTATTTCTCCCTATTCAAACAGCGGATGGTCTAACTCGGAATGCTGAACAAGCGTCGAATATTCTGCAACAACAAAATGCACCAACTTTTCATTGCGTCGCGCGGTCTCCTGAAGTGTTGGAGACTACGGTGCTTCCACCAGGACTCACTCGCATCAATTGTACGGCAGACACCGTGATGAGGATGTTGCTTTTCATGCGTTTGCATGCTTGTCAAGTAATTGATGACATTCGTCCAAGGGCACTAGTTGTGTCGACTAACCTTTTGGCTGAACCATTGGCGGGGCTGTTCCAGCACTGCCTTGACCAGCAGCACGTTCTTGCAGTGTGGAAGCACGGAATAATGGCTCCCATTTACAAAAGGCAGTAGTCGTTCCAACCCAGCTAATTACCGACCACTGACTCTTCTGCCAGTTCTTTCAAACGTTATGGAGGCTAATGTTGCCAACGAATTCATGTCTTAGTTGGATGGCTTTGTCACATTGGTCATACTTGGATTTGCTAAAGCCTTCAACCGGCTGAAACATCATATCCTTCTCGTCAAACTTCAAGAATGTGGCATTGGGGACCCTCTCTTCGAGTGGATCTGCAATGTTCGTTCGTGAATCCACGTCAGAACTAATTCAGGTCACATACGGAAAACCTCTGGGTTCGGTACTGGGGCGCCGTCTATTGTTGGTCTTCATAAACGACCTAATGAGTAAAATTGCAACAAACTGCTTACTCCACAACGATAACCTCAAATATTTTTTGAGTGCTCAGAGCTCCAGAAGACCGTATCGAGTTTCGAATCGACCTTGACAAGCGTTATGGATGGTCGGTCCAAAAGCGTCTTTTCTTCAATGTGGCTAAACGTCCAGTGCTCCATTTAAGAAACCTAGTGGTTCTCACATATAAGCTGTGAAATCAGGATACGTAACACTGTTCTCTCGAAAAGGATCTCGGTGTGTTTGCATCAGGAAGATCTCGGCTGCTCAGAGCAACCCAAAGAGACATCAAAGAAGTGGATCCAAATCATGGGACTTTTGCGGAGAGCCTTCGAGCATTTTGAACCGCCGATTTTCTGATAAATAATTCCCGCTTATGTACGACCTCATGTTGAATATGCCATTCAAGCATGGGACTTATTTCTATAGCTTGATCTCACGGTCTTTGAGATTCGCAACGTCAGGCGACCAAAACTGTCAACGGGCTGCTTCACTTGTATTACCAACAACACCACAAAGTGCTTGGCATTTTCAGCGGAAGTTATCGCAGTTTGTGTGGTGACCTAATCATGGCTTACCAAATATTAAACAACGCTAATTGCTCTGCCAATACCTATTGAAGCCGAGTCACAACATCCAACTGAATGATCATCATCACAAATTGGCAGAACAATACAGTCGGTTGGAGTGTCGAAGTAGCTTGTTCTCGCTGCATGTTTGCCGCACTTGGAATACCCTCTCAGATGTTATTTCAACCTCCGTGTTAGCCGTGTTCAAAGCACGTGTTGATAGTGCACTGGCCCGACTAGACCACATTACATAATCCAAACGACCCACACAAGAAGCAGAAAAACAAAAACAAAACAACTCACTCCCCGCAAAGCACAGATGACAACATTAAATAGTACACAAAATGGACGGGAACGCTGTAATCGGCAAGTTCGCAATTTGCAGTTGTTCACCATTTCCTATTACCGTTTTGCTTTTATTTTGTTTACCCCTAACCGATCATCCAGCAGGACATATCAAGATTCGGTTTCTTTCCACAATATACCAATAATTATTGAGCATTGTTGTATTTTACTTCCCATTTGTATAGTGCCATAGTTGATCTCTGCGCTTTATGTATTGGTTGGATTCGGGAGCTTTTAGACTTCACCCGACCCCCAAGCGAATTTGTCGCTTACAAGTCGCGAAGTGAGCTTACCTGCAAATCTCGTAGCGGTCGCGCACAGTGACATCAGACACGCAACTCGGTTGAGGTCGTAATGTTGCATGTAGAGGATACAACAAGCACAGCTTCGTGGACACGCGATGGAGCCTTCAGGATTCGGTTCAACTTAAGGGTTGCTAAAGGTCGGAGGTAAGCATGACACGCATATTGTGACGAGATTAGCCTTACCAAACGTCAGAATATCTCAGTCTGGTTATTTAGAGAGCCAAGGTGGAGTATGATTGTGAAGATATACACAAGCTGCGACATAGGCCAATATACTTGTAAGCGCGTAGGTCAACGGAAGCATTTCTTCTCGAATATTCTTATCAAGCCATCACATACATACGGCTGGTTAAGGCATTTCAACAGGTTACCATAAACCAGGGTAATGTTGACGTGGTCATAATGGATATCATATTTTTATTATTGTAAGTTGGAATTCAGGAACCCAAGCAGCCTGCTATGACTCAAGCGTCTAAGTATACCATTGATCATCCTGCTGCAATGCCTTAACTAGCTTCTATAAATGAAATGGCCTGAAACGAGTTGTCAGTGAGAAACTTCTTTACTGGCCTAAGTATATAAACAAGTGACATTGACCAAACGCAGCGCACTTAAACATTACACAGAATGGTGTGTCGAAACTTTACGACAACAAATATAAAGATATGGTAGGGGTAAATTGCCACTGTCTCTTGGTTAGCGGCATCTGGTTTCGTATTTGCATGTCACTGTGGCCAGCCACAGGACGCCTGCGCCTACAGAGGGACCATGAGTGACTTGTGCTGCACCACCCACAGCTCCATCCACACACCCCATTTCCAGTATAAACCCGAAGGAATAAGACTGGGAGGCATGTGGAGGGGAGCCACGTTTCATCAACGGAGCCGGCCCACACTCCTTCACAAGCAAACACAAGCACGCTGTATTTCGGGAATCAAACGCACACAAGGCGGTGGCTGAACCGTAGTCCGCTCCACACTGAGTGAATGGAACCACCCTTCGAGCCTAACACAACCGCAAGAACCGTGCACCCCGTCCCCTCCAGCCACGACCAACTGTCTCCTGGAGGTAGTATTTAGGAGGTAGTGGGTAATAGACAGGTGGGCACCTTGTCAACATGCACATCAAGCGCAGCCACACCGGGGAGGACAAACAACAGCCAAGCACTTTAAATGAAAATAACAAATAGATTATATATGTTAAAGCATACGGCTATGCACACATAACTCTTGGCTAAATTAGCATATACCTTAACTTGCTTGGCAATGAACACGCGTTAAGTACCTGTTATAATCTTCTCACTAGACGCAATTCAAAAAATACCAAGTTACTGCTACACAAAACTTCTAGCCCAACCGAAAGAAAAAGCAAAATGCCGATGACCTTGACAAAATAACGTATTAATCGCCGCCAACGAACACTGTATATCGACTGCGGACCTCGGGTCTATTTATAGGTCTCTACTGATCTTCGACTTCTAGAATTGGAAGGTCATCTACCAAGATTAGTGGTTCCCCATATCTTTTGCCGAGGTGTCAGTTGGTTTTTAATCACGTGCAGAAGAAGAACATTCCGGAACGTTCGAAATCAATGCCATACTCGTTAATAATCGAGTAATCGCTAAAATAGTGAATTTCCAATGCAATGCTTATTTTCTCTACTATTTACCTAATGAATGCTACAAAGGAAGTAAAGCTAACGAATATAATCACGATTAGCGTAAGCAACGTGCACAACTTAATGAAAATAATTTAGGTAGGCAGGACAAATAACAAAGAGGAATGAAATGTAGCCAGCTTAAAAAGACCTATTTTCAGTGCAAGGTTGTTTAATCCAACTGTGGGGGGAAGCATCGTGAATGCAACATTCGCCTCAACATGGGGCACAACATATAAGCAGATGAAATAAATTGGTCGGAAAAAATCCGCTATATGTTCTAGACGTCGGAATATATATTGTGAGAAAAGGCCACAAACGCGAAAATCTTATCACGATTAACCATAAGTAACTTGAGCGACGTGTGCAAGTTAATAGAAGATAGTCCACCTAGGCACTAATGAGACAACATAACAAACCCACCACCTGTAATAAAGAGACACAGCATCCAAACACGCCGTTAGTAAATCGAATGCAGCGTACCTACAAACGCTGCGCCGCTTCTACCTACATTCTCTGCAGGACCCGCCGTCGCTTCGGTGGTGACCCCGAGTGGACTCGCTCATGACTCACTAGGTCTGTCTGACTCAGACACATGCGACAGCATGTGCTGCAGCACCATGCGCACGAGGTCGATGGAATACAACCCATCGGAGCCTGTCGTTTACACAATCGCCGCTTCTTCTCTGCATGCACGAGGGCTTTCTCTCGCACCTTGGCAACGGTCAACGTGATCAGATCGCACCATGCACGCCGATCAACCGCTTTCGATTCCCATGACCTGCCAACAAGATTAGAACTTGAGAAGCTCACTTCGATCATGTCCTGATAACGAATTTCGATTTCCCCACATGCCGCTTCCCCAATCATTGTTGACCATATAGTAGCTGCTTCGATATCCATGTCGAATCCATACGCCAAACATGACAATGAACAATGAACAATGATTTATCACCGGTAAAAATAGATGTGCTTGATAAGTCCCGTAAGGTCGTTGGAGTAAAAATTAAAATATGAGGGATCACGGAATAACTAAATCGTTATTTCAAGCGTCCACCAAGTTAAATGCACTACTGCATAAAGATAGTTTTAAGTGGGAATGGCATGTGCACATGCAAAATAATATAGAGAGCTCTTATAGTTCAGTTAGTGCGTAAGAAATAAAAACGGAAACGACAACGCTCACTCGTTTGTTTCTTCATTTGACAGATGTGGTAGGTTAATCCAGTTTAGCTACATCCAAGCTAATCACATGGACACTACTGCATGTATTCGCACCGCCATATTGCGGAGTGGGCTGTTGTGCACATGGTTAGTTTCGCGTGGTTTCGTCCTCCAAGTGGAACGGACTATATCAAGTTATGCAAGTTTGAAAGTATTCCATCAAACCGTCTTTTGAAAAGCTTTAATATTGGGGCAAGGATAACTTGAGTCGTAAGGGAATTCCAGGCACGGCATACACGGAGGTAGAAAACGTTGCGCCGACAATCAAGTCGACTGTAGTGCGTAGCCAGTTGGAGCTGATGACATCTCAGGTTAGTACTTCGGCTCAGCTGCAACAGATTACGACATGGGTGAGTTGGGCTCGTCAATATTAAGTAACCCAAAATTATGTCTTCTCGCTGACGTCGATATTTACCACTGTGCAATCTAAGGGACTGCAGTCTGTGTTGGTAGGAGAGTTGTAACAATCCTCTAATGAGTTTGGTCGCTCTACGTTGCGGAGTTTTAAGTACATTGACGTCGCGCTTGCGCCAGGGATGTCAGGCCTGGATCGCACATTTCAGGTGAGGCCTCACGTAGGTGTTTATTATTTGCGGAAAGATTGATGGCTCGAAATTGCCAGAAGCCCTCCGTAAGAGTCCAAGATGTTGACTGGCTATTTTGATGCCTTTTCAGCTTGTCTAGAACAACCAAGGTCGTCCTGCACGATCACCTCGATGTCGTTTTCTTAGAAAACAGGTTGTAACTGCTGGTGCCCAAGTCAATATGCATAGATAAGCTGATGGCGTATGCTTACGACTTCGCATTTGGTCCCGTTGAAGTGGAGCCGGTTGTCGGATGACCACGCATAAGCCCTGTCGAGATCGCTCTGCAATGCTATGTGATCACCCTATCTTCTGATATCATGCCAAATTTTGACATCATCTGCAGGACACTGCCAAGGTCTTTAATAAATATGAGGAATAAACGTGGCCCCAGTACCGATCCTTGAGGGACGCCACCCTGCACGTCAATGGGGTCTGAAACGGAGCTGCAAACTCTCACATTCAGCTGACGTTGAGCGAGGAAATTGCCCATCCAACCGAGTATACGGTCACCGATTACACAGCTTCGAGGCTTGTGCAGGAGAATGTGGTTGTCCGTACGATCGAAAGCATCCGAGAAGTCCAGGTAGACAACATCGACTCATACTCTGGCATCGGCTGACTCTGTCCAGCTTGCTCGGGCTAGCAGTAAGTTTGTAGTGCAAGATCTTTTTCCGTGGTATCCATGTTGCTGTGACATTAGGATGTTGTTTCCCTCAAGATATACCATGAGCGCCTGTGCACTTATGCATTCCATTACTTTGGATAAAATTCGGAGAGTGATTGGACGGTAGTACGAAGACTCCGAACGAGTACTACTTTTGTAAATAGGTGTGACTAGTCCATGCTTCCACATTATCGGAACCTACATTTAGTCGAGATAACGTTGAAAGAACCTAGCTCATGGTTCGGCAGGGTTCATGGCCGCTGTCTTCAAGGTCTTCGGTTTGATATCGTCCAGGCTAACTGAGCTGTGCACGCGCAATGACATTAGGGTTTCCCTCACATTGGCTGTCATGAAGGATACTTGGCTTAACCCTGGTGTCGATGGAAGCTGTGTACAAAGCGGATGAAAGGATGTTTCACTGGAACGTTTTAATGAAGTGTTAGCGAAGCATCTTGGCTGCATCTTATACGGTTTGCGCGAGACGATCTGTTGCACCTAAAACCAGGATCCCGCGCTACACTCTGCGGAGCTTGTTGACGTGTCTATACAGCAAGTTGGGATTTGTACTGAATTCTGACGCTAAGTTCTCTTGGTGCTGGAGTTTGTCTTCGCAGATCAACTTGACGCAGTGATTCCGTTGAGTTGTGTATGCACCCCAGTTCAGGTTGCTTGGACAGACTTTGTAAGTGCGCCAAGCTGAAGTCCTCAAGGCTATGCACTTTCTAGTACGGCTCCTCAGGAACAAATTTACTTGCTTTGGAAGAAAGAGCTTGCTTTCTGACGCATTTGCTACTAGCTCAGTGAATTGAGTGACGAACAAAATCCATGCGATATTGGGCGGCTGTTCGGCCAGAAAGGACCAGTCAGTTTCTTGAACGAAGTTGGATAGTTTATCTTAATGTGTAGCGACATAGATTCCCAGGTTGGCCTTACTGCTGTACTCGGAGTAACAGGTGTAACGAAGGAGCAACATCGCGTGCTCATTGCGGCCAAGTGGTGCAAAAATGGTCACAGTGTCGATCATTAGTTCCTCGTTTGAGAGCACAAGGTCCAAAACAGAGGTTATGTCACCCGTTCGGAATCGCGTGGTAGAGGTGACTTGGTTGTACAGAGGTACATCGGTGAGCACCACTTGCAAATCCGCCTTGAATTTTTCGCAGTGCGATGCTGGAACTTCGATTGCGTGCAGGTTGAATTCCCCCACTAGAAGGACATGACGGTATGGTCCTGCCAGGACTGGTTTCATCGCATGGTACATTTCCAACGTGGATATTGCAGGGCGGTAACCTATCGTCAGTGATCACACATCATCATGTCTTAGGTGCATACAAAAGCAAAAAGCGTCGACGACTTGCATTTCTGGATCCTCAATAACATCGACATGCAGGTCGGATCGATAATATGGGAGCCCTTTCCTCCTCTGCTAGGTGGAACGTTTCGTATGGAATTCATGCCGGGTAGTGCAGTCTCAGCATCCGTGATCTCCGTGTTCAGCCATGTTTCGGTGAACATAACAAGGTCGCAAGGCATGGAGACCTGACGCATACGAAGTTCGATTAGCTAGCTGAGAAGACTTTGTGCATTGGTATACAAGCAGGTGAAGGTGTCGGTGGTCAGAAGCGTGTTTGTGAATGCTGGTTTCCGGTGAGGGTCTATGCCGCCCCTTGCGGAGTCGGTTGCCGGTCGTTTTTTGCATGACTGATGAAACAGGCCCTAGGGTCAGTTCAAATTGTCGTATAGAGTTCTCAGGGCCAACGAGAGGGTGACCATCCTGTCCTCCTTCAGCGGTCGGTTTGTTTCGGCATTGTTTCCGTTCTGAGCTACACGGTGATAGAATGTTATTGGTAAGTTGCTTGCTTATTGTTACATTACCTATCTGTGGCCCTGTGCCTATTGCCTTTATGCGTATTTCCGATGACAGCATTTTACGCCTTTTTGAGCCACATTGTGATCACATATTCTACCATCAGTTCGGAGTTCAATGATACTTTCATCACTCGGGGACCACACCCATTGTTGTTAGGTGATAGCGGTAAGCTTGATGTCGCATGAGCGATGTTTGCGAGTGAAATCACTTCACGAGTGAAATCACATTCATTCCAGTTATACGCTTTGGCCTCTAGCTCGCTTAGTGACTGGAGCTCGAGGACATCGTGAATAAGGATAAATTTGCTTCTTGTTGTTTACGAAAGTCGTCCGGATTTTGTTTGCATTTCTGGCGTTCGCTCTAAGAAACATCTGATTAAATACGAACCGGGCATGTGGTCGTACGGAGGCGAGTGGCTGATAAGAGAACTGCCTCTACATCAGTACCTGACTGAAGTGTTAGCTGGAGTAACCGCGGTTCACCGTAGTGTACGGAGTTTGGGTGACGGACGAGACATATCATACTAATTGGTTTAGATTGAACCATTTTTAGTTGACACAGGGAGTCCCACTGCTTTTGTCGTCTTCTAGCTAATCTTTTATGGAGTTCGCCCCGGATTCAGTCACACTAGAGAATATAACAGTTGGAGAATTTTGGTGATGTCTAATGTACTCCTTTTTGGAGGGAGCAGTGGCTACTTCCTTCGGTTGGACAAGTGATGAGGTCTTGAGTTCTGTGGTTGTATTGGCAGTAATAGCTCGTTTGGCAGCGGGCGGGGTTGTAATGGGAAGTGCCTGCGTCATATGGGTAGCAACAACGGACGCGCAGGTTGTCGGCCCTCTAACAGTGTTTAGTGTGGCGGCGGATTCTGTTGAGGAATCTGTGGCCAACGCTTCTTTATGAGGAGAACCTAGTGTCGCAGTGGATAAATTTGGATCGTTGCTCTTACACTGTGTTGAATTAGAGCCTAATGTTGAGCATCAAGTTCGAGGCACTAATTAGTCTGGTCCATGTGGGACAGCTTTCACGGCTGCTGCCTGCTCTACAATCTTTGCCAGCCTATCGTACTTCTGCGTCAACACAGTTATACATCTGAAGAGTGGAAGAGACGTACACTCAGCGCAGAATCAGAGAGAACCAGTCGTACTAAGAAGCCTTTTTATCTGGCTAAGACTAAGGCGAGCACATCGAGAATGAAAGTATTTTCGGCAGTTTCTGCATTCTATTCCAAATCGTACAATTTTTACACAACTGATGTTTATCTCGTATGCTTTGGACTTAGCTATCCGTGGGCAACCAGCATCTGTCACTGTGACTGTCAGATCTGCGGAAAGCGTCCGTTGTAACATCTGCACTGGTGTGCTGAACCCAAACGCCGTCGGTCAAGCTGCTGGTCTGGCAGACACCTGTTCGACTGCTGTAGAGCAAACCCAAGATGGCGGACACAGACGGCAGTTGGACCAATTAGTGAGATCTTCGACAGTAGTCGCAACCTATCCACTAAATTCGCACAGATGGAAAAATACACCAAAAGAAACGTATTGGTGCAAAATGCACCCACAGCAAAAATGTATAACAGTACTTCAGTAGCAGAAGTAGAATCCAGCACAGTAAAGTAAAAATCCTCAGGTCTCTGAGCCAAAGTATGCAGCCCACTGCATGCGTTCCACTTCAGCGCAACACTTCCGTGTCTGCAATTCTGTCGCACCAACCACTACGCAGAATCCGTGGCAGACACTGTTGATGGGACTGCTCGAGATAACGCACATTCCGCCAGTACATCGCCAACGTTTCACTGTCGTATAGAAGAACGGACAGCACTATGGATTTGTACCCCATTAGCTTCTTGCCAACGGTAAGCTGATGGTTCTTCCACACTCCGTACTCTAGCTTCCCGAATGCCATCGCTGCCTTCGAGACGCGGATATGCAGCTCAAGATGCAGCTGCTCGTTAGTCGACATAACAGTCCCAAGGTAGAAGAAGCGGGAAGTGGTTTCAAATAATTTAGCACCAATGCTGATTTGCGGCACCATTACAGAGTGAATCTCTCCTGAAGAATGCAAGAGTCGGACAGTATTGCTTGTGTTAATGGCGAACCTAATTTTGGCCGCTGTCGAGGTCAGAGCACTAGTCGTGTGCTGCAACTCATCCGCATTGGGTGCAAACAACACACAGTCGTCAGCAAACAGCAACCTACGGATAGTTGTCTCAAGCACTTGGGTTCTCGCATCAAAAAGACGGATGTTTAGCAATCCAACAGCAATACTGTGTTCCACACGAATACCGTAGGCACAAGCCGCATCAAAATTACAAGCCGACTTGGCTTGAAAATAAATATTAAACAGGGCAGGGGCTAAGACACAGCCTTGCTTCAGACCAGAGATAACTGAAAAGTCATCCGAGGTTTGTCCACTCAGCTGTACCCACGCCCATATACCACTGTGCAAACATTCAAGTAAACATACAAACTTAATCGGACAATCAGACTTACAGAACACCAACCACAATGCCTCGCGGTTCACCGTATCAAATGCCTTGGTGAAATAATCAAACAGCGAGTACAACGGCTGGTGTCGATCTCTACACTTCTCCTTCAACTGTCGAGCCGCCAACATCATACAGATGGTGCTGCGACCCGAACGGAAGCCACATTACTCTACCGCCACGTTCGGTACCACTACCTGACTGACGAGGCGGTTGAGCAGGATTCGGGCAATCGCCTTGCCACACAACTCAGCTTGTTGATGCCATGATAATTTGCGCAACTTTGTTTGCTTCCTTTACTGCTGAGCAGTGGTAGCATAGGGGCATCCTTCAGCTCAGGAGGCAGCTCTTCCTCAATCCAGACACGTTGCACCAAGTGGTGCAGCTCAGTCAACAATGTGGGTCCGCCGTGTTTCAATACTTCAGGCGGGATCCCGTCAGCCTCAGGAAAACTTGCCGTTTCGCAGCTGAGCAAGTGCAATCTGCGGCTCATCCAGTGTCGACTTGTCTGACAGACTCACCTTCACATCGTGCTGCTTCAGGCAGTTCAATGAAGGCCCGTCCATCTCTGAATAATTGTTCAACAGACAGTCAATTGCTTTTTGCCAAATACGCATTAAGTGTTCAGTTTATGTGCAGGCAGCGCATGAGCTACCACCGATCAGCTTCCACAGTGGTTCCAACCTCGGTCCATACCCCGTCTTCAAGAAGTGCAAGAATTCCATGTGTTAACAGTGTTCCGTGTTGCATTGCATATGCTTTGCCTTCTTAGTCCACCATGTATTTTTACTGCGACGGTGCTTTCGAGTCAGTCGTCGTCGAATTAGCCCAAACTCTATCATCTTCAAGTTACTGGGGTCTGCCACATGTTCAGCAAAGGCTGCAATTTTCCCCGACACCAATGCGCCAATCGTCGTTTTGTTCTCATCAAACCAGCCAGGCTGCTTACAGGTTGCAACCCCGATGGTCTCCTCTGCAGCAGCTGTCACCTGATCGCGAAAATGGTGCCACAGGTCACCAAATATGGCTATGCAGTCCACAGGCGTGCAACCATCGCCTTCTCCAGCTCAGTATGTTTCGCCCCGGTACCGAGGGAGAGAAGGTTACATTTACGCCGATTCACGGCGGGAGTGTAATACATAGATTTACGAAAATATATACACAGTTTGATCCGCACTAATTTCTGATCAGTGCCACACTCAGCTCCACACAGTACACGTGTCATGCGCACTTCACGCATGTCTCCCTGACGTACGATGATATAGTCAAGCAGGTGAGCTTAACCACTCCGTGGGTGCGTCCAAGTTGCTATATCACTCACTCAGTGCAAATCTAGGGTTTGTGATCGGCAGGCCGTGAGTGGCACATAGTGAGAGCAGCCTGTTACCGTTCGCATTCGCTGAACCAATGCTATGCGGACCGATGACCTCCGTACGCACCGATGCATCTTGCTCATCGCGCGCTTTGAAATCACCTAGAAGATAGTCGGTCGCTCCTTTGCACAGACCTTATCACGGATGAAATCTGGGTGAGAATTGATCGCGTGTGTCACCAGGATAACACATCCATATAACACATAACAACTGGCAAACATACCTCTTCCGAGTCCTAGGCGAACAGTCAGTGCTGATGACTGTTTGTCCACCTACCAGCTGACCTTTGAAGCGATCAGATATTGCAAATCCGACCCCATGCTCACTTGTGGCTGAGGCGACGCGGCCAACCTAGTAGAACGTGTATCCAGCATCTGCTTCATGCAAATTATCTTGCTCAGCAAACCCCAATTTCGATGTTGTACCGCGCCAATTCCACTGTGACTATTGCAGCGCATCGCGCAGGGTGCTCACTCGAGTACCGGTCCAGGATGGTGCGCACGCTCCAGCACCCCATGCTGTGTGCTTTGCGCGCAGGCATGCGATTGCATTGGTGGACAATCGCAGGCTTCGTGGCGGTTGTGCTTGGGGGGTTTGCTTGAGGGACTCCACCCGGAACCTTTGGCTCCATAGCCTGACCCACAAGGCACTGAGTGAGTTGGATGTTTGTTTGAAGGACTGCGCCCGGACTCTTGGGCTCCATAATCTGACCCACAAGGCAGTGGGGAGCAGAGCCAGCTCAGGAATGTGATTGCAGAGACAGGTTAGGATCTGCTTGACGTCCGTCACACGCTGTCTTTGAGGTATTGGAACGATTCATATGTGTTTTGCGACCGTAGTAAGATATACTTGCGATCACGTTCAGACACAGGAGGGGTTTGGTTGGTTCGCACTGATTTGTCCAGGGGCCGCCTGGTTTGTGGTGGGTAGTAGCATACCATTGAGCGCCCGGAAGTGCCCACCATCAGTTAGAGACAATGCGTGGCGCTCGTGCTTTACGTCAATTGAGCTGTGCACTTTTAACCTGTAGACCTGTTGTCTCCCATGGTTAGGTTTTATGGGAAGAGGGCCATCAACCACTTCTTATCCACCGAAGAGCATGGACTAAGATAATGGCAGGGCGTCCACACCTGACAGGAGAATGACTCGGGTCATCAGCCAAAGTCTTCGATTAAATGTACACCAGAAAGGTAGCGGGTCTAGCACATGGTCAGTTCACTGACTCATGCAGATTGGTGTCTTGGATCTTAGCCGGGAGAAGTACATAACCCAACTGTCACCCATCGGTTGCCACGACATGGCTTCCAGGACATGAGCTCATGGCGCAACAGTAGCAATAGTGGGTAAACCATCTGTCAGGATCTAGGCACCATCAGCCTCAGCTCAGCATAGGCTCCCCGGCCTACTGTCTCTTACAGCGATTAGTAAATACCAACTGTCCCACTTCCATTACAAATTCGGACAGTTTGGCGTCCAAACTTTCCGATAGCGATGTAAGCAGCCCACGTCATGTGAGTATACAACACTGCACTAAGCAGCTGGGGACACAAATAACACTGGTCAAGTTAGCAGAGGAGATGGTGGAAACGTTAATGAAGAGTTTTTGATCGGTGTTCTTTCTTAAAGTGAGCCACACTCTTATGCCGGAGAGGCCACCACAAGCGAATAACCCTCAGTCCGCAGGAACTGGTGTTGGGATTAGTAAGCTAAGAGATCTGGAGAGCAATTTGTCTGCAGAGTTAGACCGTGATATTGGTTGAGTCTGCTTTAATGTGTCTTGTAGTAACTTTGCATATGTGACTAACTTTTTGGCCCCCACAGGAAAAGGATTAGTTTGGAGAAATGGTGCACAGTATCCTCTTCAAATGCTGTTATTATTGTTTCTCGATCATCATTTTCGACAGCTTAACACTAAGAAAAACTAACGAGCAGCCACGCTTTGCTATTGTTCAGTGGTATTATCTAGGCGTAGAAAGCTTTGTGCCTGGGTGCGCGCCAGGAGACTGCCGGAAAGCATCGGAAACACAACCCTGATCGGGTAACGCCCTCTAGCAAAGGCTACAGACAAGTGCGATTACATATTTACCACAAAGCGTATCTACCGTACAGGCTGAACATTTGTGCATTCGTTTTCTTAGACATGCTCTGCTGCATTTTCACACACCACTGGAGTCATAAGTACACTTCACCACGCGATACCATTCTCTCGAGAACATTAACAGTACATCCTACATTTAGTTGGAACAGTAGCTTCTAGGCAGCCTTTCAAAGGTGGTCGCTCGCACAATCTTGAGTTAGTCCAATCGTCGAACACATATACTGGTATCACTTAATGGAGCATTTAAACGGCGTTTACACGACCCTCATTTGTTCCAATTTATTACCGTATGGAGTGGCTACAGAGGAATGTACCTTGCAGCGACCGTCATTCAGCTGTTCGCGAAGTCCGCCTTGCTATCCAAAACCCTGATGGCGGGAAAACCGTAGAGCAGGCAAAAAAGCTTTGTCTTCCAAACCAATGTGTGGTTGCAGTACTGACACACAGCAGTATTATGTCAGAACGGCAGAAGAACTCCTAGAAAGAACACTCCACGCACACCAGAGGGAAGTGCACCGTGTGACATTATCCTTAAATTGACAGCAGCTCACAAGCGTAACCCGACCTGTTTGCTTCCGCGCTTACTCCACGGAACTTTTATCCAAAATGTGTTGCACCCGTCACCGGTTTGACAAAGAAGGTTCTGGATGAGCCTGCTCGGATGGAGCCTGTAGTAAACGAGCTACAAAGCTACGTAGAAGAACAGGCAATCATAATGGCATGCACTACCTGTCCATGGAAACCTATGCCTAACGCATCACAACTGAAGGTTAAATGCTGTGTGGAAAGCTGTGTTAAGTCGTGTGTTTGGAATAGAATGCGCCAAAGGTTGCAAACATTCTATCCCAAATATGCCCGCACAACTCCGAGGTAAAAAAGCAATCATATGTTTGAATGCGCTTGGCTTTGTACAGAGTGTGCCGCTATGCTACTCATCAGATGTACAGCTATTTTGTCGCAGAAGTGCGACATACTATCACAAATTTTAGAGTTAGCAACCGCTTCAAGTTCTGACCCACCAGACTCAGAACTATCAGTGTCGCGAACTTGATGCTCATTATCAAACTCGAATTTAGGACAGAGCAGCCAGACCAGACGTAGAAGCAATGATCCAGCGTTAGGCATCCCGACACCATTGACGCCTATCCTGTTACGTGAGGCTGCTCCTATTGCTGCATTCGTAACAATACTTCATCAAACTCGTGCAGTGCATCCAGTGCTGCTAAGCAGACACTGTCAGTTGTGACCGTTTTCACCACCCACATAAGAGAGCCACTGTCCATTGCAGCCTCGACCGCTGTCCAACTAGAAGTTGTTTGCGCTACCAACACAACCGCGGATCTAGGATGCTAACTGTCGTTTGACTAAAGAAAGTAGCCAGCCACTCCTCCATAAATATTAACAGCAGCCGAGCACGTAATTCTCTGACTGCTACATACTACAATGTTTCTGAATCTGCTGCGAACTCCGTCACAGGCAAGCTTCAAAACGACTGAAAACCTAGGGACTCCATGTGTCAATTAATTGGGGTCCAAAGCTAAGTCGGCCCGTATGATGCGCCTGTTCGTCATGCAGACTCAGTATACCATGGTGAATAAATGCTGCCCCACGTATCGCTTCAGGCAGGTGTCGCAAAGCTCGTTCTCTTTTCAGTCACTGATCTTCGAACGACTGCATTCACAAATCGAATTTTCCCAGTTTCTCTCTTGTTTAAACGTCACAAGCGCAAACATGGTCCGGACAATTACTGGAAACCAAATGACACAAAGTCGATTTTATCCATGGTGTTGTCGAGCTACAGAACTCAAGTGATCTGGAGACTCACGCGTAGGACTGGAATGCGTGATGCTTGATCCGTGAGGGGCAATAACTCCAAAACAATTGCCTATTCAACCTCAAGGTTACGATCATCAACGAACTACAAATAGAGTAGTTCCATAGTGTTGAAAGTGACGCTGCAATCCAAACAGGCGGCAGGGAATGTGATTGAACTGTGTCAAAGAATGAGCAAAATGCTGCCATCTGAAATAAGTATAAGGTCGATGGACACACGGCCACAAATAGGCAAGATAACAGTAAGCAAGTAGATCTCGTGTGCGGCCCCATCCGCAAGCAACTAAGAACCGAGACGTCTTCAAAACATTCCAAGGGCTGACAGATTTCTAGGTCATCAGCCACTCGTTGACGATCAACGCTCTCCACGCCAACCAGGAATGGTTCCAGAACCTGCTTCACTGGTTCAACAAAAAAGCGAATGCGGCTGATTCTTCAGTGCTCGGCACAAACTCGCCTGAAATCTGCATCCACAAATGCTCTCACAATGTCTGTGGCCCGCAAATGCTTGTTTGCCAACGCGCAGGGTCATGTTAGTAAGCTAACCAACCAGCAATTTTCCAATTCTTGGGACATCGTCAAGGTAATTGAAACAAGGCTGAATGCTAACATTATTGTTGGGGAGATAACTCTGTCTGATGTGACTCTGTTACGAGCCGCTCGACCCAGCAGAAGAGGCGGGGTCATCATGTATTACCGCCCTGACCTGCAGGTCGATTTTCTCGACATCCAGAAAAGCAGCTTGCTGATTATCTTCGGTACCGTCTATACATAAAATGTGGTGCTGCGGGTTTAACATCAATTGTCTACCGTCTTTCAATATCCGTCATAAAAATGGATCACTGCCTAGCTTCTGTAATGAAGCCAGTCCTGGCACGGTCATCCAGCCACCTCCTACTTGTCGGGGAATTCAGCCTGCACGCAATCAAAGTCCTTGCTTCTCCCAGCTAACAACTCATGGCTGACCTGCAAGAAGTAACCACTGATGTACCGTTATACAATCGTGTCACCTCCCCGCTCGATTCAGAAAGGCTAAAGAACTATCTGTTTTAAACCTTGTTTTCGCCGAGGAACCAATGGTCGATACTTAACATAGATGCACCGTTTGGCCGTAGCGATCATGCGACATTGCCCTTCCGTCACATATGCTGTGCGGAATACATCATTGGAAACACCGAAGAGCCCAGTCCTCACCAATTAGGACATACCGTCCGACATCGTTCAAGAAACCAATTGGTCTCTCCCAGCCGAGAAGCCTTCTGATGTCACCGGGATGGCGGTTGTCACCCATTTCACCAAAATAGTGTCACATGCGTCGGAAACCAAGGTATTTCGTTTGAAGTGAATCAAGTCTTTCCTAAGGAGTCGGACCCGAAAATATTTTATTCCAAGGAACTTAGCCCGGAGCGGTTATAAATCCCCTCCGAAATGGCATGCCTGGGGTACCTGTATTACACAACGAAACCGATGCGCCAAATTGCTCCATGTAGACTAACTCAAACACCAGAGCGATTTAGCGTTGACATTCTGCACCAGTCCTAAACCGCTGTACAAGAAAGCGAATAAGCTCCGTACAGTACAGTGAGGACTTTAGTTATACGTGTAGTAGATGTTCTGGTGACAGTAACACAGGAGAGGGCCAACGCGCTCCGGCAATATTTCACTCTTAGTTTCCATAGCGATTGTCCGCTTTTGAGATAGGCCATCTAGCCCCTGCTTTAATTTACACATCCTTTATTTCAGGAAGGCATAAAACTGAAGGCACTAACAGTAGCAGTCAGAAGGATCACCTAACCGTTAACTCCATTTTTCAAATATGTTTTTATGAAATTCAATTTAGCACAATGTGAATATATTTAGTCACTCCTATTTACAAAAGTGGCAATCGTGGGGAGCCACCGAGCTACCATCCAATCACTCCCTTCCTGTTGCAATCCAAACTTATGGAACGTATCACCACAGAGGCGCTGGTGAGAAACCTTGCGAGTAACAACATAATAGTGTCACAGCATCGCGAATTCCGCCGAAACCGGTTCTGCACTATTAATTGTTGCTGTCCCAAGCAAGTTTGGTAGAACCGTTCGATGTTGTCGTCGTCTAACAGATTTTCAAAACGTGCGGCTGCCAGGAACCCCGCAAACCCTTCGCTAGATCCAAGAAATACCATCGGTGATCCTGTTTTGAGTTGGATAGGCTATTTCCTCATTGATCGTCAGTTGAATTCGGGCGTCTGCAGCTCAATTTCCGAAGCAATTGAAATCCAGTGGTGTATCTAAAGTATCGGTAATAAGGACAGGTTTATTCATTGTTTTCATGAATGATCCTGGCAGCGTACGAAAATTGAACTCCTTAGCATTTACAGACGATGTCAAGATCTGGCATTACATCAACACATTGAAAGATCACACGATAATGTAGTGCGATCCCAAATTGATGTATATATATATGGTTGGCGGCATCCGGTTTCGGATTTGCCTGTCACTGTGGCAAGCCACGGGACGCCTGCGCCTACAGAGGGACCATGGATGGCTTGCGCTGCACCACCCACAGCTCCAACCACACACCCCATATCCAGTGTAAACCCGAAGGAATAAGACTGGGAGGCATGCGGATGGGAACCACGTTTCATCAACGGAGCCGGCCCACACTCCTTCACAGACAAACACAAGTACACTGTATTTGGGGAATCAAGCGCACACAAGGCGGTGGCTGAACCGTAGTCCGCTCCATACTGAGTGCATGGAACCACTCTTCGAGCCTAACACGGCCACAAGGACCGTGCACCCCGTCCCCTCCAGCAACGACCAACTGTCTCCTGAAGCCAGGATGGACGACGTAGTGGGTAATAGACAGGTAGGCACCTTGTCAACATGCACATCAAGCGCAGCCACACCGGGGATATCAAACAACAGCCAATCACTTGAGAGAGAGAGAAAGAAAACGAGAAAAACTCGATTAATGCATAAGGAAACGGTGACATAAACCTTAATTAAATAGCATACGTAATAAGTTGTTTACAAACAAATCCTAGCTAAGTGCACGAGGTCAGGAAGTATAGTTCACGGAATGCCACGAACACAAAAATGTTATGGAAATCGAATACAATTGGCTGAAGCGATGTGTGCAAGTTAATAGAATAGAGTACAGGGAGATATTTATATGAGAAAGAAAGGCATTAAGGTAAAAACTGTAAACCCACCACCTGAAATAAAGAGACTTAGCATGCAAGCACGCGGTTAGTAAATTGAATTCAGCGTGCCTACAAACGCTACGCCTGCGCCTACAGAGGGACCATGGATGGCTTGCGCTGCACCACCCACAGCTCCAACCACACACCCATATCCAGTGTAAACCCGAAGGAATAAGACCGGAAGGCATGCGGATGGGAGCCACGTTTCATCAACGGAGCCGGCCCACACTCCTTCACAGGCAAACACAAGTACACTGTATTTGGGGAATCAAGCGCACACAAGGCGATGGCTGGACCGTAGTCCGCTCCACATTGAGTGCATGGAACCACTCTTCCCGCCTAACACGGCCACAAGGACCGTGCACCCCGTTCCCTCCAGCAACGACCAACTGTCTCCTGGAGCCAGTATGGACGAGGTAGTGGGTAATAGACAGGTAGGCACCATGTCAACATGCACATCAAGCGCAGCCACACCGGGGATATCAAACAACAGCCATTCACTTTAAACGACAAGTTGAAATGAAATAGATCCAGTAATGCATACAGATACGGTGGCATAACTCTTCGCTAATTTACCATATGAAGTAAGTGCGTTAACAACAAATCCGTGATAAGTAAGAAATGTTCATAAGTTACTTAAAATGCTACAAACGCAACAAAATTACCGAAGATAAGCGCAATTAGTGTAAGCAACGTGGCCAGTTAATAGAACATTATTCAGGGAGGCAGAACAAACCAAATAAAGCGGAATGAAATTTAGCCAGCTTAAAAAGACCTAGTTTAAGTGTAAGTTGGTTTAGCCCAACTGCGGTGAAGATGCATCAAGAATGCAACATCAGCCTCAGCATGGGGCACAACACATACATACATACATACATGGTTGGCGGCATCCGGTTTCGGATTTGCCTGTCACTGTGGCAAGCCACGGGACGCCTGCGCCTACAGAGGGACCATGGATGGCTTGCGCTGCACCACCCACAGCTCCAACCACACACCCCATATCCAGTGTAAACCCGAAGGAATAAGACCGGGAGGCATGCGGATAGGAGCCACGTTTCATCAACGGAGCCGGCCCACACTCCTTCACAGACAAACACAAGTACACTGTATTTGGGGAATCAAGCGCACACAAGGCGGTGGCTGAACCGTAGTCCGCCCCACACTGAGTGCATGGAACCACTCTTCGAGCCTAACACGACCACAAGGACCGTGCACCCCGTCCCCTCCAGCAACGACCAACTGTCTCCTGAAGCCAGTATGGACGAGGTAGTGGGTAATAGACAGGTAGGCACCTTGTCAACATGCACATCAAGCGCAGCCACACCGGGGATATCAAACAACAGCCAATCACTTGAGAGAGAGAGAAAGAAAACGAGAAAAACTGGATTAATGCATAAGGAAACGTTGACATAAACCTTAATTAAATAGCATACGTAATAAGTTGTTTACAAACAAATCCTAGCTAAGTGCACGAGGTCAGGAAGTATAGTTCACGGAATGCCACGAACACAAAAATGTTATGGAAATCGAATACAATTGGCTGAAGCGATGTGTGCAAGTTAATAGAATAGAGTACAGGGAGATATTTATATGAGAAAGAAAAGCATTAAGGTAGAAACTGTAAACCCACCACCTGAAATAAAGAGACTTAGCATGCAAGCACGCGGTTAGTAAATTGAATTCAGCGTGCCTACAAACGCTGCGCCGGCTAGCCGTAATTCACTGCAGGACCCGTCGTCGCTTCTGTAGTGGCCCCTAAGGACCTAGCTCATGGCCCACTAGACATTTATATGAGAAAGAAAGGCATTAGGAGAGAACCGAAAACCCACCACCTGAAATAAAGAGACTTGGCATGCAAGCATGCGGTTAGTAAATCGAATTCAGCGTGCCTACAAACGCTGCGCCGGTGCTGCCTACGTTCACTGCGGGACCCGTCGTCGCTTCGGCAGTGGTCCCGAGTGACCTCTCTCATGGCTCACTAGGCCTGCCTGACTAAGGCACTCACGACCGCATGTTCTACAGCACAATGCGCTCGATGTCGATAGAGTACAATTCATCGGTGCTTGCCGCTTCCGCAACTGCCGCTTCTTCTCTGCATGCATGAGGGATTTCTCCCGCACCTCAGCAACTGCCTTCGTGATTAGATCGCGCCATGCACGCCGATCAACCGCCTTCGATTCCCATGATCTGCAATCAAGATTAGAACGTGTGAGGCTCACTTTAATCATGTCCTGGTAACGTAACTTGGGTTTCCCAGCATGCCGCTTCCCAATACTCAGCTGACCGTCTAAGAGTTGTTTCGGTATCCGCGTCGAATCCATACGGCTCACATGATCGAGCCATCTCAGGTGTCTCAATAAAAGTATGCAGTCCACTGCATACATCCCACTTCGGCGCAACACTTCCGTGTCTGCAACTCTGGCGCCCCAGCCGATCCGCAGAATTCGTCGCAGACACTGCTGATGGAACCGCTCGAGATATCGCACATCCCGCAGGTACATCGTCCACGTTTCACTGCCGTATAGAAGAACGGAGAGTACCATGGATTTGTACACCATCAGCTTCGTGCCAATGCTAAGCTGATGGTTGTTCCACACTCGGTACTCAAGCTTCCCGAATGCCGCTGCCGCCTTCGACACGCGATTACGCAGCTCAACGTGTAGCTGCTGATCAGTCGACATCACACTCCCAAGGTAGCAGAAGCGGGAGGTGGTTTCCAATACTTCAGCACCAATGCTGATTTGCGGCAGTATTGAAGATTGCACCTCCGGTGAAGGCTGCAAGAGACAGACAGTTTTGCTTGTGTTGACGGTGAGCCCGAATTTGGCCGCTGTCGAAGCCAGAGCACTAGTCATGTGCTGCAACTCATCCGCGTTGGGTGAAAACAACGCACAGTCGTCAGCAAACAGCAACATACGGATAGTTGTCTCGCAGATTAGAGTTCTCGCACCGAAACGACGGATGTTCAGCAACCCACCATCAATACGGTGCTCCACACGAACACCGTAAGCACAAGCCGCATCAAAAGCACAAGACAACATTGCATGAAGATAGATATTAAACAGGGCAGGAGCTAAGACACAGCCTTGCTTCACACCAGAGACAACTGTAAAGTCATCAGAGGTCTCTCCACTCAGCTGCACCCTCGCTCGCATACCGCTGTGCAGACATTCAATTAAACTTACAAACTTACGCGGGCAACCAAACTTACCCAACACCAGCCACAGTGCCTGGCGGTTCACCGTATCAAATGCCTTGGTGAAATCAACAAAAAGCGAGTACAATGGCTGGTGTCGTTCTCTGCATTTCTCTTGCAACTGACGAGCCGCAAACACCATATCTATAGTGCTGCGACCCGAACGGAATCCACATTGCTCTTCCGCCACGTTTGGTTCCACAATCTGACTCACGAGGCGATTGAGCGGGATTCGGGCAATCACCTTGCCCACACAACTCAGCAAGTTGATTCCACGATAATTCGTGCAACATTGCTTGCTACCTTTGCCCTTGTACAGTGGTAGCACAAGGGCATCCTTCAGCTCAGCAGGCACCTCCTCCTCAATCCACACGCGTTGCACCAAGTGGTGCAGCGCAGTCAACAACGCGGGTCCACCGTGTTTCAATACTTCAGGTGGGATCCCGTCACCTCCGGCACATTTGCCGTTTCGCAGCTGAGCAAGTGCTCTCTGCGTCTCATCCAGTCTCTGCGTATCCGCCAGATCCGCCTTCACATCGTGCTGCTTCAGGCCATTCAATGTAGGCCAGTCGATCTCTGAACGGTTGTTCAAGAGACAGTCAAAGTGTTTCCGCCAGACCTGCATTATGTCTGCAGTCTGGGTGCAGGTAGCGCCTGAACTATCATCGATCAGTGTCCTCAGCGGCTCCAATCTCGGTCCATACACCGCCTTCAAGGAGTCAAAGAATTCCTTGTGTTGACGGCGTTCGGCGTAGCATTCCATCTGCTTCGCCTTCTCCGTCCACCATGCATTTTTAATGCGACGGAGCTCTCGGGTCAGTCGCCGTCGAAGTTTGCGAAACTGACTACTCTTCCCCAAGTCACTGGGGTCTGCAACATGTGCAGCAAATGCTGAATTCTTCTCCGACACCAATGCGTCAATCGTCACATTGTTGTCATCAAACCAATCAGGCCGCTTACAGTTTGCGCGCCCGATGGTCTCCTCGGCAGCAGCTGTCACCTGGTCGCGAATGTGGTGCCACAGGTCGCTCACTGTGGCTATACAGTCCACATCACCATACAGGCGTGCAGCCATCGCCTTCTCCAGCTCAGTACGTTTCGCCACAGTACCGAGGGAGAGAATGTTAAATTTACGCCGATTCACGGCGGGAGTGCAATACATCGATTTACGAAAATAAATGTACAGTTTGGTCCGAACCAACTTGTGATCAGTGCCACACTCAGTTCCACGCAGTACACGTGTCATGCGCACTTCACGCATATCACGCTGACGTACGATGACATAGTCGAGCAGGTGAGCGTGACCACTACGTGGGTGCGTCCAAGTTGCTATATCACTCGCACTCAGTGCAAACCGAGTGTTCGTGATCGTCAGGCCGTGAGTGGCACACAGTGAGAGCAGCCTGTCACCGTTCACATTCGCTGAACCAATGCCATGCGCACCGATAACATCTGTCCACGCTGATGCATCACGCCCAACGCGCGCGTTGAAATCACCCAGCAGAAATAGTCGGTCGCTCTTCGGCACAGACCGTATCACGGAGGATAGCTCAGTGTAGCACTGATCACGCGTGTCATCAGGATAACACATGATCGGACCGTACGTGCTTATAAAAGTAGCAAACTTACCTCTTCCGAGTCGTAGGCGAACAGTCATCAGTCGCGCGCTGATGCCCGTTGGTTCACCCACCAGCTGGCCATTCAGGCGGTCGGATATTGCAAATCCGACCCCATGTTCACGTGGTGCTGAGGCGGCGATCCCCACCCAGTAGAATGTGTAGCCAGCACCTGCTTCATGTAACTTACCTTGCTCAGCGAGCCGAGTTTCACTGAGCGCCGCAATATCGATGTGGTAGCGCGCCAGCTCCATTGCGACCAGTGCAGTGCGTCGCTCCGGGCGCTCGCTCGAGTTCCGGTCCAGTAGTGTGCGCACGTTCCAGCACCCGATGTTGAGTGCTTTGCGCGCAGGCATACGATTGCATTGGTGGGCAATCGCACGCGAGGTGGTCGTTGTGCTTCGGAGGTTTGCTTGAGGGACTCCACCCGGAGCCTTTGGCTCAATAGCCTGACCCACAAGGCAGTGGGTGGTTTGGAGGTTTGCTTGGGGGACTCCACCCGGAGCCTTTGGCTCAACAGCCTGACCCACAAGGCAGTGGGTGGTTTGGAGGTTTGCTTGAGGGACTCCGCCCAGAGCCTTTGGCTTAATAGCCTGGCCCACAAGGCAGTGGAGAGCAGATCCAGCTCGGGAATGTGATTGCAGAGACAGATGGGGATCTGCTTGACGGCCGTCACACGCAGCCTTTGAGGTTCTGGAACAGTTATCATATGTTTTGCGACCGTAATTGGATACGCACCTGCGACCACGGCCAGACGCAGGTGGGTTTTTGGCGGGTTTGCACCTATTTGACCAGGGGCTGCCTGGCTTGAGGCGGGCAGTAGCAAACCATTGAACACCCGGAGGTGTCCTCCCACCGTCAGAGACAATGCGTGGCACTCGTGCTCTACGCCAATCGAGCATTGAGAATATCACCCGTAACCTGTTGTCTCCCATGTTGTCTCCCATATATATATATATATATATATATATATATATATATGCGGTTATCTAAGAACCGGGTCCAGTTTAAGGTGTCAAAATACAAAGTCATGAGCATAGACCATTAGCTTCTTCATGAATACCAACTTGGGGAAGTGCAGTCGTAACATGATTCCCACGAAGTCGATCTAAGAGTACTTGCTCAACATGACCTTCTCTGCTCGAATAGACTGAAAAGGCATCGGCAGGAGCAAGTCAGCATATTCGTATCATGTTGAGGGCGTTCAGGAAGTTTGAGCCTTGTGTCATTATACGAATGGTAAATGCCTACGTGGAGTATGCAACGCAAACCTGGTGTAAATGACGCAAAGACCATCTTGGTGTGTTTGAAGCTCCACAACGTAGACATTGTAAAATCTTCAGAGAATTGCTTTACTTTCCTTACCGACGCAGAATGCAAGCCCTGGGCTTGGCCAGCGGAGATTATCGACGTCTATGACGAGACCATATCACGGTACATCAAATACTGTCCAAACCCTGTCACACTTGTTACGAACAGTTGCAAGTCAACCACAATACTAACCGAAAGTGACACCAACACAAAATGATCACGTACTACAGTCGACTTGACCGCTGTAAAAATGGTTCACCTTTTGGGTACCACAAATTGGAAACCATCTTCCAACACACATCAAGTTTGCCCCTACATCAAGACTATACAAAAGAGGTCTTGACACTATGCTGTCCTAATTTCATTACATTGTCTAGGCTATTTCAATCAAAAAAGGAAAGAACACAAACCAAACTGTGTGCTCTTCAGCCCTCTCAGTAAAGCAGCGGTGAGGATATCTGCAATTGAATTCATGTGAATGGCATTGTAACTCACGCAAAACACGATTTTACCTTTTTTGCTGTCATTTGTTACCTTCGATTCGGTCATTTCACGGGAACAGTCAAGCACTCGCTTTGTTACCCATCCTAATATATTGTTCATTTTTCATATAACAGATTTTCAACAGCGAGTCCTTGTTGTGGGTTTTCGCTTACATAGGGGGACCCAGCCTGATTACATAGGAATCTTTTAGTTTATCTAAGGGAGATGTATTCACAAGTTGAATTGCCGAACAACTTCCTCGTGTTGCTGGCTAGGTATTTCGCGTATTTCTGTTCTAGAAAATGGTTGAGCGGTAAGTTCCAGGACATGGTGGGTATTCGCTTGGTCACGGTCTTCTCCATAACATACCGAACATATCCGTTTGACAACACTGTGACCTATCAGATGTGACTCGCCACACACACCAAATAAAGCCCCTTGCTGCACTTCGGTAAATCATTGTGTTCCAACCATCTTATGTCGAAGTTGTATGGAGGATTAGACCCCTGTTTAGTGACCGACCCAACGAAAGGCGCATGAAATGAGCAATCAGTCGCGGGCTTTCACTGAACCCGATTCCCCGAATTCGTCCCGATGTTTTCCGAGTAGGCCATTCAGCCAAAGGCTAGAGATGTTGTCCCCTAAATAAACACCATACTTCGGCTTGGGCAACCATGTGGTATCGCGCCCTCTGACGAAAGGCTACAGACTGTTCTATGATGTGCTCATCCGCTACTGTTGCTGTTTCTTTCGCTCAAGCAACTTCATTACACGCTAATTGTTTACCTGTTAACAATCCTTGTTATCCGTTAGATGATTTTGTGTTCATAGACCTACTTCCTAATCCATTTACACCATGAAATGTGCAATTCCACCAGTGGCCCTCCTACAACCCCGAAACCACATTTTGTCTGGCATGCTTCATCCTACGGACACTTGCAGGTTGGACAGCAAGCCGGTCTAGTGCGCACCCTGTAGTCGCTCGATGTTGACGTCTGCTGCCCTTTCGATACCTGATCGCAGGACCCCAGCACTGTGAATACTTTTACATCCCCTCCAAACACGAAGCCACATAACATCTGCGTATTTTGGAGACTCTGAGGAAGCCTCAGCTGGATTTGCTTGGTGTAAGTTTTGCATTTAGTGGCAGAACCAAAGCGAAGTATCCGGGATATGATCAGCAATGGCTATCTCCTGAAGGACTGATGTCTAACGGTCGAAATGTTTGCTGAGTCGTGCAATTTTGTTGCAGACGTTTCATCACCAACCCAGGGGACATCATCAGTTCGTTGTTGCGTAGCGAGTAGTACCGTAGCTTAGAGAAGGGAAGCCTTAGTGTGAGTGCGCTGAGCGTAGTGTGCGAGTAATTTTTTCTCATCGAGGTTGATCACCTAGACGTGCAATCCTATTGGTCGGGATTTCGACCAGCTTTCTGCCTGTTCAATAGGCAGATCAGTTTGAATTTGGCCCCTCCGATTTGTGTTTCATGACCTAGGTCCCTTTACTCCTGTGATCAAATCTGTCGCCAGATCTGCTTATCAACTGTCATGTTCTACCGGATCAACTGTTCTACTTGGCGAGCCCTGGCTAATAGTGTTGCGTACAATGCGTCCGGTTCAATGAGTCAACTGACTGAATACACTGTTAAGTACCACGCTCCCAAATATTCCCTCGCGTACTTTGTACTCTCATGCGCTAGGATCTTCACATTCTCCAGACCGACGTGGTGGCCTTTTTGATGTTCATGCGCGGAAACCAATGATTACGGATCACATCTTATTACGGCAGCCTTGTGTTCAATGACTCGTCTACGAAGCTTCCTTCCAGTTCGTCCGACGTAGTTTTCGTCAGTCTTTGCATTTTAGTTGGTTAATTACACTGCTTTGGGCGACTTGTTTGACTTTCTGTTTGCGTCTAGAGATCAATTTCCTAAGGGCAGCACTTGATCTATTAGTCGTGTGCTCCAGCGGTCGTCCTGTTAGTTCAAAGACGTTCTTGATATAGGGGAGTACTATTCGTTTGTTTGCTGACTCACGTGGCTGCTGCTGTTGCTGAGGTCTTCGTTTCTTCTAGCTGCTTCTGATGAAATCTATTGGATAACCGTTGCTTCTAAAAACTCCATATAGGTGATTTTCCTTCGATTTCCGCGATTCGGCCTTGCTGCAGTGCCTTTTCGCTCTTTTGAACATGGTCTGAATGCACCTCTTCTCGTGGTTCATCGGGTGGTGGGGAGGATGTCCACATAGGAGAGTTTGAAGGAAAGGACCACATATATACTGATAAAACTAGTGTTGGGACATGTATATGTACTCATCGTCTCAAGTGATAAGTGAGGCCCGAGTGAATAACCAAGGTGTACAATTAGTCTTTAGTTACATGGATGTACCATGCTTTCGACATTGCGGAGAGACTACAAAAAATGTGAGACTAGGGTGCCTTTACTCTCAAAGATGCAATTTTCCTTAATGTAAAAGTTTTGGCAGTGGCCAGAGGCAGCGTAGAAAAACTTTGCCTGCTCCGCAGAGGGTATAGAATGAATATCATCACTTGAAACAAATCATGTACGCTCACTTCTGCATTAGGCAGTTTTATGAGGAAACAGAAGATGCGTTTTTGATTCTGCGAAGCTACAAAGTATCCTGCTTTAGCCGTGTGCACCGCTCTCGATAATCCAGAATAGAAGAGTAGCATGGTAGATGTTAAGTGAAGATTGTCTAACTTTATCGATTGCTATTCCCTCATTGTTTTCCAACTTCGTGACTAGTAGTAAGAACTAAATTAAAATCGGTTTGGAACATGTACACTCTGATACGGGATTCCATGCGTATCATCGTTGTTGAGATACAACCAATAACTGACCCAGCATTCGCTGAGCTACAGTTCACTTGCTCAGAAAAGTTCAGTGAATTCGAGTAATGCACACTGATGTCAGCCACCGCACCATCTGTCATGGTTGATTGGCAGGTACGGTGCATCTGTAAGACAGAATGCTGCATTTTGGATGTGAAAGTGCAACCCGTCATAGATTGGACTAATTATTCGGAACTTGAGCTCAATTCGTATGCTGTGCAAGTCAGTTGGGGCCACCGAAATTACATTTTTAATATTATCGGCACATAGATGTGGATTGTTAAGCCTGCAGAAGAGGTAAACATTGCTCACAATGAAAAATGTCATAGACGCTCGAAGGCTCCGTCATGAAAGAAGCCACTAGTCGCAGGTAGCCGCTCCGACAAGGCTTCGCCCAATCTCACTGATAATGTTCAGTTAGAAATCTGAGATGGGAACCAAGAATGAAACTAGTATAAAATGTCAAACAAAGCAACTTGCAAACACTTAGTGAGAAAGTCACCAACGCCTGTCCCTGATCAATGTTATCTCTTACATAGTTTAGAGGCTCGGACATTTAAGTCCCCAAACGAATATTTTGATAGAAATCCATACTGAGGTTCGTTGATAGTTTTCGATGTATTAAAAAGATAAACGTACTCTTCTTGATGATACAGTCCATCACTCGTGATGCCATTGGCATGTAGCCGGTTGGTCGATATTTGTTTATTTTTGGTCGACATCCTTAGTTTGGTCTCAACTTGGTCAGTTGCGTGGTTGAGAGTTTTCTTCGGTTAGTTTCATCGACAGTGCATCTTTCGGTGGTGTTGCGACTATAATCCATCATCACAAGCTATATGTAAAAATGATCCGGTTCCCGATCGCCGTTATCTTCCTCATTGCCGGAATTGTTGAAAACTGTTATCGCTGCCGACACATCATTGTCTTGAGTCTGTACGCAGTCCGATTTTCTGTGACAAATAAAACCGGTCCAAATGTAAAGACAGCATCCTTCTGACCTCAGCCACCTGCAACGGCCACTACGGTTGAACATGACCGCTACGAATTTCAGCATTGCACACTGAATATAACCGACCCGTGCTAACGGAATCATCCTACGCCTTCTCCTTCTGTTAGCGTCAATGACAGATTGTAGTAAGGTTACCACACAAAGGTCGATAGCTTGCTTTATGCTATCTATAGTGGCAGCATTCAGTGACCACTTTCTGGTCTACGTTCTACCTGAGTTGGGTTAATTTATGCGCACTTACAGAATCTGACCTCGCAGTATGTACCTGGGCTGTATGAGTGAGCGGATAAGTTCCGTCAGTCAGTGCTTATGGTCTTATCCATACGTTCCTCACCTGTCTAAATTTTGCTCTGAATTTGACCTGCTAATGGTGTGGACAGTTCATTCGGTTAGAAGAAAATCTACCCAATGTATTGGAGCTTAGTGGCTCTGCGACCATGGTTAGTCGTACCGCTAATTCACAAGCTCCTATGCAGGTGTCGTGATCGATAATATGAGGCCACACGCGTGAATGTACACTTCACGGTTGTGAGGTAAATTGGAACAACAGTGAACGTTGTGAATGTAAGTAGGTGTGTGACCCTATTCTCTTACTGGCTGCTTCAGTACACAGCTTGGTAGGCTGTTGTACAATACTTAGCGCTTCACTGTCTTCGTGAGTTCACTGGGGGCTACACTATGGTAACTGCACACCAGCTTTGGTGCCTTTCTTCACAGCTGTAGGCTCGTTTTTCCACATCGTTCACTTTATCGAACTTAACTATTCATTTCGTCTTTCCTGCTTCGATTTGACCGTCCGGAATAGCGCTACTCAGTTTTCAAACTTATCGTTGCAGGCACACGGATTCACATGGACCCTTGGACTCACAGTCTTTATGGCCACTTTCGGATCCCCTTTCCTGATTGGGTACAACTTAGCCATCTTAAATCTACCCGGTCCGGTGAGTTCTCATTTGTGCTGCTGCTGTGGTTTTTTGCTGAGTTCAAGTTTGCCAAATAGGGCTTGTGGTCATTTTACTGGTTGCCATGAGGCCCATCAAGACACCACGGGTCACGACCATCGAGTAGCAATCGGCTGAACACAGTGCAAACAACGTTTAGGAGGTCTCTCAACTGCTCAGCCATGCTGACTCGCTTGTGCTTGCAATTGGAAGCGATACAGCACAGCAAAAGGGAAAGAGCTAGCGAATTCACTTGTATGGTCCGATACGATATATTGAATACCTAGAACAATTTCGATTATTATCATATTTCTGTTCCTTACTTACAGCTCTTAAGACTATTATGAAACCATGCTGATTACCGCAAAAATGATCGCAAATCCGGCCGCTAACCATGCAATCTTTTAGGTAATTACGCGTCTAAAGGCCTTACAGGGTGAGCGCAACTGTTTGAACAAATTCGTATACGGTGAACTCATCGACAAAACTTAAAGTCAGCCAGCTAGGCGGTCGGTTGTTGGCTATTCATTCTGATAGCCCAAAAACTAGACAGGGACATAACGCTGATCATGCGGATGTGCATTCGAACTATTCCGGACTAAATTCTACGTGACCCAAGAATTTAGATTCTGTGGACAAGCTGCGAATCCAGCTACAGTGCTAAAGAAAATAGCCTGTACTTCAGAAACGGACAGTAAGCGATGAATCCCAGCCCCTTCCTCATCCACACCGCTGCATTTAAGCCATTGGTAGAGGGTCTCCCACATCAAATATATCGAACTTGGGTATCCGTAAAATGTTTGAGAGTTAAGGGGAATGCTCATACTGTAGATCGTTTTCTTCGACAAGCTGAGAACTGGTAAACTGGATTCGAACTGAAAGAGCCAAATTGCCCGTCTTCTATCACTATCAAATAGTCACTCCAGCAGCTAAATTTAATGCTCAAATTTGCTGTTGGATTCAGTTTTATTAAGGCTGTTTTTTGACATCTTATATGTTCAAGCCCTGACAATGCCCCCTGAGGCAAACTTCATGAGCATCACTATGGTTCCCCCTAAATTATAACAGCAGCTTTACTGGTTCACATGAACTGGTAATGTCTTTGCATCATATCGGAACAATATTCATGAAACGCATCAGCCGTGTGTTCACGAGCCTGACTGATGTGAATACTGATCGATCGATTCCTAGTGTTGTGCCGCCACCCACCCAGTTCCACCATGCACGGTAATGAGAACGCCAAAGACCAGCCGGAGCAAACATGTCGTAATGCGCTGGAACATAACGATATAAATAGGATCAATCTATGTTAATACACACATCCTAGGCAATAACAATTTCGTAGATGCTTATTGCTATCAAGTGACACTAATCAAACCGGTTCCCTTCTGAGTTTAACTTTTGCTGTTGAACCCTACATAGATCAGCATTCAACCTGTCCTTGCGTGCAAGCTCCCAAAGCTCGATCGATTCGTGATTCGATGGTTTCCTATCCTCAAGACTGATTATAAAATGATTTTAAATACAGCTTGTTGTAACAAAGAGCAGCGTAATAACAACGACTCAGCATATTTAGTAGGCACGTTGCGGGTGCTTCCTCAGTAGACCGACAGCAGCCTATCTACATGTACTGAAGGTTGAGACAAATTAAGGTGTTGCTAAGTGATGGAACGATGTTACATCAACTGCTGGGCCCAAAGTAGGTTAGATGCCTTCTATTACATTTTTCATTTTCTCGGGTATCTGTAGAGGGAAAGCTTTTACTTTAGCTCTTGCTATTAGACCAATCACATACAGTCTACTCTCATTTGGAAAAAGTAGTCCATTACAAGGTTAAGATTTTCACCGACCCCATTATTGACGCGACGTGCTGTTCCGAACGCCTGGAACGCACTTGAGTGTGGTCACAAAATCACAACTTCGGAGTGGTTGGTAATAAACCGGTCAAGGTATGTATCTGTTACACATATGTTTTGACAAAAAGGTTATTCAAGCCGAAGTCGTACAGCGTTACATAGCAGACTAGGATGGTAATCAGAATAACGGCAAAACCAGCTATATGGTTGTTGTAAACGCAGGTCGAGATGTAGCACAGAGCAGAAAATTAAAGGTGGGTAGATGCCAGATGGTTCATGTCACACCATCAGGACAGCTAAAGCTATTCTGGTGTTTTCCGGGATGTTGGAAGACCATTATCCCACAGGATACGTGGATCCGCGCTATATGCAAGGGGCGCATTATGACTACTGGACACGCACGGATCATCCGGATCTGGTAATCTTTGCAGTTTCCGGAGTCAACCAATGTGGTGATTCTAGCAACCCCTATGTGATTTCAAATTGATCGAATTAGAATTCTTGTCTACTCAAGAGTACATACACAGCCCATGTAAAACCGTTTCGTGAGTTTATGTATGTCGACACTATGCTTGATGCCAGTTGTTTCAGAACCCAGTCCGTCAGGGCTAGGCATTTATTCAGCAAAGACAGCTCAGCGGAAATTACAGCACGCTTAGCAAGCCAAACTCATCGATATAAATTGCAGGTTCAAGTCCATAACTAACAATCCTTCTGAGTCGATGAGGTTTCTTCTTTACCTCAGTTAAGCAAACGATGAATTACTCACACGAATATCAGCCAACCCGAGACCAGTAATTGGATCCGTCACGTCCGCTTCTCATTGATTGTCTGGCTTGCTCGGTTGGTCCATCTGTTTACTCTGATTTGACACTCCCATCACACGCTCCCCTTTTTCCTGTTCTTGTGCCTCCATATTACTAATCACCCCGTAGATCTTGCCACGCCGCGTTGCCTTCGGTCGTGGTCTCCTTGCCCCACGCCACCTGCCATTTCCCACGCAAACAACATTGTTGTCTCTGGTGTCATGTCAAATGCACTCGATACTTTCTGACGGTTTTCCCTCCAACGTTTATTTCGTATGACCTGATACCGACCCTCGCAGTCACCCCACTTTGATTCCACTGCTCTTGACTATCGGGTAATGATTGAAACTACACTTCCTCCGCAACTGTTAGCTCAGCTAGTATCCGTGCAGCGCGATCATAGTACCGTTTCTGGGTGGGCATTTATCGTCTCAGCTTGCTTTGTACTTGTCCGTGCTATGGCGAAACTTTGCGCAAAAGTGTGGCAGATTCCAGGATCAGAGTTCTAGTCCTTCGGCTGTATAAGGGCTGCACTGGGATCAAACCGATATTCGTCACAGGTGTGCTGCGATTCTCCAGTAGCATGAGGTACAGGTCCTCACCAGTTACTCTATTCTTTGATAACAGTCGCTTAGCCTACTTCACTGCCGACTCTGTCTTTCCACTTGATGGACTGTGATATATGCCGCTTCGTTGATGCGCAAATTCCCACTTGGTTGCGAACGTCTGGAACACACTGCTGGTAAACTAGGGACAATTGTCGGAAACCAGCGCCTCTGGCATACGTGCCGCGCGAAGTGACATCTGAGGTTGTGTATTACTACCACTGACGTCGTAGTGGTGAGTAAATCGATGTTGACATAAGCAATATAGTAATCCACCGGATGTAACTAACCTTTCCCGTTATCACTGAATAAATCCACCTTCACCTTCTGCCATGGTCGGCCAGGGACATCATGCAGCATCAATGGTTCCATCCTTTGTCAGATTTCGTGTGAACGACACGATTCCCAATTCGATACATGAGCTCCTATTTACCCCTCATTCCTGCTCAAAGGATCAATTCCCTTGCTCGGTTAATGGTGCAGTTTGCACAAATGTAAGCGCGATGAAGTTATTTCAGCATTTCTCTTCGGAGCGATGACGGAATCAGAATGCGGCTTCCCTTGAACAGCAAACCATCATAGACAGAGAGTTTATCCCGAAAATTGAAGTAGAGTGTTAGTTCCTTCGGCAGCTGCTTCTTTGTCTCTGGTCACTTATATAGAATAACTTCTCGCAAAGCTGAAAACATTGTATCTTCCTCTGTTTGCTGCTTTACTTCCTTTAGGCGATCTTCTGTCACATCCAGGTACTGAACTAAGTTTACTGCTTCGACCTCTTACGTATTATGTTAGGCTATCTGTAGATGAGCCATTGAAAGCGTACCCGAGATGAACGTCTGTGCACCAGGCGTATACACAATATCCATTTCGTACATTTGAAGCCGGATAAGCATATGTTGAAGGCGAAGAAGAACGACGTGCAGCGGTTTCTTGGCTATTGACACAAGCGGTTTATGGTTGATATACAACGTTGTCTTTCTTCCGCAACTATAAGCATTGAAACGTTCCATGACATAGAGTACCGCAAGCATATCCTTCTCTAACTACGCATAGCGTTGCTCGGACATGGTGAGTGCTCGGCTGCCGAAATATAAAGGTTTTCCATTCTGCAACAGAACACAGCTGTTCACTCTTGGCTACTGTCACAATGTATCTGCAAAGGATGCGCTGGATCGTGATACCCGAGTGCAAGCGCGTTGCTGATTAGACAGTTAATAGTTTCGAATGCAGGTTCCTGTTATTTTTCCACTACTTCATTTTACTCTTTTGTGAGTTAACTTCCTGATCGGCGTCATGATATCAGCGAGTCATGGCATAAAACGGTTCAAGTACTTCACCACACCGTTTAAGCGATGGATTCCCTTCATGTCATTAGGAGGCGGTATGTCTCGAATTGCCTTTATTTTTCCTGGATCGACCCTGACCCCTTGTGTCATTAGCAAAGTTCCATAGAAAAGCACCTTGTCTTTGAGCAGTTCAATTTTTCTCGTTTAAGCTTGATATTCTTTGTACACAATGCTGTGAGAAACGGTGAAGATTAGCATTGTGCTCTTCTGTCGAGCCATAGATCAAAGCATTATCTGCCAAGCAGGTTACACCATCTAAATCATCTACTGATCGCACCAATCGCTTTGAAAACTTTCACTTTACACCTTCAAACCAAACTGTAAACGCAGCTAACGATAACATCCGAATGGTCTTGAAAAGGTAGTAAGGAAAATGAATTCTTCATCTAGATCCACGTGCCAGAATGTCGGAGGAAGATCCATCTTCGTGAAACACTTAGCTATGGCCAACGGCGGCAACATATCTTCTAGGGTAGGTAGCACGTACTGCACTCTACACAAGGCCTCATTCAACAGTTTTGGGTCAATACACACTCACGTATTTCTCCCGTCTTCTTCGTAACGATTGCGACCTGACTAACCCAGGCGGTTGGAGCGTCGACCTTAGCAAACATACCCTCTCTCACTAATTTGTTCAATTAAGCGGAAAACCTGTCACACACTGCAAATGAAACTCCTCTAGCCAGTAGCGCTGTTGGTCGTATCAAAGGATCTAAGGACAAGTACGCGGTTCCCTCAAACTTACCCAAATTTGAGCTAAACGCAGAAGGTTACCGGTCACTAATATCGGTTTCTCCCTGGCAAACATGCACCAAAAGATCATGATTACAAACAACAAAGTAGAGAGACTGGATTTAATCAATGCCAAGAATCTGCTTGAGCTCTTCCTTCATGATCACAAACTCCAGTTGATGCTAGGCTCTGTCGCTTTGGTTAACCAGTTCGATTGAAGCTGTGTCCTTTGGATGAAGTCTGGAACCATTCCACATACGCAGTCAACGTTGATCGGATCGAATGCACCCTCCGGGACAGTGCTTCCTTGGTAGAATAATGACAGTAGTACCGGTGCCTAACTGGAATCATACAGCTTTGCCTTCCATAAAATGACTTGCAAAGACATATTTTTGCGGTAACCTCTGAGACTCATTGCCAATTGAATCTTCTGCACCTGCGGGGCTTGTCACGGGCGACCGCATTCACATTGGTTGATTGGCGGCAACGAGTAAACAGGTTCATTTTTCCACATCTAGCGCACTTCGGTCCCCATGCCGGACACTGTTTGTGGATGCTCCGATGACGCGTGGTGCAAGATTTGCAGATCCCATGTCTCACCGTAGTAGCCTTCGCTGCTTCGCCTGCGGAAACTACACAATTCTGCATCTGTTGCGAGCTTCATTTGTTGGTCTTGAGAGGTGGTCGAGGACTCTATGTTGCAGGTATCAAAGCACTGCTAGAGCGATAAGTTGCGTTGTCGCAAAAGCCGCTTTGGCGTACTTTCATCATTGATTCCTAGAACGATCCCATCGCGCATGAGATTGTCGCTCATGCATTTCAGCAATTACAGGATTGGTCCAAAATCTTCAATGCAGTGATGTACGCGTCGACCGATTCTTTTGGGCATCTGTTGCACAAAAGGAACAGATAGCGCTGGTAGATCTCGTTGGTTTGAACTTCACAAAATTCGCTGAACTTTTCTATGGTTGTCTCCAAATTTTTAGGATCTTTGCCTCTGCCGCAGTGCAACGTCTCTAGAACAAGACGCCCGTCATCTCCGGCTGCGTGTCGAAACATGTCCAAGCGATACGCCATCGGTTCTTTGTCCCAACGTACAGAGGTGCAAAAATCCATCTACTTGCCCTTCCATGGACGCCAATTACTCGCCACGTTTCGTCCATCCATTTTCAGTGAGGCAGGCATCTGAACAGACGTTGGTGATATAAACAGCATCCGCGCGCCACCGTGGGATTCGTCCTTGTCTTCTTTGGCTCCATGTAATAGATCTTCGTCCTTCCGTGACAAGCATTTATTCAGCAAAGACAGCTCAGCGGAAATTACAACATGCTTAGCAAGCCAAACTCATCGATATAAATTGCAGGTTCAAGTCCATAACTAACAACCCTTCTGAGTCGATGAGGTTCCTCCTTTACCTCAGTTAAGCAAACGATGATTCAATCACACGAAATATCAGCCAACCCGAGACTAGTAATCGGATCCCTCACATCCGCCTCCCATTGGCTGTCTGGCTTGCTCGGTTGGTCCATCTGTTCACTCTGATCTGATATTACCATCACAATGGTAGCATCTTATGTGGTGGTATCCGTGTACATAGCTCTCCCACGGTTTAAGTTAGATTCAGGTATGCCTATTCTCAGCACCTGAATTAAAAGACCTAGTTAGTTGGCCGGATTCTGGTAGGAAGTGATTCAAATGCATCAACTTTGAAAATACCTTGAACCCTTGTCGAAATATAATAATAATTAGTACTGGTGGTTTTGCGAGTAGTGTATTTATTGTACAAAGTAGAAACCACGATTAAACTTTGCACAATAATCTGCCTGGGCTGGGATTCAAACCTCGAGTTTGATTTCCTGTCGAGGCAGATTATTGTACATTTTAATCGTGGCTCCTACTTTCTACAATAATTAGTATATTCTCAGCTAGGTGAGGCACAGCCCAGGTAAGCTGGTCTGATTAAAGATACAAAAGAAATGCAGAATGGATTTACCAAATCGCTGTACAAAATACACTTGTGGTTCCAATTCCATTGATACTTGCGTCATTGATTTCGTTCCAAAATTCGTCGGAATCCACAACAAGTACAGAACTTTCAGATCACTTAAGCGGATGGTTGAAAAAAGAAAGCAAAATAACAATGTTTTAGGAAGTGAGTGACGATATGTATATGAAAAACGAACTTAAGAATTCATAACCTAGGTACATATCAATAATTCATAAATCGTGGAAGTATACAAGCAGAAACGATAGCACGACATACGGGAAAACTGTGAACTGCATCCATCATGAAACTAATCAATTAGGACTAACGACTTACCCCACACAAGAGGTAAGATGTGACAATACAGGGCAAGCGGAATTGCTTACATAAATTTGGTGGGTTATTTGCTGTCATCAACAATTCTCCCTTTCAGTGGGTGCACGCCGTGCAGGCACTTATGCCTGTCACCTAACTTTGTAGTAGAAAGGAAGCATTGTATGAAGTCTAATGGAAAAGCTTGCTTATCCAACCCACCAATGTGCGCATGTTTTTCAAATGCCATCAGTGGGTCTTCAAGCTAAGTTAGAGCATAGTGGGGAGTTGTTTAGATAAAGAAAAGGTCGAAAATAGATCCCATCTATCCAACTCATCGATGTGCCCGTGTTTTCATAGGCCATCAACAGGCCAAAAATCTGAGGAATACGAAGAATGTTACTAGTTCAACCCACTTCTAATCGCCCCAGGAAGCTATCTCTGACACGAAATTCCCATTATCGTAAGCCACTCAGTGGGGATTCCTAGCTGTTAGTTTAGCATTTTCCTTACCCATATCGTCACCAATAAACGCAATTTGTTTTAGTTGATCCTATCGGTCTTGATGACAGCAAGTAACAACAGCTACACTAGGTTCGTCTGAGCGAATAATTTCAAAGGTAACTCTGACATAAACATTTTTGGTCACCAAGTACTATCCTTTATCCGAGTGCGGTTTTTTGTATTTGAATCAAGTGTCCAGCTGGAATTAGATACCGATATGCTCTCCTCCCAGAATCGTAAGCGTAGGTGTTTTCCCTAGCAACTGAACACACAGCAAACGATTATTGTGCTTTTAAAGATATCAAGAAGAACCAACATTTTGGGGAAGATACTGAATTCATTTTATTTCGCTTATTCTTAATCAGCTGCATACAAACCTACTGGGGTAGGATTCAATGAGTCCACATGACAGGGAATCGACAGGAGCAATCAATTTGAGATTATGAAGATCGCGATCGTGTGGTCAAATTGTTTGCACGGGTTGGGATGCAGCCGCCGAATAGCGGAAGCCACTACAAACCGGAGCAGTGTTGGTGGTTTGTCTACTGACGACATTGAAGGAGTCCGGATGATCATTACACGCATTGCAATCCAGTAAGTGTCTAGTGATAGAACTGGGTAGGTACCTTAGAACCGCCTATCGCTAGGCTTCGCGGAAGGTGCTCCGTACTCCTTATCGATAACATTTTCTCAGTCCGGCCAATGTACATGCTTCCGCAAATACAGTTAAACTGGTAAACGCAGGAGCCAGTGACTTGAGCGAAAGGCATATCTGTTGGATTCAAGCAACAATTCTCTAATTTGGTGTAGGAGCACTAGCTCAGCTGCATAATAGCATCTCCATGCGGATTGACGTAGCTGGTGGTAGAACGGCTTGTCAGTTTGTTCTGCTTTGAAAGGCTGGGTAATGAACACCTTCTTGGGAACATCGGGTCGTTTTATTTTTAGGATACTCTGTTCCTCCTATCTAGCGATGAATTTAATGGGGTAAGATTTAGATGTTGATTGGTGGTTCGCAAAGATATTGCAATGAGGCACTTTTATCAGTCATATAGGTGCATATACTCGGCAAACCGTGTAGTTTGTCAAAGCACTGTAGTCGGGAGCGGCTTGAGCAACATTGGTTCGTCACATAGAAGTGCGCAATTAATAGGCCGAGCAGCCAGACGTATTGGAGCATTTATCCGCCGGATTTGGCCGATTCTCGGAGAAGGAACATGTTCGAAAGATAGAACGGTGGGCAGGTTAAGTAATATACAAGCAGAGAAGACTGTCGTGGTCATGTTGTTTGTAACACATCTACAAAGTGGTGAGAAAAATATCATACATGTTAATAAGGATGAGTTCAGGAGCACACAGTGAGTAAATATAGGGAAGGGAGCCACACATGATAGTTAAATATATCTCGTTTGAGGTGATCATTTATTTGAGTGTGTCAGGCTTGTATTCCTTTATATCGCCAATAGGTCTGAAAATATTTCTGGACCTGTAGCGGAGACGGTGCACAAATACTGGTTTAGGGAGACGCAAAACTATTTGCATAGCTTGATATGCGCACATGCGTATCTGTATCAGAGTTAACAATAGAAACCATCGCTCTTTGCAAAGTAATTGAAAAGGAATAGTATAACATACTTCAGGTAGAAGAGAATGAGGACTCGGTTGGCCTTCATAGGCTTCTAGGTTATCATGGAGGTTTCGAGATAGGTATGGCTGGTACCAAGAGGACATAACAGGGGTCCAGGGAGTGGAAACGAAGACTCGGTTTAACTCCCATCGTTGACTCCCATGTAGGCATAAAAACCTTGAGTTCTACGTGGACGAGTAAGGAAAGTATATAACATTGGTTGGATGAATGAAGAAGAGGACTCAATTTAACGCCTCCCTTTAGCCACCATATTTTTATTCGGGGGTTCGAGATCGGGTTGGCCAGGTAAAGAGAGGAAGCGCTAAATTTTGGAAGACTGGGCACGGAAATTTGGTCTGTTTTCTGTTTTTGGCTTCTGTGACGGTAATGAGGCTTTTTAATGTACAACCAGGAGGTACCCCGGACATGCGCTATATGCCCTATGATCCCTTCGGACAAATCTCCTTTTCCGACCTGTTCAACTTGAAAAGTTGCATAGGTTTTGGAACTGTGCGCAATTTATCTATCTGTACACGGAATTGGTGAGGAGATGTACAGGATCTATTGGACAGTGGAGGGTGCTTCCAAATCAATACATAACTAATGAGGAAAAAGTTCGCACGCATGGTGGTACGCGACTTTGCAATCGTCAGTGCACATGGTATCACAGCGGTAACATTTATTGTGTTGTAATTGGGGAGAGTATCCAGGTGTATGAACGCGCCCGTGAAGTACATGAAAAAGCAGCAATATGTTTAGGTTTAGTCTACGCAGCCATATCAGGTCCAAGATCAGCAATCTGCAGCATTCAGAGTATGTTAATCTCTGAGTAGAGACCAGGATCTGTCTTCTAAAAACATGTTGAACGCGCTCTAATGCTGCGGTGTCACTCTGTCTTGTATTGTCGAATACCCTACAGCAGTACTCTAACATTGGTCGTGTACAGATCCTGTACAGTGTAAGTTCAGCATTTGTTAAGGTACTGTTTGAGAAACAATGGATTCTTTTTTGGCTTTAGCTACAGTGGATTGTGCATGTTCGGAGACGTTAGGGCTGTTGAAATAGTGAAGACCTAGGGCTCTTACCTGGTTACCATATGCTAGGGGTTTACCGAAAACGGTTAGTGTTTGGACATTCATAGCACATTTGTATGAGATGGCATTATGCCTTTCTACGGAGGTATTCATTTTTGGAGTGTACCACCACCCTACAAGTGCATTCAGGTCAGTCTGTATGTTTCGAATCATGGACTCCTAATCCCTGGGATCAAATGTGTATACAACTTTTATATCACAGAGAAGTAGTAGGGGGAGTTGAATGGTATAGGTAGAAATGCGTCACATTTAGACTCACTCAGACAGCCGTCGCACGCCTGGAAAAGCACTGTACGCGCGTTTCACCCTTTCGGGAATCGTCAGCAGTGCGGATTCCATCGGACCCTGATAGGGCTCGAACCCGCTACTCGACTGTTTATAGTCCGTGGTTGAGACCACTGAACTACGGGGGAACGGTAACGACCAGCCTGAATTAGTTAGTAGGTGTGATATAGCGCGGTTCATTTTTATATCATCCGCAAACATGTACGCCCCACCACAGGCAATAAGGTCAAAAATACCATTTATGTACATCCGGAAAAAAAGAAGTGGTCCCAGAAAGCTGTCTTGAATGACGCAACTTATCATAGCGGTGTGATCTGATGTGTAATTATCTATTTTGACTGCTTGCGTTCTCTCAGGAGAACCAAGAATAAAGAAAGTAGAGAGTCAGTAATGTCCAAACCAGATAGAATGGTCAAAAGCTTGCCATGGGGCATTTGGTCAAATGCCCTTTGCACATCAAGGAATATGATAATATAAGCTTTACCACCGTCGACTGAGCTTATGATGTGGTTTAAAAAGTCTAGTTGGCCAGACTGCCACGTTGTGACAAGGTAAATCTGTTTTACAAAAGAAGAGGGACATCCGGACCTCCGCGTTTTATTAAAACTGATGGGATGCCATCAGGACCATTATTAAAGGACGGTTTCATGGCGCTAAGCGTGTTCCTTATTTCTGGTATAGGGGAGTCTAGTGTGCACAATGTGTCTTCTTTAAGCCATTATGATGGTATGGTTTGTTGGTCATTTGTATGACAGTTGAAGGATGAACGAAAATGCTCGTGGAAAAGATTACTAATGACTACAGGTTTATCCGTTGACGTAGTGGTAAAGATTGCAATGGACGCGCTGCATTATTTCCCGCATACTCCTCTTCTGAGAGGCTGTATAAGTTCCTTCGGCGTATTTAAGTCTACGAGAGCTCTATGCTCTTCACTCTCAGCTTGACCAGATACTAACTTGCAGATAAGATTATGGACCTGATATAGTATGGTGACGTCATGAGATTTCTTATAGCAGCTGACCAGTTTGTTGACTTTTCGTTTAGCAAGGGCGCTGGCGCGGGCGTTTCCAGTAGTGTCGGGGAGTTTCTTTAGCAAAAATAGAGCGGTATTGTAAAAGCACTGGTTTATATTGTAGTGAAAGTTTTTAGCAGGAACATTAGAGTCGCATATGAGGAAGAATCCATCCCACTACATTGATCTTGTTCGCTTTGCGAAGATGTCCCAGTTGATTCACCGCCATGGCCGGTAGCATATATCATTGTAGTCGGCTTTAGATGCTCGTTTAGGTAGAGTGCAAATGAATAGCACCACATTATTCTCACTGTCAGGAATTTTGTACAGGGTCCTGACATTACGATTTAGAATTCCCAAAGTGAAGACAAGGTCTACATGTTAGCATGGCGTGTTGTTGATGGAACTTGCTGTGACCAACCTTCCGAGCAAATACTCGTTACAAACTCAAACAACCTAAGTGGGGAGATATACGTGTACCACGATACTTCTGGCACATTGAAGTCCCCTCCAACTACTTTTTACTCAACCGGATGGTCTGTAATGCAATCGAATATATCCGCAAGGAGTCGGATTTCAGCGTTGTCAATATGTGACGGGCTATAGATGCATCCTGTGAGGAAGCTTCGCTGATTTATCCCAACAGTGATCTATACACATTCAGAGAAGTCGTTAAACATTAGCTCAACCAAAATTGAGGCGGGAATTGTTTCATCGATGTATAGCACGCAACCTCCTCCCTTGCAATTGCATCGACTGTTAGTGAAGCTGCCATATCTTGGGATATGACAATGTTGATTATGTTGTCAGGTCAGCAAACCACGTTTCAGTAACTACACCTTTTACGAGTCAATCGGATGGAATAATTTGAAGGTGGTACATATATGCAACAAGGCGGAGATAATGCGGTTTATTGGTTAGGGAGCCAACACTAATAAGAAGAATGCTTATAGCTCCGTGAATTCGAGGCAAGCCTGTGAGTTGGCAGAATAAGGGTAGTTCAAGGAAATTTGAGGCGGAGGTACCCATGTTGATGAGAGCATCCTGTATGCGGTTTATTGTATTTGCAGACAAGCAAGCTAGGTGAATCAGATGAAAGAGAGGATACAGCTTCTTCTGGTGCATCAACAGTTCACCTATCGGCGGGCACAACTGCAGCTGGGTAACCTAAAAATACTTTGTGGCTTTAGAGGTTGTGACTGACGGGAGTTCGTAGGATTCGGAAAAACCGATGACCCGGGATAGGAGTGTGCATGCGTTGGACGTAGAGCGGTATGCTCAACCTATGGTGATCGATGTTTCGGTAGGGTATTGGGATAGCAGTCGGTGCGTAAGATCGCTGCGGAGTGACTTACAAGTGAGATAGATTACCATTGGGTCTGTAGCTTGCGTTACACGCAAACTCATTTCGGATATGGCTGTAGTACGCGGCATTAGAAATATGCCTTACTTTTGGCTCCAGGGAGGTCCGGGAATCTGGACACTCTACTATATCAATCCTTGTACGTGACTCAGTAGTCTGATTGAACACAATAGCTGGTGGTCATAGGGTTTTCTAATACATAACTATTGTAATTTGATTGCACATTATCCTTTTCGTTACGCTCTACCTGGATTCCCAGTGTGCTGTTGGAATGGTCCATATCGACGTTCAGTAGTTCAGGTACCGAGACTGATGAATCAAGGCAATTCGCTGGAATCTGAGCGGACAATTCTTTCAACCTTGAGTAGTTGTCACATTCATGTGTTGCACATGATGCACCGTTTCTGACAACCGTCTAGTAAATTTTTAGCTTAATTGCTTGTAGTAAACTGTGTGTTTCGAAAAATGGTACTATGTCGTAGTCGCATAGGCAATGTCGTACTGAGGATAACGGTTTCAGCCAGTGCTTTGGTCGGATTGTTGCCAAACCGACTTTGAGCGGAGCTATTCCGTCATGTCTGCGGTCGTATTGGCAGGTGTTTTTAAAATTATAACTGAGTGCACTCCATGTGCTGCTAATTTGTTAAGACAAAATGTCGGCGTTGGTGGTAGTAGCTATGTCAGGACTAGTGGCTTGAGGATATGTTAGTGGTGCAGTGGTTGACCAAGCCAGAATTCTTTTTTTATCAATCACTCTCCTTGGTGTTTTAAATGTAGGGCTTTCTGCTATATTTGGAGCACTTGTAAGGAATTCGTTTGATGTCAATGCGTCGCTAATTTGAAAGAGCGTCAGGACATCGTCAGTACACGTTAGCTTAAGGAGAGCAACAAATCTCAGCTAATGTGCCGCAATACAGAAAGAGAAGAGACTAAAATATTGCACTACAAAGTACACAAATTACCCTACACAAAAATATGTTGTTAAATATTGTATTTGGCATTTTGCATGAGATCGGGATTAGAGAGGAAACCTACAGAATAGGGATGGACAAAGAATGTCACAGCACAAACGACATTGAGGGCGGCTCCTAGCCATATCAGCAAATGTGTCCAACCAAACGTGTTCATCGTCCTTAGGACCCCAGTCAGGCAGTCGGGATGCAAAAACCGACGCCAACGTCGAAGTGCGGGTTTTCATTCCTCTCGACCAAGTCATGCCTTGACCAACCATCCTCGTCTTTCAACCGCACCCTAGCGCGCAAATAATGCACGTCGCGGGAGAAGGCGTGCTGCCATGCGCAACACGTGACGGAGCCATCGGAGCCTGGTGAGTGATATGGTGATGCTGAGTGGTTCAACAGCGCTTCCTGCACAAAGTACGCGAAGCATGACCTGCACATTGCTCACGCACGTGACAGTATATCCGCTGGATGTTATTAAGGAGTCTTGTATATCTGCACTGTGTGCCTATCACACTACCTGCTTTGAGCAGGATTTCGCAGTTTCTGTCGGTATTTTAGCGGGCATATGAAGGAAAATGTGTTTTTAGAACAACGCATACTAATAAAAAGTTTGCTTCGAGAGCACCAACGAGGATCTCTGTTTGCGCTTGCCTTCGTCTGTAGTAGAACAGTTAGCGGTTCAAGCGTTTTGTGCGTTGTCGCCAAATAATCATAAGACGCCAGTAATAAGTTGGGTACTTTCAACACTTACTGGAAAAATTAGACATACTGAGTGCATCATTCGGTGAACATTCCGGCTTCACCAACCAAAATTGCAGTCCAGGTGGTTTAGTGGAATTTGGCAAATCCGAAGAGTCAGGGCAAATAGAGAAACCTAGGAGACAGTGTAAAAATAGTGCGTCAATTGGCATAAATGCTAACGGATAAATTAACAGGAGGACGAAAAAAAAATCCTACCGAAATAAGGTACAGTAAGACTGACTGCAGAAGGTCGATGACCGCCTTTATTTACCTACCGTGGCTCGCTTATGGTGAACGCCGGTCATTCGCGGTTGGTGTCCTCACCATCCAATAGCCATCCAAGGTTTAGCGAAATTCAAAAAATGCTACGGTGCGTGCAGAGACATGCATTTCTCGCTCACCTGAGTGGTGAGGACGTATGGAATTCTCGGTAGACAAATGATTTAGTTGTGCTCAGCTGCGTGCAGGCGGAACCTGGTGAAGACGCACCGACCTGGGGCTGTTTTGGTCATCGAGCAAGATGAGTTTAGATAGCCATAACGTGTTTCCGGCGTTCGTTAGCTGTCAACTAACTTTGCGCTGAGTGCGGAAAGTCATGGCTAACCGTATTCGTTGGAGCGCTCAATGGTTATCTGTGTGTCTCGCTGGCTACGCAGCGAAGTCGGCGTAGGCACAATAGAGCGTGCACCCAAAATTGCGACATGAAGATGTGCATGTGAGGACATCTCAGCTGAGGACGAGGTTAGGCATTGCAACTCGTGTCAATGTCATTGAATCACTGTCACCAGTAATGGAGCACGAGCAAACAATCGGGATCACGTAACGGGCCTGTTGCTCAGCGCGCGCTGGTTATTCGGCAGTACGGTGGATGCGGTTTAAACGCCGCAACAACTTCATGAAGATACAAAGCAAGGAAAGCAAGAATGCGTCCCGTCACCGTCCGGTACGTGCTTAAACTAGTAGAGAAATTCAAGCGAGCTGGGAGTGTGCGTGACGTGAAGAGAACCAGACAGTCTCGCATCACCACGGACGACTGTTCAGCTTGCGCTACAGTCAGTGAAGTGTCAAACACTCCAGATCTCAGCATTAGTCGGATCGCACAGGACTGTGACACAACCCTATATGCCGTACACCGGATAATACAGGAACGAAAATTTCGAAGATTACGTGTGCTTCAAACGCAGCTTTTGAACCCATGCGATCCCGAGAAGCGGCATGCATTTTGCCGCTGGATTCTGGACCACGGGGATATTCTTTCTGTTATCTTTACAGATGAGGCATTGTTTCATCTGCATGGAAAAATGAAACACACCCACAAAAATTTGGCACATCACGTATGCACCACAGTGGGAAACTGATGGTTTGGGCTAGATTAACATGCCGGAACATCTTGGGCCCATATTTCTTTTCCGGGAATGTGACCGGTAGGTGGTTGTTTTGTAGTACTAAAGCCTCATCTCTTCATAGCATCGTCGTACTTGGGAATGCTGCAGACCTTTCGCTTTCACAGTTGGAGGCCGAAGGAGCATGCAGTACCATTTGGTGGCAACAAGATGGTGCACGTGCACACTCTGTTAAAACGGTGCGTGCTTACCTCACCGACAAATTTGGTCGCCATTGGTTTGGACACGTTGAACCAATGGCGTGGCCTAAACGGTCACCAGATTTGAACCCCATGGACTTTTTTTCTATGTGACTAGCTGCAGCGGCGAGTGCATAAAACAAGGCCGCGGACATTGGACCAATTGAAAGAGAACTGCGAACGAATGTCGCGCGATCACGAGCGATATATTGAAGAGAGTGCTCGCCAAATGCATCAAGCGGTTTCCGCACTGCAAACAGAACGGCGGCAGATATTTTGAACATATCCTTCACTAGCATAGCTAATCGTTCCAAAACATTTCTGTTAATATATTATCCTCTTTCACAATTGTGTTAACAACCAAACTGGTCCGCTGATAAATGATGCTAAGGATGCGTCCGCTTAGATAGAATTCTTAACGTCCAGGCTGTCGCTGAGCACATAAACAACATGGGCACCGAAGAGTTCCGTGGCTACTTGTGGCGGAATCACTGAGTCACTATGAACTGAGGTTTGTTCAGCCTTAATGAAAAGCCGACTGTGTTATTGACTCAGGTTCAGGCGATTTCTTGTAAAATTGGTGTTCGGGATGAGTTGCATTAATTGGCGACATGTGTAAGTGGGGTCGTTCCATATCCGGTAGACTAATATGAGTTCTCCACGTAGCCACCTGTAGCGTCTACTGAAAACTCCAAGCGTTTTTAGTCGCTGCTGGTGCGAGAGGTAGCAAAATCTCTTTACATATTTTGTTGCTCGACCATGGTTAGTTTCGAGCGCTGAATGATCATGTTTTAGTCAAGCTTGTCAAGCCTGGATTGCGTATTCGACGTGGGAACGCACACAGGCCCTGGGTATCATAGAGAAGATGAATGAATACAAACTTTCTAATGCTATCCGCAAGATAATAATGTGCTAGTTACCGCTTTTGAAACGGATTCCGACTGTCTGGAATAACCGAAGTCGTCCGACGCCAACAGCTTGAAGTCAACTTCCTGAGGGTCTGTCTGTAGGTTGCATGCCCCAATGCCGTAGAGCTAGGCGTGTCTATGGCGGATGTGGACAAGGTGTCACTTGAGTACATTGAATGCAAGTGAATTTCTCACCGGTCCATGCCAGGTCCCATCTAGGTCGCACATGGAGGGGATTGTGTTCGTCCATTCCTTTGATCGCCGGCCAACTTTTAACGCCATCCGCGAAAAGTAAAAGTTTTGAGGTCTTGGCCCTCGCAACATCATTCCACTCTACTCGATTAGGGTCGGGCAGAGATGTTCGAACACTAACCTCTAACTGTTGTTCACAAAGAAAATTACCAACCCATCCTAATAATGCATCGGCAAAGCTTTCCAGGTAGCCCAGCATTACTTCAGCGATGATCGCTTCCATGACTTTGGCCAGCGCAAATAGAAGTGTTACCTGACGGTAATTGGTAGGATCAGGCGGACTTCTTTGAAAGAATCCGGCAAGTGGCTGGGCTAGTTGAATGGCTGCTGTCGGCAGTACTTAAGGGTGAAGCTTATCCACTCCAAGAGAGCTGTGTGTCCGCAGCGATAACAACTTTTTCAGAACCAATTTTGCCAGGACTTTGATGCTGGATAACACTGAGGCTGTGAGGACCAAAGCAAGTATAAGCTTTGAGGCTAATACCCCATGGAAAGCAGACCAGTACTGGGCACGTGAGCCGCTGTCCACCTTTTTTGGTGTGTGTGCGTCCTCACCAATCGTACTGAGTGGCGCGGTTCCACGCTGCAACTTTCAACGTGCATCCACCTTTCTGTAAAGAAGTTTGTGCCCCAAACGGAATTGCTTCCCTAGCACCAGTCGATGTGATAACTTGTTTTCACTTACCAAACATACATATTAATTGCTCAGAGCTACGTACACTTTCTCACATTCCGCGTCACATTCGTTTAATTGAAAGCGCCATGGGTTTCCTCAAGGTTATAAACTTCCATGTTTGGCTTCGCATGAATAAGATTGGTTTCAAGGGATGGTGGAAGATTTTGGCTCCATATGTGGACAGAGCATGATAATGAGTCATGCATTGTATTTTTAGAGCTCTGCGTTGGTGTATTCGTCGCAGCGAATGAAATCAAACTGTACAATACTGTGATCGTAGACATTTGTTGTGTGTTTTTAAAATGACAGTTAAACATTCGTGACTGATTGAACAATAAAGATAGTCTTGAATAAAGGTTTGAAAACCACATCACTGGTCATCGAAGCATCAAAGCAAAAAAACGTATTGGAACGATTAGCTATGCTAGTGAAGGATATGTTCAAAATATCTGCCGCCGTTCTGTTTGCAGTGCGGAAACCGCTTGATGCATTTGGCGAGCACTCTCTTCAATATATCGCTCGTGATCGCGCGACATTCGTTCGCAGTTCTCTTTCAATTGGTCCAATGTCCGCGGCCTTGTTTTATGCACTCGCCGCTGCAGCTAGTCACATAGAAAAAAAGTCCATGGGGTTCAAATCTGGTGACCGTTTAGGCCACGCCATTGGTTCAACGTGTCCAAACCAATGGCGACCAAATTTGTCGGTGAGGTAAGCACGCACCGTTTTAACAGAGTGTGCACGTGCACCATCTTGTTGCCACCAAATGGTACTGCATGCTCCTTCGGCCTCCAACTGTGAAAGCGAAAGGTCTGCAGCATTCCCAAGTACGACGATGCTATGAAGAGATGAGGCTTTAGTACTACAAAACAACCACCTACCGGTCACATTCCCGGAAAAGAAATATGGGCCCAAGATGTTCCGGCATGTTAATCTAGCCCAAACCATCAGTTTCCCACTGTGGTGCATACGTGTTGTGCCAAATTTTTGTGGGTGTTTTTCATTTTTCCATGCAGATGAAACAAAGCCTCATCTGTAAAGATAACAGAAAGAATATCCCCGTGGTCCAGAATCCAGCGGCAAAATGCATGCCGCTTCTCGGGATCGCATGGGTTCAAAAGCTGCGTTTGAAGCACACGTAATCTTCGAAATTTTCGTTCCTGTATTATCCGGTGTACGGCATACAGGGTTGTGTCACAGTCCTGTGCGATCCGACTAATGCTGAGATCTGGAGTGTTTGACACTTCACTGACTGTAGCGCAAGCTGAACAGTCGTCCGTGGTGATGCGAGACTGTCTGGTTCTCTTCACGTCACGCACACTCCCAGCTCGCTTGAATTTCTCTACTAGTTTAAGCACGTACCGGACGGTGACGGGACGCATTCTTGCTTTCCTTGCTTTGTATCTTCATGAAGTTGTTGCGGCGTTTAAACCGCATCCACCGTACTGCCGAATAACCAGCGCGCGCTGAGCAACAGGCCCGTTACGTGATCCCGATTGTTTGCTCGTGCTCCATTACTGGTGACAGTGATTCAATGACATTGACACGAGTTGCAATGCCTAACCTCGTCCTCAGCTGAGATGTCCTCACATGCACATCTTCATGTCGCAATTTTGGGTGCACGCTCTATTGTGCCTACGCCGACTTCGCTGCGTAGCCAGCGAGACACACAGATAACCATTGAGCGCTCCAACGAATACGGTTAGCCATGACTTTCCGCACTCAGCGCAAAGTTAGTTGACAGTTAACGAACGCCGGAAACACGTTATGGCTATCTAAACTCATCTTGCTCGATGACCAAAACAGCCCCAGGTCGGTGCGTCTTCACCAGGTTCCGCCTGCACGCAGCTGAGCACAACTAAATCATTTGTCTACCGAGAATTCCATACGTCCTCACCACTCAGGTGAGCGAGAAATGCATGTCTCTGCACGCACCGTAGCATTTTTTGAATTTCGCTAAACCTTGGATGGCTATTGGATGGTGAGGACACCAACCGCGAATGACCGGCGTTCACCATAAGCGAGCCACGGTAGGTAAATAAAGGCGGTCATCGACCTTCTGCCGTCTGTGTGACTGTGGTGTCTAATTTAATTTGCACTGTATGCAAAATTCTATTGTGCACGCTGCCCGTTTTGTGTTTCCTTTTGAAGGACCTTTTTGATTTGCCGTCCATTCTTTTACTGTCCAGGTAGCTCAGGGTCTGGCCTTCCTTGGGTATCGAATACTTTCGCTGTGCTTTATGCGAGCTAGCTTTTGGACGCAAGCCGTGGGGCAATCTGTTGCCTAAGGCTGTGATTTCAGTCTGTTTGCAGATTGTGAGCGCAGTCTGTGGAGTGTAGGACTAGTTAATACTAGTCCGAGACGGTGCGCGGAATTAAGCGCGGATATCAGAAGGCAATTGGAGTCGGACACAGCGGACTGTATTCGATGGGACTACAACAAGAAACGGACGGATGAAGCGAGGCAAGAGCGTACACGTGAGCGCGGGAACTTACAAGGCAGTTGTGTGTCGAGCCGGTTGTAAGATTAAAACAAGAAGGAGTAATGTACAATCGGTCAACAAGTAAATTGTACACGAAAGATAAGAGTTATCTTTTTGGGCGCTACAGAGCTCCCCCCTAGAAGGCTGAACATAGAAAGCCTTCGAAATCGAAAAGGAATGTTGAAACCAGGTTCGTAAGGCGAAATCGTGCCGAGTAAAAATGGGCGTGCGTTCGTGTAAGTGGGGGTTCGTCGGAAGTCGGAGTCCGCTGTGCCGTTTATGATTCGTTATTTATTGAATGCAGGGCAGGGTGCATTTCGGCGAGCCGTTGGAGCGGGCTTGTCGGACTACAAAAAACTGGCTAGTCCAGAAAAAGGCCGACAGGACCTCAACCTCCGCTGCTGCCAAACGGTGCGCTTGGGAGTGGTCTCTCCCCCCGCCGCACCCCGCCCCGCGCCAAAACGACCCTCGTCCCACGAAGAAGCGACCCTCGTCCCGCGGAGAAGCGACCCTCGTCTCGCGGAGAAGCGATCCTCGTCCCGCGGAGAAACGACCAGTGTCCGCGTCAGGGTCCTCGAAAACATTCCTCGTGTGGGCCAGTCGATCGAAGGGGAGGGTTGGGGCATGTAAAGACGAGAAAATAGAAAAAGACGCGCAGAAAACGCCAAAAAGAACAAACGAATGAGCTGCGTGTTTAAATATTTTTTGGTTTTTGAATATTTTTTTCGAAAAAGGTTTTTCGGGGGTTTTTGATATTTTTGTTTGTTTTCAAAACGTTAATCGACCAAAAACGAGGCAAATATATACAATATCTACAAAGTTAAAAGTATTTACACTGTACATAGTCGGAGAAGCGAACGGGCTTACGTACCTCCCGACCACGGCGATTGGTCGTGGGAGGCGGCGGACTAGGTTCGGGTGATGTCGGAACTGCTGAAGCTTGCAGACCGTGATCGTGGTCTGGTTGGACTTCACTAGCATGCGGAAAATTGGTACGGTGAGTTGTGACGTCGCACGAGGCACTACTAGACGAAGTAGGCGAGATAGTTTCTTCCATAAAGGCGGGTTTCAGACGGTCGATGGTGACGACTTCGTGTCGACCACCGCGGTCAATAGTGTACGCCTTACTCGCACGATGTAGCACCTTGAAGGGTCCTATGTACGGCGACTGAAGAGGCTGTCGAACACCGTCTGCGCGAAGAAGGACGTGTGAACACGTAGACAGCTTCTCGGGCACGTACACTGGTGTCTTCTGTGATCGAGGAGCAGGTGGACGTAACTCACGCATCTGGTGAGCCAATCGATCAGTGTAACTTCCGTAGTCAAAAGTGGAAGTACATGGGGCTGGTGCTACCAGCTGTCCGGGCAACCGCAGCGTGCAACCGTAGACTAGCTGCGCTGGTGTGGCGTCGAAGTCAGCCTTAACCGTGTTTCTTAAACCTAGGAGAACGAGGGGAAGCGTTTCAGACCATGAAGGATCTGCGTGCGCACGTAGCGCTGCCTTCAACTGGCGGTGAAAACGCTCCACCATGCCGTTAGCGGCCGGATGATACGCTGTCGTCTGAACGTGGCGACAGCCTAAATCCTTAAGCAACGTGGCAAACGTTGACGAAAAATGTGACCCTCGATCGGTGGTCACGATGGCGGGACAGCCGTATTGAGCTACCCAGCGCTCCATAAAAGCTTTCGCTACTGTTTCCGAGGAGCAATTTGGGATAGGGACGGCCTCAGGCCATCTAGTAAATCGATCGATGCAGGTCAGTAGATATACCGAGCCTTTGGAAGGCGGCAGAGGACCTACGAGGTCGACGTGCACGTGATGAAAGCGTGCGTCTGGCGTCGGAAAAGTGCCTAATGGGCTTCTCGTGTGCTTGTGCACCTTCGCGCGTTGACACGGAAGGCAAGCAGCTGCCCAGGTACGGACGTCCCGATTAACATTGCGCCAAACGAATCGTGCGGTTACGAGTTTAACCGATGCACGAACGCCTGGATGAGACAAGCCGTGCAACGCGTCGAACACGGTCTGCCGAAACTCACGTGGGACGACTGGGCGCGGCGTGCCCAGAGATAAATCGCACAGTATAGTGCCGTCTGATGATGTCAGCGGAACAGGTCGTATGTCCAATGAGGGAGACCTGCGTAGTAGATCAACCTCAGGGTCCTTGAGTTGCGCTGTGGCCATGGCTGCCAAGTCGATAGCAGTGCCGGCGTCAGCGGAGATAGCTTGAATGCGGGAAAGTGCATCGGCGACGGCGTTGTGCACACCTGAGACATGCCGTATATCGGTCGTAAACTGAGCGATATAGTCAAGGTGGCGCGACTCTCTAGGAGAGTATCGGTCGGTAGTCGAGCCGAGCACGTAAGTTAGGGGTTTGTGGTCGGTGAAGACGACAAAGGAGCGGCCTTCTAGGACGTGTCGAAAGTGACGTATCGCTAGATATACGGCAAGTAGTTCTCTACCGAACGTGCTGTAGCGAGATTCGGTAGGTTGTAGGCGTTTGGAGAAAAACGCTAAGGGCTGCCACGTGTCGGCTACGCGTTGCTGCAAAACAGCGCCGACCGCGACGTCCGAGGCGTCAGTACTAAGGGACAGTGGGGCGGTCGGATCGTGATGCGCTATGGAAGCTATGTTGGCGATAGCCTCTTTCAGCGACTTAAAAGCAGCGCGTGCTGCGGTAGGAAATTCGAACGTCTTGAGTTTCCCTCGGAGAAGGTCCGTGAGGGGTTGCATCAGAGAGGCGCAGTTGGGTATAAATCGACGGTAAAAGTTGACCAGGCCATCAAAACGCCTGAGCTGCTTGAAAGAATGAGGCTCGGGGTAGTCGATAATGGCTTGAATTTTATCTTGCAGTGGCACGACGCCTGCAGAAGAGATACGATGGCCCAGGAAATTAACTGAATCGACACCAAACGAACACTTTTCTGCGTTGATCGTCACCCCGTGTTGAGATAAACGATCAAAAAGTGTTCGTACGTGGCGTATGTGCTCTTCTCGTGAAGAGCTTGCGATTAAAATGTCGTCAAGATACGCGTAAGCGAAGTCTAAGCCGCGACAAACTTGGTCGATGAAACGCTGAAAAGTTTGCGCGGCGTTCTTTAGACCAAATGGCATACGCAGAAACTCGAACAAACCAAATGGAGTCGTCACGGCAGTTTTAGCGATGTCCGCCTCGGCTACCGGAATTTGGTTGTATGCGCGTACCAAGTCGATTTTGCTGAAGATATTTTTACCCGCCAGACTGGCGGTGAGATCCACTATGTGTGGGATCGGATAGCGATCAGGCGTGGTTACCGTATTCAAGGATCGATAGTCGCCGCAAGGACGCCAGTCCCCCACAACCTTCTTCGGGACCATGTGCAGAGGCGACGCCCATGGGCTGTTGGACGGTCTGACGATACCAAGTTGAAGCATGTGGTCAAATTCGGCTCGTGCTGCCCGTAGTTTGTCTGGAGCAAGCCGTCTTGGTCGTGCGCTAACTGGTTGACCGCGCGTAACTATGTGGTGAGCGACCTCTGTCGTGACTGGTGGAAGCTCTGCAGCCGGTCGAACCAGTCGCGGGTATTCGGAGAGGAGGCTCAAGTAGTCGGACGGTGCGTCTGCGATCCGAAATACAGGGCTGATTACCGGGGCATCTGAAAGGACACCATCAACACCTAGTTTCGTACGGTCGTCTAAAAGTCTGTGGCGACCAGCATCAACAAGCAACCCAAAATGTCGGAGGAAGTCGATACCGATAATTGCGAAGGGTACAGACGCAACCATGAAGACCCACTGAAAATCTCGGCGAAGATTGAGGTCTAGGTTCATCATGCGCTGACCGAATGAAGCTATCGGAGAACCGTTGGCCGCACGCAAATTGTACGTAGGCTTCGAGTGCTTGTCGCTAGCGGTCGCTGGGATGACGCTGACTTCCGCTCCTGTGTCGATGAGGAACGTGATGGAAGAACGTCGATCCTTAACGTAAAACAGTCGGTTTACTTGGTTATTAAATGATACGTTTGTAGTGCTAGTATGCGGGCTATTCGTTTTCCCTGGGTCGTGCCTAATGCAGGGAGCCCGACAACGTCTAGCTCTTCCACCGTATTGGCGGTGATACCAACATACTTCTTCGACGGGCTTGACATTATCTGACTGAGAACTTGTAAGGAAAATGTTGCGCTTTCGTGCCGAACGTGACGTACTCGGTGCAGGCACAGACGAGCCGCAATGAACGGTAGCCAAAACGTGGTCAGCATTTGACCGTGGCACACGCTGCTTCGAAGCCTTCATTGCTGCTATCCTGCTGCGAAGTAGCGCAATTTCCTCGTCTTTAGAGTCCGATCGGTCTAGCGACTGGGAACAAACATGGGATTCGGTTTTCATCGGTGAGAATATGTCACCGGAGTTACTGGTCGTCTGCTGCGGAAAACGTTCGAACGCAGCGTCTGCCTTGGTAGCTAAGTCTTTCAAGGGTGCATCTATAAACATGGACAGCATTACCGGCAATGGCTCTGGGAGACGTGCAAACCACAGCTCCTTTATCCCTTCTTCGCTCAAGAATAAGGGACCAGCGATGCGCTGAAGTTCGCGGAGCAATGCCGACGGCTTGCGATCTCCAAGCTTGAGACCATTGAGCTGCTCAAATCGTGTTCGTGCGCTGGGTCGTAACTCTTTCAAAATCGCTTGCTTCATCGTTTCATACTTTGCCTCATTCGATGGGCAGAGTAGAATGTCCTCAATCAGCGTCACTACCGACGGAGGAAGGCGTGGGACGAGCTGATTGTACCTTGGACGGTCCGCCGTTATGCCCTTATTTTCTAGTTCGATCTCGAATATCTTAAACCAAACTTCTGGACTGTGTTCCATGAAACTTGGAACAGCCAAAGTAAGCATGGTTACGCTGTGAAACGACTCAGATACCACTCTCGAAATGTGAGTCGAAAGATAAAGAACGAACGAAATACGATAAAAGTACTAAAATTACGCAAGAAACAAATGAATATACGTATATAATCGAGAAAAAGGAACGAACTCACCAAAAATACAAACGAGAAAAAAAGTTGAATTCGCGCGTGCGAATCGGGGTCACCAATTTGTAGGACTAGTTAATACTAGTCCGAGACGATGCGCGGAATTAAGCGCGGATATCAGAAGGCAATTGGAGTCGGACACAGCGGACTGTATTCGATGGGACTACAACAAGAAACGGACGGATGAAGCGAGGCAAGAGCGTACACGTGAGCGCGGGAACTTACAAGGCAGTTGTGTGTCGAGCCGGTTGTAAGATTAAAACAAGAAGGAGTAATGTACAATCGGTCAACAAGTAAATTGTACACGAAAGATAAGAGTTATCTTTTTGGGCGCTACAGGAGGCACACGGACAAATTCCCTTAGCTTGAGCGACGGCTAAATCTACAACTACAGTTTAGGTGTACCTGGTGACTGCCGTTATGAACTGTAGCTACAGTGCTCAACATGGGATTGTTGTGGAATGTTGACTGACTTAGAGGCGCACGGAACAAACTCTTGTACTATGTGAAAATGTTAAATGTACACGCTAAACTGTGGTGGTATTTTGTGTGAGATTGGCGAAGCTTTTGCCAGAAGTACTATAACGTGGTAAACAGTGATGTAAGAAGGAAGAAACTGTGACCTTGAATCGGTTGAATAGATCTGGTGAAACCGCGTCGCATGAGTGCAGTCGCAGCAGTGTGTCACGGAATGGCGACAGTATTACACACGATAATCCAGAGCGTTAATAATTTGTTGTCTGCGCAAGCCTCTTGACCTTGATGGAAGCATCAAGCTTCGCTTTAGTCATCGCAACTAGACACCTGCATTGAATCTGATTTCAATAATCCTAGTCTATTTTCTATGACTTTTCTTTTACTCATCAGTATGTTCCCATAAATGATGCAGTCGTACTAAATACCTTGACTCTGTTGTGGACTGCGTGGTGTCTGTTACGTTTGTCAGTTACCGACGCTGATTCGTTTGTGTAATATCTGAGCAATTCAGATTTCAAAATGAAGAAATACTGTAGTCCGAATTCACAAGGAAATATTTATACACAGCCACTTTTCTTTTTGTTGTCTACCTGACCCATCAGACGGCAGGCGGCCTTTGATCATGATGTCTGTTTTGCTTGGTAAGAGGGTGCCCTGAAATTCATATCCTTAAGCTTACGAACGGTTATATTGTTGTTGGAGAAAATCGCTCTGGTCTGTATAAACAATGCTTCTTCAGCGAAAGCAACAAATGAGAGTTTGTGGGTCAACTCAGAAAACCTTTTTGTCGGAGCCTTACAGGATAAAATCTGCAATTACCATTTCAAGTTCCCTGCTCATGTTACCCCGCTTAGTGTAAGAAGGGTGTGGTGCTGTCTTAACTGTCGATGCTTCGAGCACTGAGTGGTAAAACAGTGGAACAAGTTGCCAGAGACGATAGTTGAGGTGAATTGGGGCTCAGAATTTAAGAAATTCTTCGATACGCACTTTTCGGACTACAGGTATAGGGAGCCAATCGCAACCGGATAAGATGTAGTGCAGCCGCAATATGCTGCCACGGCGCAAGAATCAGAATTATGATTCCGCGCATGTGCCCCATCCACCTACGATGGAGAAGCACAGATTTCTATCCTCTCGCTCTCTGTTCTCAGTATGCAGCATTCAGTATGCTCCGGGAAAATAGCGTCTTTGGAATCGACAAGGTCTGCCCAAAGATACTTAAAACCCTGCTTCTAACATAACGGTACCAATTGCAGTCTTTTTCCAGGGTGTGCTTGACTCTCATCTGTCCGATGTACAAGGAAGTTAAATGATTGAATCAGACCAACTACTGAACTAGTACTCTCCTTCCTGTTTTATCAAGTGTGAAGGCATCGGTAGTGGCAGATGAACCGACGTGACAACTCGAAAGTCGGAAAATAATTGCCAATGTCCTACATGGTGGGATTTGGATGGTTGGTATGGCCATACAGCGGGAAACTGGAGTTAACCTCTTGTAGATACGCCTCGAAATGTTTTCCAGGGGCGGCTTTGCATTCCAAAGTGTGGATGTTGAAATCATCAATAATAAAAATAAGGTTTTCAGCAATGGTTGCAAGCGATAATTCGGGGTAAGTCAGTGAATGTTATCTACATTAAATTCCGTACATGTTTCCTTAACGTGAACCATGAGGTCCTGCTTCACAAGCTGTGAATGTGTGGTGTTTGTCGTGCACAGCATGAGTGAATCAGTGACGTCCTTATTGGGAGAAGATGGCGGGTAAACGTGGATGACCACCCAAAGGAGTGGTACTCGTCCACCAGCGACGTACCCCAAGGCACAATACTGGCACCCATTTTATTCTTGATCCACATCAAGGAAGTACCTCAGCTTCTTCGGTCGTCCTGCGTAATAGTTGCGGATGACCTGAAGATGTGGAAGCTTATTGATCCTCCCGGCTACTGTAAGGTCCTTCAGCAGGACCTCGACCGACGATTCCGGTGGTTTGCAGTAGTTGACATACCAGTCAACAAGGCCAAGTCCTCGTTTATGAGCCTGGGGAAGGGTAGTAATTGGTGTGCGTACACGCTGGTTGGCTACCGTCTGCATCCCACCAGTTCCGTAAAGCATCTAGGTTTACTCACACGAAATGATCTGTAGTCTGTCGAAAACACGAACAGGATGTACGCAAACGGACTACGCCTGCTTTGGATACTTAGACGCCGCTTCTGCACTTGATCTGAAGTGATTGCCCCCTTCTGTTTTCTTCCATAATAAAGCCGGTGCTTGACTACGGATCATCCGCCTATTGTCCGATCACAATAGGTGAGGTGCAGAGACTGGAATGGGTCCAATGTGCAGCTACCCTGCTCAGACCCAGTTTACGGGGTATGCCGTACGAAGACCGATTTAGGAGACTAGGGCTGGATACCCTGTCATATCATCGGCTTCGAGTTGATCTCATTATGACGCACCGAATATTGCACCTGTGCCACTTCCCTATGTTGAAGCCGCTGCTGCACGTTCGAGCACCAAGCAACACACGTGGACACCGGTACAAACTAGTGGTACCGGATAAAAAGCATTTGGCTCACCTTCTAAGTTTCCAGCGTGGAGTGGTGAAATAGTGTAACAAATTGCTGGAGACCATAGCCGAAGCGAAGTCGCTGTCGAAATTTTAGAGATCGCTTGACGCCCACCTTGCCGACTATAGGTATTGGGAGCGTATCGTACCCGGATGAGATGTAGTACAGTTGCAATATGCTGCCACCACGTAGGAATCAGCCACGTGATTCCGCGCATGTGCCGCATCGACGTACGATGGAGCAACACAGATTCTCATCTTCTCGCTCTCTAGTCTCGTTATTTAGTATTCATTATTCACCTGGCTACGCACAGAGAGGCCCCGAATGTCTGGATAGCTCTGCTTTAATTGTCCAGAATTGATCAATCAGCTAGTATCGGATCGCGCAACACTTGAGTATCCCGTTTGCAAGGGTTTTTCATTGCCGTTGGTTTTCTCCACCGTATTTTTTCACTGTATTAGACTAGGTCCTTTAAGTTAATAGACCCCACAGCTAACGTCAATCCAGAGCTCTTTACGGGGCTGCTGCATTGTTTATGTTTTAACCCACGCAAATGTTTGGTACGAACACATACGTAATTGTTATGAATACCAAACGCTGGATAGTTAGTGTATTTCAACACCATTTTGAATCAACGTGCTAATTATCATCAGGTTGTAATCCTACTACTTAGATGTACCAAGGAGTTAAATGTAGCCAACTAACCTCGAATGATCCAACCTTCACAATGGAGGCGGGCATATCGTGAAGCCGCAAACGGGGCAATGTTTTTATCTAAATTATCTTTCTGTTACAGTGTTTGTTTCCTACGTGCATCTATATATGATTGATCATTGAGAGTGGTAGCACTGACGAGATTCACCCGATTGGCTTTCGGTCACAACTCATTATTTTTTGTTGCATTAGTGCCAAAAGCTTTGTGCGTCACAGCCACTACATGTGAAAATAACGGCCATATACCTGCAGCACATACTCCAGCAGCTCTCTTCTTCTCTTTGCTTGCAGTGATACCATGAGTCCGTTTAGTCGTTTGGTACTGCGCTTACCGAGTACATATGATCCAACAAAGTTCCCCGTCTTAGCGCGCATGTGCCTTTAAGGGATAGTGACTGCCTTGGGTCACAATTTTTCTGACAATGCAGCTAACCTAACGTACTGGACTTTGAGAGCTGCTGTAATCCGGTACTAATAGAATGGGCACATTTCGAGAATCCATCTATTTGACCAAGTTGGGCTACAAGCCTGAAGTTAGACAGCCGTACCGCGTTAGCCCATGATGTCGAAAGAGTATGCTGCTTTGGCTATGACGGAGTGTTCAATGCAGTGATCGATAGCGGTTGATTGTGGATCAATGTGGTTGGCTTAGTTAGGATTTGTCTAAACTTAAAAAGAGCAAATTGGTACTCCATTCGGTTTCTGATTTTCTCAATCCGATGTGACAGGGAAATCCCGACAAACTGGCTGCTTCTGTCCTCATGTATTTCTAATGTTATCATATTCAGGTGGGCACATGCAAATGCGATAGAAGAAGTCGTTGGAGGGGTTAAAGATTGTTTGTGTCTAGCATAACCTGTTTAATTCATTCACTTGCATCCAAATGTAATTGCGGGGTAGCTATCAGGAAACATCATGTGTCAACGAACGGAGAGAATTTTGGTATATTTTATACAACGCCACTACAGTCGCAAGGATGAAAGCTGCACTCTTGTGCGGGGGCTGCCACAGAAAATCTCTGGGTATTACTGATGGCGGTTTCGAACTAGTAACGGTAGTAGTAGGTGAATTTAGCTGGTATAGTTTAAGTTCATCACCACTAAGGTTATTCAACTAGTCATCAGACATCCAGAAAAGCTCTGCACAGCTGGTTTAGTACTTTGGAAAGCGTCAACAGCATCTTTTCTGTCTGTTTCTTATCAAGCATGAATCCGCTAACCTGCTGCTACTACAGATCAGTGGTTGAGACCACTAGAGCAAAGGGGACTGCAATGACCGACATGTCTAAGCTACCTATTACGTTGCATTGTGATTCTTTCTCCGTGGAACTGTGCATCACTGCCGCGCGGATGACGGTGCAGTAGACTGTTAGCTCACTTCCTGGGTCGTGTGATGCCCGAATCCTTTGTTCATATCCGTACTGGCGGGACAATACGGATGTTCCAGTCCCCGTTCATTGTGTTAAAACGAGCAAGGGTAGATAAACACGCACCCGGTTAGGGTAAACTTCAAACTGTCAAATTTTAAAATGGGGAATAGCAAGCCAAACTTCATCCTGTTTTATTGGCGATGGGTAAGGTGTCATCTCTGCACGACAGCAGATGCAAGTTAGGACTTGTAAAACTAGTCTAAATCAGGTGGTGTGGATTGATTGAAGAGCAATAGCTCAACATATGAAGCCTTATCCTCAGTAACAGACACGCAGAAAAGGTTGATTAAACAAACCACCTCGAAATTTGTACACAGCTCAGAATATCTTCACTGTATTCAAGAGTTTCGCCAACACCTATTACTGCAAAATGTCTATGGCTGTGTAACTTAAGGCAATGCACGAAACATGTAGTAGAAACACTAAGCACAGCGAATTCCATACTATGCGCTTCAAATCTTAATAGCCCATTCTTTATCAGAGACTACCAGCTAATCCTCAAACCAGTGCAAAGGTGAATATATTGGCAAGAAAATGATTCCGGTTCCAATTTGAGAGACGCATCACGGGTCAACTTTATGGCAGCATGAACTATTCACTAAGATATAGCTTAAGCTGACCCCCCAGGATTGACATCAGGCATCGTTATAAGGACTCAAGAAACGCCGGAGCAAACTCACTTGTGGACTTTAAAAATTCTCACTCGCTAAAATCAAAAAGGATAACTATGGGGATCCTCTTTGGTCAATCAGGAATGCGTAGCTCAGGGGCACCTATTGTGGTCTAAAATAAGAGCAACTAAAAGGCAAATTTGTCAGTCTGACCTTGTCAACCTTTAACTGATGAAGAACTTACACATCGTTTTCTCGGTTTTACCAGTACGTTGAAAAGTTCCTCGGGCGTACAATCCTTCATCTGGCTGTAAATCAAACGACGGATGATCCCATTAACCCGGAATTCCTATACGCCCAAGTGGGCACAACCTACGTGGTCGCCAGCGCCATCGGTGCTTTCTGTTCTGGATGGGTGGCAGAAATCCTGGGAAGGTAAGTAAGATATGATCTGTATGAGCATATTTAACACAATTCTCAATTATAAAACCGAGTATCCTTCATAGCGACAGTTGATCGATGTCAGACCTTGTTTCACCTGCTTGTGTTACCTGAGCTATTAGATGCTATTTAATCCGAGACTGGAACCGGAGAAGGTTCTGCTGATTGCGTCTTCCCTACTTACTTTCAATCACGGTTATGATAATTAATTATGCTTCGATACCATTCAGACAAAGAGATCCATGTGCCAAACGAGCTTGTATGCCTGTACCACTCACTAAGAGGTGGGGAGATCGATAGGCTGCCTTCCTTTCCGCTTCTGGTAAAGAAAACACGTACTGTACATTGGTCAAGCCAGGTTGCCTACTAATTGGTATCACTGCGATAACGACAGCACCCCAAGAAGTTCCTTTCTGCTTCCAAATTAAAGTATGTCGTCGTCAATGTTATATGAGTAGTGGCGTTATTACTTATAACACTTCAGTGGTCTTGGGCAGTGAGTTGATAGTCAGTTTCTATGAGTTTTGTTCCCAAGGCAACAGGATGAAAGAGGCAGTGCACACGTATGAGCTTGCCGCTTAGTGTAGTTCCGAATGCCCATATGGCTCAGTATGGTTTTGATGCACTTAATTTAAAGCATCCAAACCTACCTGCTGCCTACTGGTACTCAACACTCAACCTATACTACTTAATATGAGATAGCATATTGTTGATTTGAGTTTGGGAAGTCGTTTCTGCCACTGGCTATCTTGCCCTGCGCATCATAACAACTAGTACATAAGTGGGAAATTCACTCAATATTTCGCCACGTCACTTAGGTGTGTCAGTAGTTACATTCCCCTATGGTAAAGTGACCTAAATCACGGACCCGCATGCATTTTGTCTCAATTTTCAAACTCACAGATAAATAAATAAATAAATAAATAAATAACAGTTTTGTTCGCGACAATGCGGAACACGTCTAAAACGGTATGATCACTGTAATACAGAGCGTATACTCAGTAGTTGTCATAAGTGTTGCTATGTAACAAGTACCTACGGGAAGTTTGTTTTATGTATATATACAAGTGTGTGGGTTAGTAATCATGTTGAGGGACGTTGTTACTGTTGTGCTGAATTTGTGGTTGTGTTCGGTGAATTTCGCCAATATAGGAAGGGATCAAGTGGTATCATCGAATTGGCCGCCGTCTCCGAGTGGAATAAAATCCTCCGGAAAAGCAGAAAACTGTGGCGTCATTTAGTAGCGAGTCATATCCAACACGTCACAGTGTAGTTAAACAGATGTTTGTGGCTTTTATAGCGAGAACGCTTGCCATGATAAAACCCACCACGTTCTGGAACACTGCCGGCGAACCATTGGCTGGAACAGGATTAACCCGGACCACCCAGCTGGTACCACATTTAGGTTGTTCGGCTAGCCAGCCTGCCGACGTTTTCCAAAAGAATTGGAAAACGCTACGGTGCATTTCCGGATATATTACGGCTGCAGGACTGAGCCTGGATGCGGTGAATGCAGCTTGTATGCGATATTTCGCTTGGAAGTAGTGAGTGAACGTGTTGCTACCGATCTTAACAAAACAACGCCGGAACTGGAATATGATGCTATTACAAACAGTTAATAACAGCAATATACAATACCTCAGCAACCTGTGCTTCCGGCTTTGGTGTATCAGAAAACGACAACAATCCAAGGTGGCCAGCAAGCTGAACTTCAACTTCACACAGAATAAGCTCATTTCAGTGTATTGTGGCTTTGACAGGCTTATATATGACCAATCGGCAAGGGAGGTTGCCGTGAAACGTGGGCGTTCGGCGAGTGCTTTACACTCACACGTGATGGTATTGCAGGTTTTGCGATTGCACATGAACTAACATTTACAATGGTCCTCATGGATGAGGCGGGTTTACGTATGTGGACTCTACTCGCATGTCCTCGCAACCTCGTCAGGTCACATGCAATGTGAGGAATCGCTTGCTAGCTAGTATCCGAGGACCAAAGCGAGTGTTAAAACGGAACATCACACACTGATAACATGAGGCGAAGCCACATGAAGCGACAATTAATTCTGTTCAGCAATTGGAAATATAGCTCAATGCATGTATGGTTGAACGCAGGTCATCTACGAGTTTAAAGTGCAACTAAACTTTCTTAACTTCGGCTCGGAACACAATCTTCATTGACAGCCAGATAATAAAGGTCGTTTGGGGCAGCGGAAGGAGTTAAGTAAATGGTTAGCGGAATTAATCATGAGGCAGAGAGCGGCAGGAGGACTGAGGAGGATAGGAGCTTCGAGAATCTTCCACACAATTGGTTCAATCCAACGTCTTTTACTACTTCCAGGTATTCTGGTAATAACTGTATTAGGCCTTTATGTGATGTGATGTATTGCGTACCTTGTTGACTCATTAGCTTTAATAGATGGCGCCCTAGGGCCCCTTGGGAGCTAATCCTAGCTCATCGTTCAATCGTCCTGCTCCTCCAAGTTGGGGTTAAAAATGGAGTAATGTACTTTACTGTAAAACTAAATCAATGCCACCTTCCCACTGACGTGTAAACAGGCTTTTGAGCCAAAAGGTTTGGTTGAGGACCCTAGCCGTCCTCCTGTCGAAGTCTGGACGCCCTGGCAGTACCTCTGCCCACATAAAACCCTGACCACCTCTACAAAATTCAGCCACATATTATATTAACCTTCGCGCAGCTTATCAACGATCTCCTTATCTGCTGCATACAGTAGGACGGATAAGCGAACACATGCTACTGCTTTCGCCTCCCTCTTTCCTTTCCACCTGTTTCACTTACTTCCCTCCCAACCGCCATCACTAATCTTCCTTCTCTACCTCCCAGCTTAACTGTGGGCAGCCGGTACGCCACTACAGTTCTGCCACCTGTAGCTATCATTTCGCTCCACCCACTGGACGCCCATCGGCAACCGTCCCTTGTAAGGCCACGCTATATCGTTTCCATGGCGCCGTCCAACTTTTGCACTCCAAGACAAATAGGTCAGCAGGCCGTACCTGCACGTCCATTGGACACACTGTGCATTGACGTTTATGGTGTATTCAAAACTAGGATCAATGACCCCAATGAAGCTGTTGAATTAACTGCGCCCGGTTTTTCTCTCGCTATTGTTTACACGTTATCCTAAGACGCTGATGCGAAAAATAAGGCTGATTAGAGTCCCGTGAACAACCATTTGTGTGAAACTCCTTTGACGACACCAGCTAAAGTTGATACTGGGAGTAGGACTATAACTTTTCTCAACCAATTGAATCCATATCGCTTTTAGCTTCGTCCTTAGAAAAATCATGTTCCTCCAGAGAGCTTTCAAGGTGGTCCACAAAGCTTACAAGTTGAAGCTAAAGGGTGCAAACGCTCCTAAAAGTTACGTGCTGTTTGTTGCGTGACCAACCTCAACTTAGCATATGTTATAACGGATGAGCACACAAAGTGGGATGATATTGTCCCGGTAGGCTTTGGTTACTTAAGGGACTGCAACCTATAGTGGCGTTCGTGTCCGCTGGATTCAACTTGAAAGCGATTTGACCCATCTTGCAAGACCTATGGAGAAACATGATTTCCATAAGGCAGAATTAGTAATGGATACGAATTCATTTGTCCGAGAAAAGGTTTAGTCGCTGTTTGTTTGCGGTTTCCGCTTATGCCCCACCGACTACAGTTCTGATGCTACCAAAGACGCCGTCTACTGAATACGCTACTGCGCAGTGTTATCAGCTCAGGCACTATAGTTCTTGTAGGGAACATGAATGCGCACGTGAGTCGTTTGAGAATCGCCGCTAGGTGCTCAGTAAGAAAACGAAACTCCCACTTTATAGATAATGACGAGCTTCTGTTACAGCAGTGTGCAGAGCATCGGCTGTCTATTGGTCGCAGCGCCTTTAGACACAGTAGACACCTCAATGCATCTATCTACAGCTGATCATCAATGTACCCAACTGGAGCACATTGCCATAAGTCACACGCGGCGGGATTCCATCCAAGATTGTCGCCTTGCTACGTTGTCGTATTGTATGGCCTTTACCGGGACGCTTTGAAAGTGGCTCCCATGATTGCAACTGAGAAGTTCTCTTAAGCATTGGTCACAGAAACCTAACAGGATGCCCTGAGCACCGGACTTTCGCTCTTTGGTCCTAATAACACTTAGTCTTATTGGATTATCCTTTCAGCCGCCATATACTATGCAGGAGCCTCCGCTAACTGCACCATCAATCGTCACCGGATAAGGCACTGGATATCCGAGAGGTCAGTGGACTTGTCAGAATCCAGGAGAAACCTTCCGGATAGCTCTGAGCACAATTTAACCAGACGAAATATTAGGAGCAAACTAAAGTGGAGGCTGTGTGCTGACAAGGAAGCATGGTGGACTATTAGTGCTCAAAAAATGGAGGAAGCAAGAGCAGTAGGCAATTATCGCAAGCTCCTTTCGCTGATCCGTACTACTGGTCACAGAAAAGTAGGCGTCAAGGAGACGGTCAGCGACAGCGCTGTATGGCTCTTTGGATGGAGCACTTTCAAGGTCAGTTCAAATTTTCCCTACTTTGGATCTGTTCCTAGTCAGGTTTTGCAGACTGGGCCATGGCCAGTTAGTAAAGAGGCTCCGTCGAAGGCTGAGGTCCGAAACGTGATTGCGGCTCTCTGTCGTTCACGTGAGGCGTGTCCGTCTTCTCTAGCACATGCCTTATTTAAGGATGGCAATGAAGTCATTTATAAAGCACTGACCTCCATGTTTGAACAGGTCTGGAAGTCAGAGGCCATTCCAGTTAATTGCAGTGAACCGAGTACAACGGAAGTATACAAGGAGGGTATTGGCACTGACTAAGCTAACCATAAGGCGTTTAGCCTAATGCCAGTTGTGACAAAAGTACTGGGTTCTATCCTTCTTTGCCGCCTCAGTGCGGAACGGGAATCTTGGATTAAGAAAGAGCAGGCAAGCTTCCGCCCAGGACGCTGCTGTATAGACCACGTTTTTGCTTTGCGACAGGTGCGTAATCAGAGCCACACCTACCGCAAACTGACAAGAGCTGTGTTTCGGGATTTCAAGTGTGCGTTCTACTCAGTCGATCGATTAATTCTGCTCGAGATACTTGTGCGGAAAGGTTCCCACGAAATATGTGAAAATTTTACGTGCCGCATACTCGAAACACCACAGGCTGCGTCCTGGTCTACGATGATTTGTCGAATACCTTTCCGACAACTAGTGGCGTTCATCAGGGTTGCCCAATACCCTATTTTTGATCAACTGTGTTGTAGACTGCATCGGGAAGTGTTCACTTACTGCGCATTACCATGCAGGAGTTGAGGTACTGCTTGATGCAAAGCTAGTTGATCCCGATTATGCGGACGAGGTCGTCTTGGTTTCTACCGAGGTTGGGGTGGCCGAATCAACCCTGAATAGCCCAGCTAGGTTGACCGCATTATTTGCCATGCGCTGCGTACCTTCAAAGTGCAAAGTGTTGTTACAGAAGCACCAGCCCTTTGGTCACCCTTTGACCCTTGCTAGCGAGAAACTCGAGGTAGTTGATCACTTTACCTACCTTGGCAGCTGCATCGGCAACGATGGGCGCAGAACGACTGAACTCACTGCATGCAATGCAAAAGTTAGAACTGCCATTTTGGGTCTGCGACATCTGTAGCGTCAGACAGGTCTTTCCTCGGTCTGAAACGCAGTGTTTACAAGGCCGCAGTGAGGGTTCTTCGACTCTATGGGGGTTAGACTCGGCCCCTTCGATATTAGGACCTGCGACCACTTCAAACCCTTGATCATGGTTGTCTGTAAAGCATCGCTGGGGTCGGATGGCACCAGCGTGTTTGCAACCATGATGTGCGTAAGAGAGTGCTAGGCAGTAAAAGTCGTGCTACTTCCTAGGAACAACGGATGGCACTGAACAATTTGCGTTGGCTTGAGCAAGTACTACGTGTGCTTGATCACTGATTATCGAGATGGGTCCCATTATGTTTGTCAGATCTAGTGTGGCGAAAGGCCGGTAGGCAAAAATAGCCTTGGCAGCGGGAAATGAAGTCACCGACGACCGAACTCGATGATTCGCTCCGTCTTGCTTTCCAGGCTGGATTCCACATTACCCTCTTTGTGCTTGACTTGGGACCATATAGATCATTGCTCGCAGTTAGCACCAGTGGCATGTCTGCTGTCACCTAGTCAGACTGCCTGTTTGATGGGTGTTTAGTACTGAGTCATCTGCGAGGTACTGGCTAATTAGTATGCGGGGCCTTGAAAGCCGCAAGGAAGCTGTCTCCTCGATGCCGCCTTGTCTGTGCACTATAGCCAGCTATTTGACGGTACCTTGTTGACAAATTGTAGATGTCACCTTAGCGCATTATGGTTTTACCGCAGGTCCTCCTTCTCTCCCTCTTATTGTTCTTCGTTCCGTAGGTCACCGTGGTTGTGCGGCGGCGAAGCATTAGTCCAAATGGTTGGTATAATGTTGTCGTTGTTGTTGCTGCTAATGATGATGATGGTGATGGTGATGATGATGATGATGATGATGATGGTGATGATGATGGTGATGATGATGATGATGAGGATGATGAGGATGATGATGATGATGATGATGATGATGGTGAGGATGATGATGGTGATGATGATGATGATGATGATAATGAGGATGAGGATGAATACTGAACACTGGTTCGAAGCAGCGAGTAGAGCTTTCTCTGTGTAGCTGCATCATTCATCGCTCTTGGACATTTACGCCTTATTTATCGTTCCGCTTTCTATATTTTGCCACTGCAATGTGTTTGTCTACGAGCTTCTCAAATTCGGACACTGAGTTCGTCTCTACTGCCTGCTTCGGCAGGTCTTTCCGGACATTCACCACTCTGCGTTCGAAACAGAGTTGGTGAGCGACCCGCTTCAACTTCGGTACGATAAGTTTGTACCGGTGTCCTCGCGTGCAGCTTGGTGTGCGCAGATAAAGCAGTTGTCTCAACATGAGGTAATCACTAATATGTAATATCCGGTGCGTCATGATGAGGTCAACCCTCAGCCGACGATATGCTAGGGTGTACAGCCCTAGTTTCTTACATCGGTCTTCATACGGCATACCTCGTAAGTTGGGAATCAGTCTGCTGGCTACATGCTGCACCTGCTCAAGCTTTTCTACCTCGCTCAGGGTGATGGGACAATATGCGGGAGAGCCGTACTCTGATGATGATGATGTTGATGATGATGATGATGATGATGATGATGATGATGATGATGATGTTGATGATAATATTGATGATGATGTTGATGATGATGATGATGATGATGATGATGATGATGTTGATGATGATGATGATGATGTTGATGATGATGATGATGGTGATGATGATGATGATGATGATGATGGTGAGGATGATGACGATGATGATGGTGATGGCTATAACTGAAGAAGCGCACTTGCTATTGTTAGGTGATAGAGCAGGTGCAAATACATATGGTTTACATATGGTGCAGAAACAACATGGTTGCAAGAAACTTTCGCGCTGCGTCACCTAAAAGTGAATACTAACCATTGGGTCATGGGTAGGCGAAGTTTACCCGCCGGAAAACTAGGGAATAACAAACCCAAGCTCAATTGTAGCCCAGAAAAGCTGCCAATACATGTCCTCTCAGAAATCACTTGCTCGTTCTGTACCGATTCATAGGACACAAGAAACATGGACTGATAACGTAACGGAAAAAGCAGCCTACCGGCAAATGGTCTGTGGTTTTGTGACCCATGTTCAGATAGTCCCATTGGAATGATCAAACGATTACGGTGAGGTGTGAAACGTTAGCTGCTACGTCAGCAGAGCAAAAAGAACTGGTCGCGGTCTTGAGAGGGAAAATCCCTGAACTAGAGTACCAGATTAGGGCGTTACGTGACCCCAATCCCATGCCTATTAAAAGACAAGAACTCTCTAGTCAAAATGGCTACACGTTCCAGCAGAAACCATAGCAGTAACAATCTGCCGGTTGAACCCCCCCCAAAAAAAACCTATCGAAAAGCTGCAAGGCATGCAGAGTTATGCGTCAGTTGTACGTACATCTCCGTTATTAGATGGGGGAACGACACTTAACTACTACAGATGGTGCGACTAACGGCGGTGCACATAAACAGTCTTGTATTCCACACAAGACAACATAAACTTCCCGCACATGACAAACCCCATTAAGAAAGAACCGCAAAACAAACAGTTTCCATGCAACCAAAAGGTGATGACGGCAATATGATCAAACGTCTCAGAAGCAACTAGTGAATCACTAATATGTAGACAATCCGAGGAGCAAAACCGTTGAGCTGAGATAACCTGTGCAGTCAGGCTGGAAGTTCTTCCAACTAGTCACCAAGTCCATCATGTTCACACATAGGGTAACCTCGGTTTCGGAGAGTAACACGCGACACACGCGATCTGGACAAAGTACTATTAGCAAACCACCTGCTCGTAAACTCCTCCGTCTGTGCCCGCACTTTTCCGGTCAAGCCATGGGCAGAAAGACAGAAGGGGAAATGCAACCCGAGCGCGTCACGTCAGAATGGGACGAGGAACGTAGTGCTGGTCCATGGTGTGCCATAAGTAGAGCATGACGATAACAGTAAACGACAAAAACATTATCTTGAAGAATAGAGGTAGATCACTGTGGCTTTTGAAACTATCCGTCAAGTTTCCTCCCTGAAGTAGCAGTTTACCTTGGCTACTCCCGAGATCGTAACAATAATAATTCAAGCGTGGCATGAAAACGGAGAAAATTGGCCTTCAGCTGTACGGTTAAGACCGTTCCATCAAGTATTGGAACCGCAGGCACAGATGGGCCAGACTCGGTTGTTCCTACCTCAGATCAGCCAAGCGTACAAAACCCGTTTCATAAAACCTCAGCAGACCCTCAGTATTTGTGTCGGTCAAACACAGCGAACTGGACTCCTAATACGTCAAGAATTATAATGCTGTTACACCAACAATCAAGGGTAGTATTCTAAACTCCCGGAACTACGTCATCGCCATAAAACCACAAATTGGGTCGCCATGGCATTTACATAACTTTGGTTCTCAGACAACCTACTAGATACAGACATCGAAATTAGTGGGAGGTCAGTCATTCGAATTGATCGTCCATCCCACGGTGGTGGTGTTGCCAATTACGATAGAGAATCCCTTAAATTTGAGGCCGTTACCGAACACTCCATTTTTATTCCCGACTCAGTATTTTGCCGACTTCACTTAGCAGGTTGAGGCGTTGGATTCTAGAAGACGCGTAATGATTGCCTCAGCTGATGTCCATTGGCCGCCGAATTCCTCTGCAGATAACAATAACATGCTGTTGAATTTTCCCCGCTAAGCAGTTTCAGCACAGTACTCTTATTAGCTTACTGTAGGCGATTTTAATGTACCTACAATAATCTAAGCGGAATTAAATGGCCGTCATTCAAATAAATATCATTGAATTTATGAATGTGGAAGTTTTGTATAAACATGCGCATCGACCATCCAGATACTACGGTTCAAACAGCTATCATTTTTTAACTTCATACTTACAAATGAAGAGCTGATGATTGAGTCAGTCACACACGACCCTCCACTAGCTTGTAGCGACCATTCGTTCCTAAAGTTTGGTTAGATGAGTTATGCGTCAGTATTGTGGACAAAAAAGCGACTCATCGAACTTTTACTGATTATTCCAAGCTTCACAACCTAGCAACAACCGTTGGCTGGGATCTTCAAAAGCACAGTTCAGCGAATGACGCGCGAAATGAAATGACAGGTACAAGTACCTGGGTCATACAATCAGCATCGAAGGTTATACCATCGCGCCGGAACAATACTTGGATCCGTAGCAGAACATGTAAGAGAATCAACAGAAGAAGTAAGATTTGAAGGCATCATGCGCTGAGCCCATGTGATACCTCATGGTGGAATTGCAAAACAAGCAAAAACTACTGCGCCTCACACATTAGAATTGACAAGTACGAGTGACAGGAGACGGTCCTTACAAGGTGGATCGCGTGACGCGCGCTCCTGGATTATTGTGTTACTTCTCTCTATTCGTCTTTTCATTTTGTGCCACATCTTCGGAAGTATACTCAATCGTCTCGGATTGTCGAGACCTATCCAGCGGATTCAGTCTTTCTGCAGTACTACTAAAGACACACTGGTAAATCCTGAACACCGTCTTTGACAGATCATTCGGTAAAACCTGCTTGTGAAACTGCGTTGTTTTTATTTTTCCCACTACATTGGGATACCATTCGACGGAGCTTTTTTAAGGCTACTAGACAACACCTTACTTATTGTAGTGCACCTCTAGATACCACAAATAGAGGCTATTTGTGATCACGCAATTACCGCTATAACTCCCTTAGCGCGTTTTGCCACGCAAAGCCTTTGTGATATTCCAATGTCCACTGTTCATCGTGTGCACATGATGGGCCGACGCAGTGTCTCAGCTACGCCAGTGAACAACAAGTCCAAGGTCAATAGTGGTCCAGACACGTCGGTCACCAAATGCTCGCTCTGTTCCAATTCCTTCGATGGGGCTACTACACACTGTATGTCGATCGACGCCTTGTGTGTGTGTGACGCATGTTCAACCAAACCGTTGGCTGGGGTCATTCAAGCGCTTATGGCGAGATGTGAAAGTTTAGCACTAACGGTCACAGAACAAAAGGAATTGACCGCTAGTTTGGTAAAAAAAAACCCACTGAACTTGAGTCGCAGATTAGTGTATTAAGTAGCTCGAATCCCAGAGCTATCAAAAGGCGAGAGCCATTTAGTAAAGAAGCAATACAGTACGGTAAAAATAGCACACCATTTTTGATGGACGCCAACGAAGATAGGCCTGTCGAAAGACCTCCCAAGTTTTGTGAAGTGTCTCAAGGCTTAAACAGCTATGCACAAACTGCACGCTCAACCCTGTCACGGGTTGGACAGCAACATTTGACCCCCACAAACAGCACAACAAACGTCGTTCCGCGTATGCAGTCATGTAACAGCGCAGGCTCTTCCTGCACAAGGGACAAGATGAGTAGTCAACCTAGACAAATGTCCACCAGTAACAACTCTCAGGATAAGCAGTTAGTGTACAACAAAAACGCTCTGACAATTATGTGTTCAAATGTACCAGAGCCTACGAGCGAGTCGCTAAAAGGTAGGCAAGTGGAAGAACAAAACCGCTGGGCAGAGATATGCTGTGCTCTCAAAATTAACGTTCCTGCAACTAGTCTTCCGCGCATTTCCCGAACTTCATCCTCGTCGCATTTAGGACAACCTCGGTTATTACGAGTAACATTTGGTAACACACGCGACCTGGAGGATGTGCTCCTGACAGGCCACAAGCTAACGAATTCCTCTCTCAGCGCCCGCATTTTCCCAGATAAACCATGGATAGAAAGGCAAAAATGGAAATCTGACCCAGTCGCGTCACGACATGATGCGACGAAGAAAATAGTGCTGGTCCACGGTGTTCCAGAACTTAACCATGTCGATATAAATGAACATCAGAAGAACGATATAGAAGAGTGGAGGTACATAACGGAGCTCTACAACGTGCAAAATATAGTGACTTTCGATGTCACCCGTCTAGCGGCCTCCTTAAACTATCAGGGTAACGGGCCAAAAATTTTGAAAGTCACCGTGCCTACACCTGAGATGATATCAACGGCCGTCCAAGCGTGGCACGATAACAGAAAACGTGGGCCACCTGAAGTACGTTTGAGACCGTTCCTAAACAAAGTACGGGCCACAGATACAGACGAACCGGACTCGGTTGTTCCTAAATCAGGTCAGATAAATGTGCAAACGCCTGTGACAAAAATGTACGCAGACTGGCACAAGCTGTGCCGGTCAACCACAACGAACCGAGCTCCTAATATGTCAACAGATACAGTGCTGCTCCACAAACGCCCAGGGGCTCAGCTCTAAGCTACCTGAATTGCGCCATCTATATAACACAATCAATTGGGATATCATAGCTGAAACTGAAACCTGGCTCTCCAATGACATGCTTGACACGGAAATCGAAATCAGTGATATGTCAGTTATTCGCAATGATCGTCCATCTCGCGGTGGCGGCGTTGCTCTGTACTATCGGATTTGTCTGAGATGTGAGGCTATTAACGAACGTCACCTTGCTGTCTCCGACGCTTTGTTTTGCCGAATGCAGCTAAATGGCCGAGGCGCTGAACCTTCGAAGAAGACGTGGGGTGCTTGTCTGTTGGCAGTTGTCTACAGGCCACCGAACTCCACCGCAGACCGAGATGACATTCTGTTAAACGCGCTTCATTATGCAGTTTCTCAAAAGTACTCACATTGTCTAATCATGGGCGATTTTAATGTACCCTCAATTGTCTCAGAGACTTCTAGTGGTCCTTACTTCAAATCAAAGATTCTCGAGTATATGGATACAGCAGCTCTGTACAACCACGTGCACCGACCAACTAAACACCGCGGTTCAAATAAGCCATCGCTTCTAGATTTAATTCTAACCAACGAAGAGTTGATGATTGAGACAATTTCATACGATCCACCATTAGGCAACAGTGAGCACTCAGTGTTAAATTTTGCCTATGTGTGTTACCCCAATACTACTGAAATCAGACATGAAAACCGACGAACTATAACCAACTATTCCGTGCTTCACATCCTAGCGGCAACCGTCAACTGGGACCTCAATCTACAGAGCACGGCAGACGACGCGTGGAACGAACTAAAAGACAAAATTAGCTGTGTCACGCAAGCAGCCTCAAAAGTCATACCATTACGAGTGCCGCGCCGGACCAACACCTGGATCCGAAGCAGAACGCGTAAATGGATTAGCACCAGAGACGAGATCTGGAGACAATACGCGCTGAACAATTGCGACGCCACCTGGGAGAATTACAAAATAGTGGGGAACTATTGCACATCACTGATTAGAGCTGATAAGTACGAATGGCAAAAAAACATGGTACTTAAATTCCCGAACAATACAAAAATGCTGTACAGGTACGTGAACAGCAGAAGGAAAGTTAAAACAGGAATACCACCACTCAAGACGGATGGTGGCCTAACGACTACTGCTGTGGATGCTGCGAACGCATTACTTCTGCATTTTGGCACAGTGACTGCAAACGCCATAGAACCTTTGCCAAACCAGCATTCACCCAACGTGGTCGGCATATCAACTGTCACTTTTACCTCAGCAGCTGTCGCTAGCAAATTACGGTCTCTAAGAGAAAATAGCGCTCCGGGAGTCGACAAGATCAGACCCAAATTCCTTAAACCTCTTGTTCTCACCATAGCAGCACACCTCGCAAGCTTTTTCCAAAGTCTACTCAATTCCCAAACACTTCCGTCTGAGTGGAAAAGCGGGATAGTCACTCCGATATACAAAGGAGGTAAGCGATCAGATCCTGCCAACTACCGACCCATTACTCTCCCTGTTTTATCAAAAGTAATGAAGTCGTTAGTTGCAGATGAAATTACACGATATTTTGAGAGGCTGAAGCTAATTTCTCACCTCCAACACGGCGTTAGGCGTAAACGATCTTGCCTCACAAATCTGTTTCCTTCTCGGGATTCATGGACCAAAGCGCTTGATGAAGGATCCCCTTGATGTGATTTACCTAGACCATTCGAAGGCATTCGACAGAGTCAACCACTTAGCTCTGCTTCATAAGCTTCGTGCCTACGGTATCCATGGTTCCCTGCTCACCTGGCTAGCAGCATATTTGCATGACAGAACGATCAAGCTCAGAGTCGCCGATGCCCTCTCGGAAACCCTCTGCATCTCCAGCGGTGTTCCTCAAGGATCCGTCCTTGGTCCCCTCCTTTTTCTGGTCTACATTAACGACCTCCCGGATAATATTCAATCCTCGATGCAACCTTTTGCAGATGACGCAAAAATCTGGAGAGTTATTCGCTCAACATCAGACTGTGCCCTCCTCCAGAATGATTTGGGTCGAATCAACAAATGGGCAGATATAAATCACCGCCCCCTGAATCCTGCCAAGTGTCACCTACTGTCATTGCGCAGCAATCTTGCCAACACGTACCTCTTGGGGCAGTACTTTTACGGCACGTGACCACAGAAAAGGACTTAGGTATCTTTGTGCAAGAAAGTCTGGGGAATTCGCTCCAATGTTCCAAAGCAGCGAACGTGGCGAACATGAACCTGAGACTTTTGAGGCGAGCTTTTGGTGTTTTTGAACGACGGTTGGTACCCATGCTTGTCAACTCCTGTGTCCGTCCCCACGTCGAATATGCCGTCCAGGCTTGGTGCCCATGGTTAAAACGGGACATTCCTCTCTTAGAGCAGCCCCAACGAAGAGCTACCAAGGCAACACGCGGATTATCTGGTCTCCATTACGAAGTGCGTCTCAGTTTATTCGGAATGTTTTCCTCCGAATACCGATCACTACGCGGAGATCTCATTCTCGCATACCGGATATTAACGGAAAGCTATCACCCGTGCAAATCGCTGCTCACCCTAGCCTCATATAGGCGATCGAGAGGTCATAACCTCAAGCTGATAATCCAACACTCCCGATTAGACTGTAGAAAATATTTTTACTCTCTTAGAATCTGTTCACAATGGAATGACTTGCCAACGCATGTGGTAAACGCTCCGAACATTACTGCCTTCAAACAATTGTTAGACATTCATCTGAGTGACATACAACACATTGTGGTGTGATATACTAAGTTTAGATTATTGGCATTTCAGTTCCATGTCAGAATCTAGTGTTTTATATTTATTTTGCATTTACCATCCTATGGGTCTTGTAAAGCCAATGCTTTTTATCCCATCATACACTTTTGAACTATTGAACTATTGGTACTCAAGTTTACGAGTGAAAACAAACTTCTGTACAGGTATGTGACAGGTAAATGAAAGCATAAACCTGGGATACCACCACTCAAAGCGGCCAGTGGCCTAACGGCTACTGCTGTGGATAGCGCGAACGACCTATTTCTGCAGTTTAGCTCAATGGCTACAAATACTACCACACCTTTGTCTTGTCAGGTCCCAGCAAATGTCATCGGCTTATCCAGCGTGACATTGTCTTCATCAGTCATCACGAGAAAAATTTCATTCTCTCCTGAAAAAAAGCACACCTGGAATAGAAAAGATCTACGCAATGTTGCACAGAACCCTTGACCTCATTACAGCAGTACCTCTTACAACCTTTACTTAGGGTCTGATTGACTCCAATACAGTTCCATCTGAGTAGAAAAAGAGAATCATGACTCCTATTTACAAATGAGGTAAGGGATCAGATCCTGCCAACTACCGTTTTTTTATCATCCTACAAGTTTTATCAAAGTGATGGATTCGCTAATCGCAGTGAACTGGCACCATATTTGGTAAGCCGGCAAATAATTTCTAGTCTCTAACATGGTTTCAGACAAACACAGTTTTGTCTCACCAATCTGCTGCTTACTCGCGTGATGAAGGTGTCTCCATAGATACGGTTTACTTAGACTTCGCTAAGGTATTCGATAGAGTGAATCACTTCGTTCTCCTTCAAAAGTTCGCTGCGTACGGTATCAGCGGTCGGTTGCTTACCTGGCTGGAAGGTTATTCACACGACGGAACATTCAGGGTAATGTTCACCGACGCTCACTCTGAAGGTCCTGCATCTCCAGTGGTGCAGCGAAAGAATCCGTCCCAGGTCCGCGATGGTTTCCAGTCTACATCAAAGACCTACTAGTAAATGGTCAATCACCATCCAAAGATTCGCAGATGATGTTAAAATATGGACAGTAATTCGTTCTGTATCCGACCGTGTCTACCTCCAGGAAGATCTGACTCGGATTACCGAATGGGCAGAAAGGAACCAGCTCCCACTTAACGCTACAAAATGCCACCTGCTTGCGGTGCGCAGCAGCTTCGTCAACACTAACTTTTGGGCAACACGTCCTGCAACATGTGATTACGGAACGCGACTTAGGTATAATCGTGCAAGACGTGCAAGACGGTCTTGGCAATTCGCTCCAATGTTCGAAAGCAGTAAATGTGGCTAACATGAACTTAAGGCTTTTGCTGAGAGCTCTCGGCGCCTTTGAGCGACGGCTAGTACCACTGCTGTTAAACTCGTATATTCGTCTTCATGTTGAATGTGCGGTTCTGGCCTGGTGTTTATGGTTGAAAAGAGACATTCGTCTTTTGGAGCAGCCCCAAAGAAGAGCTAACAATGCAATGTGTGGACTATCCGATCTCCATTATGATTTGCGGAGATCTCATTCTCACATACCGGATACTAACTGTGAGCAATCACCTATGTAATTCACTGATGACCTTAACCCCTTAGAAACAAAGCCGAGGCCATCACCTGAAACTAATAAGGCATTATTCTCGTTTGGATTGTAGAAAATATTTACTCTTTTTGAAGCTGTTCTCCCTGCAAAGCACTATCAACACACGTGGTGAACGCAACAGACATGGTGACATTTGGACGAGTATAAAACTTTCATCGTACTGCTAAACGCTACACAAAAGCGTGATAAAGTGCAATGGCTAGAATACTGATAACTCACGTTCCAGATTGGAACATTTTAATTGTAATTTGTTTGCTTACCCATCCTTTGCGTTTTGTAAAGCTATGTATTTTATTCCATTATACAATATTGAACTATTGAACAATTCTAGCTCCAAATCCGCAACCATTGTACCGTGGGACCTTTACGCAATACAATATCGCTGGCAGTTACCGTATGGAAGTTACATTCGCTCTCTTCCCTGAAACGCTGTTGCCACGTCATCGGCTGTGTGATCCACACTGTGATATCGTTTCCTGGTGCCAATTATGTCCCCTTGACAATCATCCTCGTTACTATTACAAGGAGGCGCACTAAATGTCATACCTTTTGTTTTGTACATTACAAGTGATATTATAGATGTAGCGTTGAAAACTCGGATTCGCATAGTTCGGTCTATGGAAAATCCGGTAGATATCACGAGAAGTTAGCATGGAATACTTTTTGGCGCTAAACCTAATTTTCAAGATGGCGAATAAGAGCAGATTGAGTGTTGAACAGGAGGTGAAAGTTGTAGTGCTGTTTATGGAAACAAGGAGTTTAGTAGCGACACAAAGACCTTTCCGTGAATAATTTTGTACAAAATAAGCTCCATCTAAACAGACTATTCAGATCGCATCGTCAATTTGAAACAACTGGCTCGATTTTAGAGAAGAATTGACGGCACAGACCAAGTGTCCGCACCCCGGAAAACATGGAAGTAGTTCGCGTTGCTTTGACACAGGTCCTAGCAAGTCAACAAGAAGGACAGCTGCTGACTTAGAAATATCGCGTCGGTTGTAATGTCATAAGAAAACCCGGAGTGGAGAAATATCCAGGAAGTGTCACTTGGCTGCTACCGGGAAAATTGCTTGGATTCTTTGTAACTATGCACAAAAATGGAACCTGGAGTAGTTTAGAAAGCATGTGCGTTAATTTATGGGACAAAACCATGTTTTGTGTCGGAAAAACTCGTGCCCACAATCCGAACACTGTTTTTGTGCTGTGGCATATTTGTTCCTGTCGTCTGTTTCACACAAGCTCACACCCAAGCGTGCCTCCGAAGTCCTATTTAACCAAATGTGTATTTCACTCTGAACGGCTGGTTCTGGTGTGTTTCCTTCTGTTTTCGCCCGGTCTAGTGTTTGTTGTATCAATACACCTTGCAATGTGGCCTTCGTTTTCTCTGTTCACAAGGCGGAATCAAGCAGGTGCTGTCTTACTCTGTAAGTCATAACAGCTTCTTGCGACGAAGGTGCCCCTTAATCAACATTACACTGCCACCCGACTACTTGGAAAGCATTTTGTCCCAGCAACCGCAGCAATTTGAAGTCTGCCAGTTAAGCCCTATCGAGACGCTCACTCGCAATTTATCTCTCCAGCCGGCAACAGCCAATGATTTCTCGAAACTTTCGGTTGATACGCCGATCAACGGTATCACTGAGTTCAGTGTTGACTCTGATTCTGGGCTAACGGTTAACACGTAGTTCAGCCACTACGAAGACCACTTCAAAAAGAGCTCCCAAGTCTTGGTGATGCGTCAAAGTTCCGCATATTGATATGGAAACTCGGGGCTGTTGAACACGAGAGATAAGTCAATTTCATCTTACCAAAGAGTACCAACCATATTAACTTTGACGATACAATAACGCATCTTACCGAAATATTCCGAGATCGGTCATCACTTTTTATTAACCAATATAATTGTTTGAATCTGTGTAAACGAGATAGTGACAGTCTCATTTCCCACCCGGCCACAGTGAAACGAGAATGCCAAAAGTTTAAACTGAAACTGCTTGCTGAAGATCAGTTTGAGTGCTTGATAATGGTCTGCAGCCTTCATCTCCAAACAGTGCTGAAATCCGTGCCAATGTACTTGAATGCTGAACCGTGACCGGCAAATAACGTTGCAAGCCTTAATTGCAGAAGCTCAGCTGCTTATGGACTTGAAACGCGACCTTGCCTTGGTTGAGAATTCGAAAGCTTCCTCTTGCGTTACTGCAGTACAAATAATTTCGAGAACTCAGACAGCGGCAGCCGATCATAAGGAATTCCATCAACGCGAAAGCCCTTCCGCCTGTTGGTAGTTCGGTGCGTGGTCTTTTGGGAAATTGTGCCCATACAATGAGCATATTTGTCGGAAATGTCACAATTGTGGACACATGGAAACACATTGTCGATACAACCCCCGCCCATACCAGTTCATAACGCTCGAAAGAAGAGTTACGGTCCTTCTCCAAAAAGAGCAAAAACGCTAGCATTTCCAGACATATTAAGCATAGAAGAAAATACATCTTATCGATATCAACGGGAGACAAGCGATTTTGCAAATCGACGCGGCCGCTGACATTACCGTCATTACGGCGACGCTGTAGAGAAGTGTTCGGTCCCCCGATGTCAAACCAACCACACAACAAGCGAAAAGCGCATCAGGTACTGAATTGAAGCTGCTTGGTCAAATTGAATGTGTATGTTATGTTGCCCAGTTTACTGCATTGGGAACAATTTTTGTTACAAGCCACAACAATTTGAACCTCTGGGGCTGGATTGGGTTGAACCTTTTAAACTCCTGGACGTCCCGATAAATCAGGTTCGTGCAAGCGTCAAACTATACAGCCCGAATGCCCCAAAAACAATGGTTATTTAAGGTGTTAAGGAGAAATGCCGAACTGTCTTTGGTGAAGGAATCGGAAAGTGTACAAAAGTTCTTGCTTCGTTGTCTCGAAAACCTACTACTGTCCCGATATTTCCTACTAGTCGCCCACTGCTTTATGTCGTAAGTACAATTGTTGAACAAGTGGTAGATCTTTTAGAGGGAACTGGTATTATTAGTGTAGTTAATTGCTCCTCCTGGGCAACCCAGGTAGTGGTGGTTAATAAACCTAATGAGCGAATTAGGATATGCACCAACTTCTCGACATGTCTGAGTGACTCACTGAACAGCCACCAGTATCCCTTACTACTTACTGACGACTTGTTTGTTAAACTGAACAGCGATAAAGGTTTCAATAAAGCTAAATCTATCATATGCATACCTTCAACTCGAAATTAAGGAAGTCTTTAGAGATTTGCTTACAAGAAACACGCATAGAGGTCTGTGTCAATATCATCGCCTTCCTTTCAATGTCAAAACCGCGACCGCCATATTTTAACAAATCATGAACACCATGTTAACCGATATCAATGGCACTGCTGCATGCGTGGATGACATCATTGTTGTTGGATTGATCGTGGCTGACTTATCTAAAAAGCTGGATGGAGTCTTTGGTCGTATTCAAGTGTATGGTGTTAGACTCCATTCGGAAAAAGGTACATTCTTCATGAACTCAATTAGCTGTTTCGGTTTCATTGTTGAGACATACGATAGACGTCCTGATCCAGCGAAGATCGACGTCATTAAGAAAATGCCCCCCTCCTAACAACGTTTCGACACTCAGATCATTCTTGGGTCTCATCAGTCATTATAGTCACTTTCTTCGCTGAAGCACCACGTGTGTCGTCCCCTTAATGACCTTCTGTGGACCGTAACATGGGTCTACACAAAGGATTCCACATGCTGATGTTCAAATGTTCCCTTACAAGATAACATTTGTTCCTAAATTAAGAGCAGCAGACAAGCAACCAAGATATCAGTTCGCTTCATGGTTAGTGTAAGAGGATTACTTTCTGTACAATGCGTGGTTTACTGACGGGGCATATTTGCATTTAACTGGCGTAGTGAATAGGCAAAATTTTCTTTTCTGTGCAAGTGAACACCGTCACATTCTGCAAGAAAGGAAAAGTTATGGAGCAAAGATCAGCGTATGGGCAGCAATTTCATCCCATTGAATTACCGGACCCACTTTATTTTATGAGACGATAGAGAAAGCTCGATATAATAACATGTTGGAAAACAGAGTTATTCCGAAACTATTGGCAACAGGTCTCCCATTACAAACTCAATAGTTCATGCAAGATGGAACCCACCCATACACTGCAAATGCTGTACTTGATTACCTGTGTGACACATTTGGTGGGCAGATAGTGTCAAGTCGGTTTCCTGAGCGTCACTAAAGGGGAAAACAGTGGCCCCCGCATAGTCCTGATATCAATCCATGTGATTTTTTCCTGTGGGGCTACTTGGAAAATCATGTCGTCTCAAGGAAGCCTGCAAGTACAGCTCAACTCAAGGTTCTCATCATGCAGTTGTGCCAATTTTGAAAGGCTTTTGCTGGAAGATTGTGACAGATGTACAGGTTCGATTGCAAGAGATGGTGAAACAAAAAGGTGAACACATTAAACACATACTACACTGAACTAAAATTTCACGCTCATACAATCAATTGGGCAATAATTTTGTAATATTTTGCTGATAAATACATATGTACTGAACAAACCAAGTGGTATGATATTTCGTACGCCACTCTGTATCATAAGGCTGTTATGCCGCATCCCGATAATAAGCCTATTTGTGTTATATAATATCATGCTTTGTAGGCTGTAAATGAATTCACGCTAAAGGTCTCCGCCTTTATTCGCTTATTTTTTCAGCTTGTATCACGGGGTCTTGTTTCATCTCCGTACCGTGCAATGCAATCAACAAAGAATATATACGGGTTAAAAAGTGTTTTATTACAAGTCCCGCTGGATAGTTGGTGGAGATATCGAAATAATAAAAACGATAATAATAATGATAACAGTAAAGCAGTTTGCATTTTAAAATGAAAATAAGGGCTTCCGCTTGCTCCTCTGTAGTCCTGCATTCCACTTAGATTCACAACACCCACATTTAACATCAAGTAAATCCATGGTAAACTCCGGGCGTAGGATGAAGACGTAGTGCTAAGTGACAATGTGTAAGTGGTTAAATGTGTCATTCAACTGTCTTTTAAATACTGTTAGTGTCGGTGCAGGGAGGAGCAATACTGGAACAGCATTCCACGGGTGACAGACACGAACAGAAAAGAAATTTCGGTGGCACTCCAGACGGATATACCTTACAGCGAGTTTCAATGACTGGGGCCTCAGATTTGTTTGGTTTTGAGTCACAGTAAAGGGCGGCACATGTGATGTGGGGCTCGCAGAATCAAGTATGCCATAATCAGATGGCCTGGTAGTCTGCGATAACTTCCACTAAATTCCCCCAAACGTTGCAGTCTCTCCTGGTATGAAACATTGCGCATTCCAATCACGTTCTTAGATGTCCGACGTTGTGGATGCTCCAGTGCATTAAGGTCGTGTTACAACCATGGACGCCAGGCTTGAACTGCGTATTGCACATGGGGGCGAACATACACACCGAGCATTTCTCGAAATATGTAGCTGTTTCTTTGTCCAAAAGCCAGCCGCAGCAGCCCGACGTGTTGGTTTCCAGTCTTCGAGGCCTTTCGGATTGCCTGGAGAAAACTAAGTCATCTTGAACCAGGACAGCGAAGTCAGGTTGGACAGTTGATTTTTGCAGTACATTCATTCCGAGCCAGTAGGAGTAGCTGCTCTGATGTCGGATGGAAAGCACCTTGCATTTACTGACGTTGAAATGTAGTAAATTTTAGGTTGACCTTTGATACGTGGTTTTCAGTTCATGCTGAAGCAGATGCTGGTCGACGTTCGCCTGGATCTTGCGCCAGATCTTGCTATCGTCGGCAAACATTTAGAAGTTTGAAGCTATTCCCTGTGCAAGGTCCTTACAAAACACTAAACACAAACTTCGACCTAGAACGGAGCCTTGCAGCGCACCACACTCGACTGGTATGGAGTCCGATACAGGGCTCCGAACGCTGCTCATTAATTGCCTTTGAAGTAGAAGGTTGGCGACCCATCTTAAAAGAGGGTCGCCGATCCTGTATTGCTGGAGCTTGGAGATTAGTATCCGGTGGTTTAGACGATCGAAATCTTTAAGAATATCCAGGTACATCACGTCTACGCCTTCGCCAGCGTCAGCTGATGCGGATCAAATACTGCGTGCGATTCGTAAATTCGTTGTGCATCACCGATATCGACGGCAGCCGTGCTACTCAGGCGTGATGAAGTTACATCTTTCCAGATAGCACACCAGTGCACCGGCAACTTTTGATTCCAGGACCTTGGAGAGTATAGGAAAAAAGACACTGGACGGTAGTTGCAGAGCACAGTTCTGCTTCCACGTTTGTGAATCGGGGTTATTATGCTAAGCTTCCACATAACGGGAACTTGAGTCGTTTCTAAGTAGCGCTAGAACAAGTGAACAAAAGGTCCTGACAGGTGGCTTGTTGCTGCTTCCAGTGCCTATGGACGAATGGTGTCGACACCCGGCGGGCTGTATTTGCGTAGAGACGTCAGCTTTTGCAATACAGCACCGCTGTAAAAGTGATGTGGGTTAGTCCTGGCGGAGCGACGACAAAATTTGGAAGATCGTTTAGTGACAAGGCTCTCTGAAACGTGATGACACATTGCATCCGCAGCGAGTTTGCTACCTCCACAGCCCTTAATATTGAGCCAACGACCGTCCTAGGTGGAGGAAATCCTTGCCTCAGTTTTCGTAGGCTATTGACGTGCTTGTACAGCAGTTTGTGGTTAGCACTGAAGGGTACTGCGATGTTCTGCTGATATGCCGCTTAACAGTTGAATGCAGTGGTTACGTTGGGCTACGTATTTGTCCCAAGTTGCTGGTTGCGGAGCTTGTCTGTACCCTCGCGATGCTGCATTAAGTACTGCAAACCATTTTCGAGTATTGCTCCTAACGAAGGAAAACTATTTACACTTATTGTGAACTCATCTCTGAAGCCTCTGCAATTAGCCGACGGAGTTTGTTGACGAACTCGAACCAGACGACTTCTGGGGGTTCTTCGGCAAGCAACGAACAAGAAGTAGCGTTGACGGGCTGGGTTAATCGATTGCACATTGTGATGGTTCGTACAGTATTATTGTTCTCATTCCGCTATTCCGCTTATAGCGATTGATTCTCACAGGGCGTGTAAAACAAGAAGTCGGACAGCTGTTTGCGCTCAATGGGCATATTACAGAGTAGAGTAATACGGGGAGTTGAATGTCACAGGTAGAAATTCGTCGCATCTATAGACTCACTCAGACAGCCGCCACACGCCCGGAAAACACTGTACGCGTGTTTCATCCTTTCGGGAACCATCAGCAGTGCGCATTCCTTCGGACCCATGGTAGGGCTCGAAACCGCAACTCGACTGTTGCCAGTCCGTGGTTGAGACCACTGAGCTACGGGGGGACGGCAACGAACATCGTGAGTAAGTTACTAGATGTGATATAGCGCCGCTCACTATCCACTGACTTACACGTTACTACGGTGCAGAGGACAGGGTAGCCCCCTCACCAAGCGACGAGCTTACCAAACTTAAGCCGCCAATTATCTTATGGCATTATAAGCAGTTTGTTCTGTGTACTGATTACAGAAGAGTAGTAGGGGGAGTTGAATGTTATAGGGAGCAATTCGTCACATTTAGACTCACTCAGACAGCCGCCACACGCCCGGAAAATCAGACCAAAATGCATATCATGCCATAAGATAATTGGCGGCTTAAGTGTGGTAAGCTCGTCGCTTGGTGAGGGGGCTACCCTGTCCTCTGCACCGTAGTAACGTGTAAGTCAGTGGATAGTGAGCGGCGCTATATCACATCTAGTAACTTACTCACGATGTTCGTTGCCGTCCCCCCGTAGCTCAGTGGTCTCAACCACGGACTGGCAACAGTCGAGTTGCGGTTTCGAGCCCTACCAAGGGTCCGATGGAATGCGCATTGCTTATGATTCCCGAAATGATGAAACGCGCGTACAGTGCTTTTCCGGGCGTGTGGCGGCTGTCTGAGTGAGTCTAGATGTGACGAATTTCTACCTATAATATTACACATTATCTGAATTTTTCGCCCTGACTGGGTAGCGGCGACGGTCATAACATTGTACACGAAAAGGCTCTGCTGGTGACGGCTTGCGGTTCATTTTGCTCACCTACAAGTAACGCAGTCCGATGTCGACCTTAGTCCGCTATAGCCGTGAATTGGGGATTTGCCAAACTTCGCTTCCATGAGATTCACGGTCCACATTGAGAATGCGGGTCACAATGCAATCATACGACGGGTACAACGAATGACTCTCCAGTCAGTCATTAACCGCTGGGCCAAACGGTGCCTGTCGTGACGGGATGGCTAGAGGAGTCGAGGTTCTAAGTAACATTTTAATGCTCCCGTCTTCGGGGCCTACTGCTGCTACCTGATGAGATCAAACGATGTCGAAACACGTATGGGAATTCAGTGTTTTCCGGCAGGTAATACCCTATTCCCGTACGCTTCAGCAACGGTCCTAGTGGATAAATTGGCCAAGGTTCGCTTCCATGCGAGTCACAGTCGACTATGAGACCTCGTTGCAATTCCGCCACATAACGAGTACAGGCAGAGAAAAGACAGAGTTTGCGATATGTGAACATTTCGCTTGTTCTCTTCAGTCGCAAACACAATACGAGCAGAAGCACACAAGGGATTATATACATGGAAAAAATAAGCACCACCAATCAAAATGTCACAGTCAAGACCATGGCGACCGAATTAATTGCCTCAAGAGTTTCTGTGCACATAGCACAGGTTGATAAGCCTTAATTGACAAAGCCTCACTAACTGCCAGCATTATCTGGTTTTTGTTACGTAATAACACCCTGAACACTCTCTCGGGGTTCACGTGGTGACGGCTTGTCATGAGGTGCTTGGTGATAGACGATGCCGGGCTTCGATTAATTCTCAGATTCGTCGCATGGAAGTGGAACAACACAATTGCCTGGCGGGCTGAAGGTACGTTGCAGCGCACTGTGCACCGCAAATAGACTTGGACTGGACAGTACCTACATTTTTCAAGCTTCGCCCCGATCGCATACAAACGCGGCCTAGTGAGAACTCTCTTCTACCGGGCTAGATGTATTTGCATTCCCGAAAAGTTACAAGCCGAAGAAGTATTTCTAAACAAGACCTTCATTTCTAATGGATATCTTGAGAAGGTTAATCAGGTACACGACAGATCTCTTAGCGTGAAAACACCGGTGTTGACGGCTGAGAAAATGGATGTTTATTTATACTTGCCGTTCAAGGGGGACCAGGTGGCAAATATCGGACGCAAGCTCTCGTTCGCCCTAACGCGAACCTACACGACACCCCAGTTGCGACTCAGACATACCACGCAAGCACTAGTTCTTCGTAACCGTCAGAGCATCTCGTCGGGTATTTCGGCCTCTCACGTTGTTTATCAGTTCACCTGCGGTTGCGGTGACGTTTACATAGGCAGAACAAATCGTCAGTTAGCTCAGTGTGTAGCTGAACATTTGCCAAAGTGGTTGGGACAAGTGATTCCGAAGCAACATGGGACGAATCTGAGAATTAATCGAAGCCCGGCATCGTCTATCACCAAGCACCTCATGACAAGCCGTCACCACGTGAACCCCGAGAGAGTGTTCAGGGTGCTATTACGTAACAAAAACCAGATAATGCTGGCAGTTAGTGGGGCTTTGTCAATTAAGGCCTATCAACCTGTGCTATGTGCACAGAAACTCTTGAGGCAATTAATTCGATCGCCATGGTCTTGACTGTGACATTTTGATTGGTGGTGCTTATTTTTTCCATGTATATAATCCCTTGTGTGCTTCTGCTCGTATTGTGTTTGCGACTGAAGAGAACAAGCGAAATGTTCACATATCGCAAACTCTGTCTTCTCCCTGCCTTAACGGAATGGCTGAAGGGGACCCACGGTTTTGCATAACGAGTAAGTCAAATGACCCTCTATTTAATTAGGGAAGCATTACACGCTCATTGCACGTAATCCATTCGCAGATGGATACTTAGGAGTATGCACTTTCCAGTACACTGGCTCGATGTACCAGTTACCTGTATGCGAATGCGGCAACCTTCCTCGTCAATGCTGTCAAGGAGAAGTTGTGACAGCAGGTAAGCAGTAACAAGACGCGGATGATGAGTACAGTTGAGTTGTAGAAGACACACGATCTCAAAGGGGACCATGATTTGCGTCGTCTTGAACCCAACTCACGGCGTTCACTAGCGTAGAGTAACGGGATAGACAGGGTGGCCCTTTTGACCTTGGGTACTTTTTACAGATGGGTAGGTCGATGAACGAGCTGTACATTTTTATGTGTCTGTCGCCAATGTCTGCCGATATAGGTTCTAAACTTTCGGTGCATAGGCAAATTGAACACACCATCTAGGCTATATGATTTGGATTACTCGTAAGGCGGGAACTTGTGCATTGTAGTGCACAACGCTGATAACGTCAAAATGCTACCCTACTCATTGTTGTTCCGCATAGGTTAACTTAGCATTAGCTGAATGGAAGCAATTTGTTCGTAAATTTTACCGCAGGTTCGGCCTTTATCCTCATATGGTTGCTGAATAGGTATTCTGTTTAAAGCGTGGGACGTTTATTGTGTTTGTCTATACTGTATAGACACTAAAAATTTATGCATCGCTTTTGCCGATGCGGTTGTTTTGCGCTGCTAATTTCAACAACTAGATGAGGACATGTATTATGAAAATGATGTGATTTCCCCTTGCATATTCCGCTCACCTCATCTATTCCAGAAGCGGACAGCTGGATGTCTAGTACAGCAGTCTACTGTTCCCAGCTCAAAAGTCTAGTATGGTATATGTGCCGGTGGGGTGTTGGCTGGATCAGAGGAGTAATTCTCTTCACTCTTGTCGTTTTTTCGCTATCATAGGCGAAATGGACTGCTGTTCAACCACGCATTCGCCATCTTGGGAGCTATTTTGTGTGCCCTCTGTGTGCATACAAATCAAGCGGCCTTACTCTTCGTCGGACGTTTCATTCTGGGTCTCAATTGCGGCATCACCACTGGCGTCGCTCCGATGTACTTGACTGAAGTCGCTCCGAGCAGACTGCGCGGGGCGATCGGTGCCTGCAACCAGCTGGGCATTGTCATGGGCATTGTAGTCGCATATGTGGTCACTCTGACGGAAACTCTGAACCATAGCAAGTTGTGGCCGTTTGCAAGCGGACTCTGTGCTGTGCCTGCTGCAATCTCTCTCCTAGTTCTGCCATTCTGTCCCGAGAGTCCACGTTTTCTTATGATGAAAAGAAACGACGAAGCCGGGGCCCGAAAAGCATTCAAACAGCTCAGTTCGAACAAGGATGTGGATAGGTTTATCAGCGAATTACGCGAAGAAATGGAGCAAGCAAAAAGTCAACCCGAGTTCAAGTTTGTACAACTATTTACCCAACGCGACTTGCGTATGCCAATGTTGATTGCATGTCTAATTCAACTGTTTCAGCAAATGTCCGGCATAAATGCGGTAAGTGACGTTTTCTCTTCAGTACCTTCTACCATTATGGTGCTGATAAACACAGGTGGACACTTAGGTAGCGGCATACATATATCTTTTCCTGATGTCATGTAAATTATTCCTCTTTCCGCCCGAAGGAAATCAACCAATCCTATTTATGGCAGCACAGTTGCCAAAGGAAATGGTGTTCCCCAGCTTTTGTAAATTGCGCACCTACAGCTACCTCCTTTTTTAGATTCCTTGGTCATCTACTCAGTGCCTGAGGTGTAACTAGTCCAAATAGTTGAATCTACCTGTTTCACGGTGTGAATGTGGGTAAATGCATAGGAAAGTTTCCTAGGTTTTCAAAGATTAACCAGAATCGGCATAGTGTGCTTTCTTTCAGAGGATTTAGGACCATGGGTGATGCATGAGTGGGTACAATAACAGTCCCTACTGCGCCATCGTTGGCAGAGACTGCTCATGCAAGGTGATAGCTGTTCCTGTAACTCGCATGTCCATGTGATCTACCAACTTAATTTCTTGCGTCGCGCACCAGAACACTATACTGGGAAAGCAATCCCCGTATATGTTAGGATCAGTTTACGAATGTGTCCAAGTTTGCAGCGTTGGTGTGGTATACCAAACACAAAAGTTCCCTTTCCTGGACTGTGCCGTTAAACTTAGCCTTCCGTATTATTTCCGTTCAGTGAGATGCTGAACTTCACATATTATTGACAGTTAACTGATGAACTTTCGGAAGACTTTTCGTGTATGTGCACGTGCTGACAGTCAGTGTGATTAAACCAGTGTTTTGCAACAGGTGGAGGTAAGCAATGTTCCTAATGGTAATCCAGGTTACCATGTTCAAGTTTGAGGCTCAGTTCACATAAATGTGCACTGTTATTCTTTCTCTCTTAGGTCATTTGCTACTCGGGGACCATGCTCAGAACGACAGGCATTGAGAAGCACTACATTCAGTACTGTGTGCTAGCCATTGGGATCGTGAATGTGGTCGTCACGATAATAGCGTTGATGCTACTGGAACGAGCTGGACGTCGGACACTCCTGCTCTGGCCAACAATTGCTGTCGCCATAGCCCTTCTTCTGATGACAGTCACAGTGAACGTGGGTGCAGATACTGACTCCAAATCGGTGGAGAGAGCAATGGGGATCTGTTCCACCTGTCTAATTCTGTTGTTTATATGTGGATTTGCACTGGGATTGGGCCCAGTACCTGCGCTGATCGTGTCTGAAATATTCCGTCAAGGTCCGCGAGCAGCAGCCTATTCCATTAGTCAGTGCTTGCTGTGGCTCTCAAACTTGATCGTCTTGGGTGCTTATCCGAGCATGGTTGTGAGTACAGACCCTCTTTTGTGATATTGACCCTCTATATATCCAGTTTCTATCGAAGCAGTCAATGCTTACAGCTCCAACAACATTTGCCTCTGTACAGTATTCACTTGAATTCCCTCGATCAGTGGTTCTCAAACTTTTTGAGGCTGCCACCCACATAGGCGGTTCACTATCAACTATTAACCCTAAACAGCTTTTAGTTTAAAAGCCTAAGTAGCTACTACCGATTACACTTTGTCTTTAAGTTACGGAAAATACTATTCTTCACTTTCGATCATGTAAGTAAACAAAAATCACTTGTTTAAGTAACTTTCTATTAAATCAAACGGTGATTTCGTTAGTAAGACGGCTGCTTTGGTTCCGTTCTTGCGTTTTGTGATTAATTTGGTGCTGTTTCTGCTAATGCACATTGTAATTCGTGACCAAACTTTATTCCGTTTCTCCTTTCATTTTCATTTCCACCATTAACGGGAATACATTCACACCTAGAAGTTGTGACAGAATGGATCAGTATCCTCTAGCTTTTTTAACTATGTTTCACACTCGCTACCAATCTTGTGAAAATCGTTGCTAGTTTTGTGCTTTGGCAATCCATTTTCAGTCCTAAACACGAATCGCCTGTTTTGTCCATTCTATCTTGTGAATGTTCGCTCGCGCATGTACATGGTTGGTTGAGCCATGATTCGACCTTAGTGTTCATCCAATTCTGTGCTGTAACCTGGCGTACGACCATCTGTCTCCAGAGAACAACGAGCGACGAGCGACCCAATGGATAAGCCGTGTAGCTGTGCTGCTTTTCCGGCTACTACTCGTATTTTAAGTTGCCGACTTCATTGTCGAAAATTGCGGAGGTAATTCGTTGCAGTCCCCTCTCAGTCAACAGGCTTTGACACATCTGAAGAAGTATCTGACAGCGTTCTTTCGTTCTTCTGATACTCGTCAACTGTGCGCCTTCCTCGGACCCCTGCCGGGTTCCGACCCATGAATTTCGGATGTCAGCAGCTTGTGCCACTAAGCCATGGGCAACGGCCACGAACCTGCATGACTGATAGTTAACTACAATATAGCCCGGCTTGTCCTCCCATGACATGCCAGTCACGAACTGTGCAGAGGATAGTAGTTGGCCCCACGAGCTAGAACTTTTCGCATAACGACTGAGTACGACACAGAACTTAGTAGCTATACGGACTGATGTTAGATTAATAATGGGTAGTGAGGATTTTGGTATAATTTCAGGGGTAATTCGTTGCAGTCCCTCCCAGTCGGCAAGTTTTGACACGTCTGGAAAAACACCAGACAGCTCTTTTTCGACTTTATATGTCTCATCAGTGGTGTGCCTTCCTGAGACCCCTGCTGTGTTTGGAACTTAGACCTTCCGGATGCCAACAGCTTGGGCCACTAAGCCATGAGCAACGACCGCGGACCTGCTGACTGAGAGGGGACTGCGACGAATCACCTCTGAATTTGTGCCAAAATCCCCGCTACTGATTACTGAAAATTGTCTGATTCATTGACTACTCACTAGTGACTGGTCACTGATGGATAAGTGGTAGTAATTTGTCACATGTTTTGAGCTAGATGATATTTACCCTTTTAAAATTCCATCTTACCCCTTGGGGGTACTTACCCCCAGGTTGTGAACCAATGCCTAAGATAATGACGTGGATGACGCTGCACTTTGTATGGTCAAAAGTGGTTCTTGATTAATCGGCTACGGATTTTGATCAAAGTCTAGGACCCCGTGTCAATTCAGAGGTCAACGACGGAAGTGATCTACCATACTATTTTACCAAAGGTTATGAAAACAATTCAGAGGCTGATCTCAACAATACGCATAGGTCAAACTGTACAGCAGTTTCTTGCTCACAATGCAACCGGACGTCAAGGGGATCAAATAAAGACAGCAGCCGACTGAGTTACAACTAGTCACAGGCAACTAAGTGAGTTGTAATAGGATGCTATTCCGAACAAAGAGGTAACTAGTGCAATTAATCGATCCGCAAACGATATTTGAAAAACAAGGAATTCACGGCGCAGAAATACACAGAAACATTAGTGACTGCCAAGGCCTTAGTTCACACGGTGAAACTATACAAGTGCAAGAGAAGGTGCAGTATGTATGACACATTAGGCATGCACTGAAGGGCAACTAAATAGTTGTGTGATCAAAAGAGAGTTGCACCGAATTTAGTGGAGTTGCTTCAACTCGATGGCTGAGGCAGGAACTTAGGACCAAGTGGGTAAGGGAACAGTGACATGCTTAAAAAGGCGAAAAGTCTGTGACGAAGTTCTTTGGGTCTTACCCCTCTGGCAGATGATGACTTTTCATTTACCACATAATGAGGGGATCTGGTCGCCAGATAAGTATAGGTCTGGTGAACCATGTGAGGAAGAGCACGACTGTCCATTGCCGAGTATAAATAAGCAGTCATTGATTCATATGGAACGCAAATCGGAATTCCAATCATACCCCAGCACGACCTCTCACTTAGCTGGACATCCTGTCTTCAGTAAAGGGTAGAAGTTTGAGATTACTTAACTGCGTATCAAGTCGCGACCTAGGAAGTAGCAATGCAAATCAAAGTAAAAGTGAATATTCGCTTTGTCAGCGGATGCGACAGTCGACGGCTGGTTGGACATCCTGCATTGGAGCGGAAGGTAAAGATCACGCGAATCATTGGAAAGCCACTAAAATGAGCGGTGACCAAACCATGCACGGACATCGTGGACGAGATCAGAGGGAGCAACCCAAGCTCCATAAAACCAGCAGAGAGCAGATCTCGAGCGCCGAATGGTAATGGGCGTAAGCCAATGTGAGCATAGATATTTGTCGAAAGGCTAAAAGATGAGACAGAACCGCCCTTGTTGGGGCATCCAGGAGTCACCCCAAACCAAATAATGCAACGGCGATGCAGCAAATCAAGAGCATTAGAACACCTTCAGGTTGGTCGGAATGCAAATTACAGAAGCGACGATACACCGTTGGGCAGGCAGCCAAGGCCACTAAAGTTGAGGAGAAACGACACAAGAATGTGACATGTAATAATTCCCTACGCATTTTGAGTTGTGGCACTGTAACATAACCGGTATATGCACGCGTGTGTGACAGGTTAGTTAACCGTGGTCGCGTGCAGTAGATATTATGCTTTCTTGCCCCTTCGTTCTTGTTATAACCCTTCAAAGACTATAGAGAAGTCTGAGAACACTAAAATCTTCTGCTACTGACTTGCAGTTGGTCATTGAAGTTCCAAGGCTTGCTTAAGATGCAGGAAGTGCGGAACATGTGTTCCTTTGACAGTCAACTCCAGTACTCACGACAGTGAAAGTTTGACTGGTAGTTCATGGGCCAACGACATTGTTGTATCCCATTACGCAAACCAGGCCCCTGCGCAAGCAGGGTCTTGAATCACTAAGGGCTGAACACACTAACAGAAGCAGAACACGGGGATGACACGCTCTGGACAATCTATTCATAAAAGTGAGTCAGGTAAGGTACAGGCGTAATGACCTTGATATTGATCCATGGATGACGCTCACACAATAAGTTGCAGGCTGTGGTGCGTGGAGTGACAGAGATGACTGGAACTTGCGGTAGGCGCTACAACGGATATCAGTGACGGATATTTGCGATGGATAAATTTTAATGGAACGGGGATATTTGCAATTGCACAGCATTTTAAGCTCTCACCTAAAACAAGATGCCAAAAAGTAAGGGCATTAAGTTCACGAACAACTAACTGCTGAAGTGCCTGAACTGACTTGAAGGTCGAAGTTGGACAGCAATTTTTGAGCAGTGGAGAACTCTGCCTGCTATAACATCGTTGTTCCTGGGATACCTGGACCAGCCAGTGGAGCTTTTGTTACCCTCTCACGCCTCAGATTAATTCTATAGGAAACAGTGCACTTAAAAGTGATACAGAAACTATCGACATAACAATCTATAACAACTGGAACATTCACAGTGATTCATCAAGAACACCAGTCTGAGGCAAACAATTGTTTTCAATGATTCATCTACGGGCCGGTAAAACCATATAGGATTAAACTACCAAGGGATGGATAGTGATGGGTTCGGTGGTAGGTTCTGAAATGACTCGGTCAATAATTAAACAGCGAATAGTTCGCCGCTGTCTCATTCACGAAGATCGATTGTGGGTTAGGTAATAACAACGCTTGAGCCGATGTCAAGGTGACGGCTGAGCTCAAGGCTGTTCGGCCAGGGCAGGTATAGAGATGGAACAAAAGTTTTCGTCACGAACCAGCTAATTTCTGTGTGCAACAAGGACAGACTGCCGAAGCTGACCTCTTCTTACGTTATCTATCGATTTGAGTGCACTTCTGGGGTAACCTATATTAGTCGGTCAACAGTCACGTCGCATTAAGGAACATAGCCCTAAATAGTTGTTGTACAAAGGCACCAGATTTCTTACAAGCGGTATTTTGTCGCATCTGTTCGAACGCCTCCTCCCAAACACCTTTACTGTGATTTATCAGGTTCCAAAGAGCAAATCGAAAAGTACGCGGTTAAGAATACTCGCCACTGCAGAGGCCACTGCAATCCGCATATGCCAACCCCAACTGTGCTCGCACAAATATTTGTTCATTCTCTACACCTGCCCTGGCCGAACAGCGATCAGACTAGCCGTCACCCTGACATCGGCTCAGGCATTGTTATTACGTAACCCTCAGTCGATCTATGTGAATGAGACAGCGGCGAACCATTCGCTGTTTAATTATTGCCCGAGTCATTTCAGAACCAACCACCGAACCAATCACTATCCAACCTTTTGTAATCATATGTGATTGTACCAGACCGTAGATGAATCATTGAAAAAAATTGTTAATCTTTCTATAGCCCCACAGAACATATTGAAGCTGCTGGATTATTGTCAAAGCACTTCTACCCTATGGTGCTCTATAGGCACCGTGGTGCCTACAGATTTCTAATTACCCAGCCACATTCATTCCCAAAATATGAACCGAGACTGGCAATGTTACCGCAGACCTAACACCATCAATCGAGGCTGCATCTGTGCTGCGTTAAAACAAAGAACTTGTTAGTAAATATTAAGATGCCAGAAATTTGCTACTTACCGTTGACCTATTCACTGGAGTGAATTGTTGCAAAGAGGTTTCTAAAGCGCAGTCTGAGGATGATAATCACCAGCGCTCCCAAGCGGATTATGAATCCTAAGGGATATCACTACAAATTTCGATATCTCTGCTTACTGATCGTATGAAAAACTAGCAGCACAGCTAGACATATTAGTAGATTACAAAACTGGAACTTCTAAAGTGAATAGCCGGGCTACTATAGAACACAATTTGGCCAAACTACCAGAGGTAGCTGCAAAGATGACATTGATAGTATGATCGGAAATCCATCCCATTGGGCGGTTAGTGATGGTGTACGTTAATTCCTGGTCAAAAATACGCACCATTTTCAAGGTCGTTGGACCCACCCAATCCCCCGCCGGATTAACGAATGCATAGCAATCCAGTAGTCTTGAGGAAGAGATAAAAACGCAATTAGAACATGTTATTGTCCTAATACTTCCACTCAACAAATGACAAGATTATCTTTTCCAAAACGAGAGGAACTCAGTAGAACACTCAGTGGCAGACGTAGCTATAGTGATCCCGCCTGCGGATAAAGGGTGTGTGGGTCTCATAGTTAAGAACACATATTACCTTGAAAAGGTGTGCCGTACCTAGGACAGTACATTACACTATTTTTACAATAGGAAAGAGTCAACCATATCATTTGGAAATGAAGTAAACGTGGCACTGAATAGCTTTTGAGAATGGAACCAATTCAAGTTGGAGCACAACGGCAGAATAAAAGTTCCTAACACAAACGTGCTAAAATTCCACGTCCATCCTGTTGTATCCTAATACACACACTGGGCGTATGCGCAAGCAGGGTGTCGAATCACTAAGGAAGGAACCAACCAACGCTCTGAACACTCTATTCACAAAGTGAGTCAAGTAAGATACAGGCGTAATGACCTCGATATTGATCCATCGATGACACTCATCCAAACATTTGCAGGATGCGGTGCGTGGCTTGACAGACATGACTGGAACTTGTGGTAGGTAATACAACATTTCTGAATGTTCATAAGGAGTGTATCGCTGCACCCACTCGGGTCATTCCCTGGTACACTCGTCCAAGAAATATCTGAGGCGTCTCACACATCTAACCAGGGGATCATAGTATTCCATAAATGGTGCTCAGCAGCTTTTCGACGAACGCAAATGCTTACGAACAGATAAGGAAATAACAGTGCTATCCTTCAATGCAAGCTTACAATTGGCAAAGAATTCCACCATACAGCTGACGAAGAGTGGTGGAGGCATCATCCGGGAATCTGACAACAAAGTGCATACGCAAGCTTCTGAACTTGTGTCTGTCGGTTAAGCGGTGAATCCAGATAGTGGTGTAAATGAGCAAAAATCCCTAGGTCGGACACATAACAGGTTGGAAGATAACTCGCCAGAGGCCGTTGTAGTTTCCACCCTAATGTTGCTGGTACCGATCGGGCTGAAATGTATGCGAAAAATTGTAACTTACTTATATCATGATGAATATCTTCCGCATACATCACGAAATCGCCTAATCTTTTGATACTCCATCTAGATAGTCGACAACTGGCACATGCGACAAACCAATATCAGGTAGCAGATTTTATCAGAAACCATACTGGACTCTGGCTTTACCAATTATACTGGAGCATGGTTTTTTACTTTATACCTCAATAAGTGTTTCGTCCATACAGAACAGATACAAGCGAAATGGTAAAACATAGACTAATAAATGCTTCTCCAATCTCTGTTGAATGGAAAGGATGCTAGATTGGATAAAAATGTCGGCTACGAACGAAAGACATTTCTCAGCCTTCAAGCGCATAGCCTTTCATTGCTGTAACGTAGCAGGCAATTAAATGTTGGCTTCCGTGATAATTATTAATACCCTAAGTATCCCATTAATCTTCTGCTAGAAGTAACATTGACCTGGGAATTTGACATGATTAATGTAACCAAATGGTCTTTAACTGGAGTAGCACGCTGCAGCCACCTATCTGCGGGGACTTTGTGGCTGATGCCTGTGGCTCACTGCGAAGCAGAACCTACGAGTCAAGTCAAGTCAAAATACGCTCTGCGAACCCGACTGGGAACAGTTGAGAACCCATATCGAAGTAACAGTTAAGATAGTCAATCAGATGGTCACAGATTTTCATTGCTGAAACCTGTAAAATCAGTAGAAGTCAGTATTTGCTGTAGTATCACGACATTGGATGGTTACGAATCTCTTCGCCTCACAGTTTCTAAGAGGTTATTATCCAATAAACCGGAGTGAGTCTTACGATGGACAACGGGGCACAGTGTTATACTACAATGATCGGAGTTCCCGAATGAGGCATGTTTTTGTAGTTAAAGCAGTCAGGCATGATTTGTGAAGACGTGACCTAGTTTCGCTTCAAGTCTGATTGGAAACGCTACTATGTTAGTCAAATCAAGTGCTTGAAAAATTGGGGTATCACTTTTTAATGAAGTCCCTGGCGATGACACAAACTGAGTGGTCTACTTTTTATTCAGTAATGCCGAGAATTGATTATCCGCAAACGTTTTCTACTCTGGTGCATGTGAGTTAGACTATACGCTTATAGACATAATAGTAACTGAATTAAGACCACTCAAAAACAGCTTGGATTCAAATAAATGGCAGCCAATTGTGACTGTAGAACAGTTAACAGTTATACCAACTTTGATGGATGTAGGTGATGACACCTCCACCATTTTGCGGCCTTCCGAGGCGGCCGGATCTAATGGGAAGATAACCAGCAAGTTGAATAAGACGGTCTTCTAGATCAGAATGCAACTGGCTTCTTTGAAGCATCGAAATGGCTGCACTCGAATATTTATTTTGCCGCATAAAAGCAGTAAGACCCACCATTTTCAAGGAGTGATTGCATATTCCTGGGGAAGAGCAGCGGAATTTGTGACTTGTTAACTGAACAACTTTTAAGACTGACCTGCCAGCCAACACAGTGTTTTGTTAATTCACAAGAATGCTTCCGCACGACTCGTTTGAAAGTAGTTCGGACTTTGTGTGTGTACTGAACGATGGGCGGCTACAGAGCAATGTCACGGATAGATTTCAGAATGTTGACGGAATGGGACAGCATCGAGGTCAAGAAACAGTCAAGATAAACAAATTAGCCAGAGGTGTTTTGTGAATTGGAGAAATTTGCATGAGCTAAAGGAAAAAGGATTCTTCAATGTGAAAAGCAAATGCCAATTTGATGGCCATCCTGGATTTGTTATGCGCGAAAGGCGAAACCTCTTACAATGTGCAAAGTTTGAAGCAGTATTAAATTGCGGTTGCCTTTCACTGATTATTTCCCCTTGTCGCCTCTCAGTCCTGTGTCCGTATTCCTTGGTCTCCACACTCCAATCATCAGATAGGCCTCGTCTGAATCATTCCTGTCATGTTTGGAGTCTCGTTGATTTTGGTTAACGCTAGACCTCTTCAATTCTCTACTATTCCTCTAGTCTACACGACTTCTAACCGTTCGCTGGAGCTGTACTTGATTCCCTCCATGTTCACAAGCTCTGCGCTGACTGTTCGTTCAGTTAACAAGCCATACTTGCATGTTGTGTTATCAGATTGGGTTTGGTGGTGTACACTTGGTTAAACCAAATCTGCCATATCCCTCCATACCGTGTGACCTCGGTTAGGCTGTATGGACAGCGCTTGATACGCTTACTGTTTGTGTGTGCGCTGTCGAGTTCGTTAACCTTAACGGCCTGCTGCCTTCTTAGTAGTCCTGAGACTAACATGCCGCACTTTATGTCTGCTTTGCGTTCGCTCACCAGACGCAGGGTAGACTTTCTAACATTTTAGGCGTAGAGCAGATCCACCAAATTGGTTGCCACCAACCTCGTCCATGAATCCACTGATTTTACCTTGGGTAACAGGATTAATATCTGTTTCTGACACGTATCCTACCACATTTCTGAGATGAGCCGGGTAACGTTTGGCTGGTTTGTCTTGCAGAGTTTCGTAAGGAAACAAATCCGATCCGATTGGAGCTGATTTATGCAACCTAAATATGTGCATGTCGCCTGATAAAATAATATTACAGCAAGAACGACGGTAGGGGTGCACAATATTTATTGCCAAACGCACAAGAGGTTCACAGGTTAGCACGCAATCACGCACGTACAGAGGACATGTCCCGACCACCACTCACTACACATTGTACTTTCGCTCGGCGTCACGTTCATGCCCCAACTTCAGCCCGTCAGCGAAGTCGCTGCTCGCCGATTTGCCCACGTATATTCGCTTCCACACGTCCTATTCTGACGGGGCTGGATCCGTTCTACTGCTCTTGACTTGCTTAATTGGGGTTGCGTCGCTCTCTTCGTGGTTATTCCTGGAGGCGCGACCAAGCGCGTATTTCTCAGGAAATTCGGGCTGTTCACAAATATGGCCTCCTTTCTTCTCGGCCTGGGCCTGACATCGTTGGTCGTTCATTGTTCATTGCCGGCTTGTCCCGAAGCTCTCAAGCGGCTTCGTCGCTTTTCGTCCCCCGTGTCCTCTTTACTTCTGATCTTCCTTAGCTTTTGCGATTTGTCCTTTCTGCCAGTGATGCTTGCCTTCCGTGCCACTACCCTTGACCCTCCTCGAAGATGTGCTTCTCTCGTATACCATGGTCGTAGGAGAGCTGTATTCAACCAACGTTTCGCCATCCCATCGTCAATTCTGAACTTCACTCCTTTCCTGTAGATTATGGTATAGGTAACTTTCCACGGTTGGTAAAAGTTGCTCACATTTCGTCCTCTATATGCTGGTGAATAAGTATTGCGTAGTCTTGCTGGGTCTCTTAAATTGAATGCTCTCCATTTGTACGTCGAATGTCGTCCGTCATATTTTCATTTATTCCCTAGTTGTCGGTTATTTGTAGTCCCCCATGCTGCGCTGCTGGATGCTCCCACCCGCGATCCATCGCCAACTAAGTATCAAGTGCAATCCTCGGTTTTCTCTCAAACTGAAATTCGATGGGCGAAACCATGATGCTTGACTGCGTGCTGGTTTGATAAACGAATAGCCTTTCGAGCGGTGGCTGTTCCCATGTCAACTTTGTGCAGTTCAACAATGTCATAATCTCCCGGTTAAATGGTTTTGCCATCCCATTGGTTTGAGGGTGATACGGTGAAGCGCGCTGTCTTTGGATGCCCCATTTCGGTAATACTGCTTGGAACTCCTTGACTCAAAGCACGGACCTTGGTCAGTTACAACGCAAGGCGGAATTGCATACCACGCCGGTACCTTAAAGTTGAACTTCTCTGCAACGGTTTCGCCTGTCTGGGCTTTAATAGATTTGGCCTCGACCCATAGGGCCAAATGATTAATCATCACGAGGATGTGAGTGTTAACTCGTCGGCTCATCCGCAACGGTCCAAATACACCCAGCCCCACCACTGTAGTGCTTTGGTAACTTCAACGCATTGCATTGACGCTTTAAGTCCATCCGCAACTCGGCTATTTTGAAAGTTTAGGTACCTAAGAATACATGCTGCTACGTCCCTCCTCATGTTTGGTCAAAATTCTCTTCTCAGTAGCAAGTCATAAATCGCACATCACATGTGCACATCCTCATGAACCATTTGAATTACCCGTTTCCATTGATCTGATAAGATCAGTTCCCTTCTATTTGTTGCCAATAGCAAATTGCCATTTACTGGGTACAGATGGTCTCAGATCTTAACGAGTTCGTTCGCGTTATCCGATGTTGTATCTGGCTTGGGGCCCATTTGTAAATGACTGCCCAGCGATTTCACCCGTTCGTTCTTCCTTTGTATTCCGAGTAGGTTGCTCTCCTCTTCTTTGACTGCACACACCGGTATCGCTCTGTCTGGTATGATGTCGTCCAACGACTATCACAATGGCATGTCACGTTCTGTGTTCCGTCTACGTGCCCAATGGTGAAGGTAAATTCTTGGACTTTAAATGCCTATCGCGCAAGACGTCCTCGCGAATCTTTCGTTGTCATCAACCATGACAGCGGTTTGTGGTCCATCTTAACGGGGAATCCAATCGCCAAGTGGTAGGTTCTCCACTTATCCAAGGCCCAAACGATAGCAAGGCATTTCTTCTCCGTCGTGGAGTATTTCTGTTCCCCACTCGTCAGCACTCTACTGACATTTTCTACTACACCCGATGGCTAGGACAATACTGCACCGATGGCGATGTTGCGAGCACTGACTGTCACCGTGAACTTCTCCTCTGAACTGAGTATCCGTAAGCAATTTGGGAAATCTGCCACGTGTGCCTTTATGTGATTGAAAGCCTCCTCTGCTTCGATTGTTTACACGAACGGCTAGTCTTTGTGTAGCAGCTTCAATAATGGTTTGATGCTTTCCGCAGAACGGGGGACGAACTTCGAATCATATTCCACTACTCCGAGGAAGGAACAAATCTGACGTTTGCACTTCGGGATCGGTAAATTCTGGATCATCTCCAGTTTCTCTGGCACTGACTGTATTTAACCGTTTCCCACGATGTGACTAAATCACACAACCGCCTTCTGGGACATTTGTGATTTTTTGCGGCTCAGTTTCAACCCGGCTTCCTCCAGTTGCTGCAGTACGTCCGCGAGTCTACTATTATGCTGGTCTCCTGTCGTGGCGAATATAACAATGGCGTCTCCGCAAACCAACACACGCTGGAGGTTCTCCAGTATCACTAGTGGCAGTCGTCAGAACGTGGCCGGGGCGTTACACAGTTCAAAAAACATCAACAATTTTCGTACTGCTGACCGTTCACATTGGAAGCTATTTTGTGGTGATCCACTTCTGCTATGGGTAGCTACCAATATCCTGTGCGGAGGTCAAACAACGAGATCCACTTCGCATTATGAAGACTGGCAAAACTTGCCTCCATCTTTGACATGGAGAACGCAACACTCACCGTCACTTTGTTTGGTTCCCTGAAATCAAGACAGATCGATAGGTCCGTCCGCTTTTCTCATCTGCAATACTGGTGAGGAATACGGACTGTTCGCACGCCTGATAATCACTTTCGCCTCCATCTCCGTAACCTGTTTCTGTACCACAGTTAGAATTTTTTGTGGTTATCTCCACAATATTGGTTTGCGTTGTCACCTTGCGACTAGCGTTGTCCGGCGTTTGATATTGACAACGTGTATAATACAGACGCAACAGGTTTTGTAACGACCAACTCCAGATTACCCTTTGTATTTTTCTGCTGACTAGTTCATCGGATCAAAAAGCCATACATATTGTCACACACTTGTGTTGCGCGTATATGTGAAGCACAGATAAAAGAAAACTAGTTTTGATTGGAAAAATGGAAGGAGTCCATAATGTTTCAACGGCATGAAGGTGGACAAACTTTCCGTAACTTACAGAGCTAACAAACATGCGTGGAAAACAAACCTGTTTTCACCGAGTGCTTCCTTGAATGGGACAAGGAGGTAAGCTAAAGTGGCCGAAAAATTAGGTTGCTCATGGATAATTGCACAGTGCGTCCACAGTTAGAATGCTTGAAAAAGATACAAATGGAATTTCTATTGTTAAACACTACCAGCATTCTTCAATCCATGTACTAAGGTGTGAGTGTGAATGTGAACATCTGTTACAGAAAAGAAATTGTGGACCGACCTTTTTTATCACACCGGAAACGAAGTGTCGCCTAACTCATCCTCGGTGGTGGATGCCAGCGCCACGATTTCTGTGCTCGATACAATCCAGTCCGCTTTAAAAACTTGGAAACAGATTACCGGTACAACAATAAAAGCTTGCTTTCGGTATGCTGGTTTCAGTTCACTGCCATCCGATGCACTTTCTGATGAGGACGTCATCGCTTGCGCAATCCCAGTTATCAATGCAGAAGATTTTGTCGCCATTGACAACGATGTAGAATATACGTCAGATCTGACAACTGTTGAATATGAAATGGTTAGTAAAATTTTAGAGAACCGACAGGAACAGCAAGGAGACAAGGATACATGGGATGACTTGCCGGATGCCTCCGTGAGTAACAGCAATCAGCGTGTGTCGTATCCAAGCGTAAAGAACTGTGTGAATGATCTGTATGGTTACGGACTTATGCATGGGCTAAGCAACGACTTCTTGTTCAAATTAGACATTATCAGTGCAAAATTGACTGGCGTAGCTGATCAAAATAATTTTCAACTGACAGATTCTTTTATCGGTAAAATATGCACTACGGTCATTTTCGATAGCTATCTAGATAAAATGCTTTAGGTTAACTTTTAAATAATAGGTCATCCTCTTCTGCATAAACGTCATGTTTAGGCTTTAGTTACAAGTATGGATTGTATCCATCATAGCACGTTACAGTTCAAGTGATATACTGCACAATAATTCATTGGTTATTTCTGTGTTGGAAGAATCGCAACGTCAGTGAATTGCCCACCCCGCTTTACTGCCCACTTTTGTACTATCTTGATGGTGGGCAATAAAGCGGGTACGCCACGAAAGACAGCGGGGCGAATACGAAGACCGTTGACAGCCAGGTGTCATAAGCGTCTCCTTTGTGTTCGGTTGCAGTCCAAAGAGAAGCCAGTCGCCATCACGGTAGTTCATCCGCTCTCCGTTAGATACACACTCCCAGTTAAAGGCATGAGTGGTCAGTGACCCTGTAGCCTATCAAGTTGGCGTTGACACAGCGCCGTATTAGCTCATGTGGTATTTGATGGGAAACTAAGTGACAAACCCAATACTCCCTACGCTCTGAGACGCCGCCGCTGATTGTCCTCCTCAGCTTATTCAGCTCGCCTGCAAAGCAGCGGTCACCTCCACAAGCAAAGCATTCCCCAATCCGCAACATGGGGACGGGCCCGAAAGTGTACAGCTCCGCCACGGGTTTTCACTTGTATGCATCATCACGCAATATAACGGGTAAATTTTATTGTCAATGTCCTCATGGAGCTCAGATTTGTTTGATGTTTCCGGCTTTGTTGCCGCCCCCACAATGTACCTGGCCTGAAGAGGAAATCATAGTCTCCCTTCTGTTTCACTCGTGTAGTATGGAGAAAGTTCGGCAAGTGCTGTTTTAGGTCTTTCCATTAACGTAACACTCTGTCTCTATTTTTCAGAAAGCAATCAAAGGCTACTCCTTCCTGCCATTTCTGGTGACCGTGATAGTCTGTTGGGTGTTCTTCTACTTCTTCATGCCGGAAACCCGAAATCGTTCTTTCGATGAGGTAGCACGGGAACTGGCCTTCAGAAAGAAGGACGCCATCCGACGTCTGACCATTACAGACACCAGCCCTTTAGTTAAGGTCATGCATGAGGGCGAAAAGAATGGCTACAGCACAGAAGCTCCGGACACACCACAGCCGCAAAAGGAAGCACCAAATGAAGAACCAACTCCTGAGTAGATTTTCGCTGGATGCTTGAAGATACGGCATGCGAAAATTCTGCCTTTATTGTCTGACATCCTAGAACATCGAATTGGTTATGTTCATGGAAAACAACTAGTTGCATTCAGCTCCCTCTAGACTGTTTGTTTTAATCGCGTGTGTGCCGCCTTTTTCACTCGATTACACACCGCACTTCAGTTCACACCTCAAACCACCTGAAATACTGTCCATTCACCGAAATGCACTGCTATATTGTCTGCTGGCGCATGCTTGTCAGATAAACACATATTTTTGGACAAATTTCATACGGTCAGACTGGAACCTGCTCACGGAAGTCACACTGCATCGCTCAGGTCTGATGTTTATACAAGCGCTTTACTCTCAGCCTGCTTTTGCAGTATTCCGCAGGCTACAGTTGACAGGATACCAATAGTTGAGTCTTTTCGGCTTGGACCTTTCTGTGTTGGACTTTGAAGACAGTTCTTCTTGGCTGTATTCATCTCGTCCCGAAACCAAAAGGGTAGGTTGCAACCGCGCTCGAATCTTGGAGATACCTACGGTAGAAAAGTAGGTTATAGAGGTGCCAACTGCGTGACTGACTATATACTATGTTGCATAAAAACTGTCTTTCAATACATAGTACGAATCGACCCCTTCCGTCAGTCGCGACATCAGAAGATGAACATAAGAAATATAGCCATGAATGTCAGATGGTGCGCTTTTACTACATCTAAACCGGAAATATGCTAATCCTGATGTGGTGTTTTCATAATTCATACCAGTGAGTCCACAGCGCTTGCCACCTAAGGTGTAGCCCCTATTTACACGAACTAGGGTCAACGTTAGCTCAAGCTAGCATTTAGCGGACAAACGTTCATTCCGGATGCCTCCTCACTGAAAGCCAATGATTTGCAATTCGACCAGTACAATAGAATAACGAAATTATACAAGAAGGCATCCCATTAGTCAGTGTTGTTTAAGGGAACGCGGAACATTCAGAAGTTATTTCATATTACAACCTACCTTAAGACGGAATGAATGCTAGTCACCAAGGAAATAGCCATTCAGTACTTCAGCGAATGTCGCAAAGTACCTGACTAATTTTTTCTGACTTCATGAAGTAACAAAGTTATTACTGGATCAATGTAGGCTAATAATCCTGTTGTTAACACAGTCATTGTGAATGCCTTTCTTGTATACTGGCAATATGATCGTTTCACTTCAGTTAGTTGGATGGCTTCTTCCTTCCGAACCTGTTCGAACAGGGTGGTCACTGCTTTGCAGTATCATTAGTGAATAGCATACAAGTTGACGGAAAGGTTATGTGATGGATAGAGTCAGGCCCAAATGCTTACTTAAACTCGCTGTGATCTGCCAGAAGTGAACTTGACCGACCTGTGAGACGCAGTATTCACAGTAGTCACCTTACTGTCCGTTGCGCGCGTCCAAACGTAGGCAACCGTGCAAAGTGTCTTGCCAACGGCGCACATTTCAATCGCCCGTTGCAGCTATTCGCAAACAGGAGTTATTTGAGCGCTTTGGGTTTGAAAAACAAATACAATGCTAAGCTTTCTAAAGTATCTACAAGTGTCAGCTGTTGAGAGTGGGCAGCAGATATGTTTCAGTGATCACGTTGTTTAGAGAAAAGCCGCTCGCGTTAACGAATTTGAAATTCTAGTTTACGCGCACGTTTGCACAATCGGTTGCACTGTAGCCCCAAAACAAATATTGCATACATCCCTGAGTAATGATTACTTGTTCACTAACGATAACGGAATCCAGCACAATGCGTTTGTGTTAGTTCTTGTCACGTAACATCACTAGTATTACGATGGCAGCATTCAGGCGTTCTACGGCATTCCAACAAATGACAGACACGCATAGCCCAAGTCAATTGTTAGACATTCGAGCATTCCTTCCGTTAGAAACGTATTGCCAGGATAGATTGCTTTACAGGCAGATTCACCTCATTGACATGCCCCAGTGCGAGGAAGCATCGAAAAAGTCTTCCGGTTGTAAGGGTACATTGTGTCATCGGCAAGCGCATGCCTGCGTCCGATATTTCCTTTTGCAGGTACGGGGTCTTCTTTGAAGATACTATTGTGAACGGCGTGACAGTCGTGGAGACAATGTCTGGTGCAGACGATGGGTGGAATGGCATTCCACAGACGACCGCTAAATCGCTGCTGCACTTACAGGGATAGACTGTAGCTTAGCTGTTCATCTATTCACCAAGCTTGGCGGTTTAGTGGCATACGTTCCACCACCATGCGATGTGGAATCATCAGTGCGGCGAACAAATGAACGACTGGTTAGTCCACCGGAGCTATCAGTATTCCGATAGACTGCCTGGTCTTACTAAAGTCAGTGCCAAGCCATTTATGGATTGAACTGTATTCACGTGTTTCTTAGCGCTTAGGTTCACCAGCATCAGCGCGTGTTCGCCAAGCTAATTATTAATGGAACTGTTTTGAGACTACATTCGTTACTAGTCGGAATATAATTTGCATACTGCGGATATGGCGTGTTTCGCTGTATTGTTCAACAATCCGAATGCCGCGTTCTACTGAGAGCTGTAGTTGCATATGGGCCAAGCTGTGAAACAGACTACGTAACATTAGGTGCATATAGCAAGGCTAGCGAATAATGAGCATGAAAACGGTTTTGATTCCTTCTACTAGTTGGCAGGGACATTGATTTTGCTCCAGCAAAGGATGACACTTCTTCCAGAGGGAAGTAGTTGTGTCTAGCTAGCACCATTTAGGTTTATTAATCTGGTTTCCTAACGTTTATTGTATGATAAGTTATCTGGATTAACTCTTTTAGTGAATGAAAAATGTTTAGCTGTTTGAGTAGCAGTTCTCTCCGTTGCTTTGATGGCGTCTAGGTGAGGAACAACTTTTATTTACGGATAATTATCCTTCTTGACTCACTAATTCTCATGCAGTGACATCTACTTTGTGTAGGTCAAGAACTTGGGAAGGCATGATTGTTCGGATACTTGTTGAATAATCGACGAAATACTACCACGTATGCGCAACATGCCGTCTACGAACGTCCATCACCTAAAACAGCAGATCCTCCAACAGTGGAGTAGGTGACGTTCTAGTATTTCTTTGAGTACTGACAACACGCAGTCTCAGTAGATCTGTCACTGGGTTGGATGGCACAATTTTCGTTCAGCGTCACTTCTAAGTAACATTTTACAACCTCGACCAAAACCACTTCATGCAGAGAGGTACGCACTAAGAAACCAGGAAATGTAACCACTCCTCCCTGTTTTATGTACAATTGGCCACCATCCGCTGGATATCATTTTAAAGTCTGCAAACACCGTTAAAGGGTGAAATAACCGACATCCCAGTGGCAACTGGTCCCAGGAAATTATTTGTATAATCCACTTAAAACTAGGTTTACCGACGTGTATATGATTCCTACTAGGAATACTATGTTCCTTCGTGAGGACTTGCAGCGCTGGTTTGCCAACGACAATCCGCGCTTGACCTGAACTTCGTTCTAGAAGTGTGTTCAGGAATAATGGCAATTTTTCTGTTCGAAGCCATAGTCACAAAGGCGCTTGTTGGAGCCTCTTTAGTCAGCAAAGCTTCCAGTTTCTTACCTTACTGCGGATATATAGCGCTAACATCGTTTGCGGCTTTTAACACGTAGATTTGTGATCGACTACGCCATTCATATAATACATCCGAAGATATGAACGTGCGGTGCTGTAATGGAACTGATGTCGCCAGATAGTCTTTCTTGCTTAGCTTGCTTCTCTACCCTCCGTTAGAAGACCTTTCTGGTGGGGCGTTTTCCCAAACGTTATGAAATAATTCCACAGCGTGGGGCAAATAAGATGTAAGATGGCTTTGTTCCCGGATTGCAACGCGACGAAATATGCACTTGAGTACAGTAATTTAGGCTAGGAAATGTGAATCGCCCACGGTCAGCGTATGCCTCACTGGTTCATCATTGTATTAGTGCCATTGAGGAGCCTTGCGTTGTATGCGCGTGGTTCATCTCTAAAAGAAGTCAAGCCGTGTCTCACCTGCACTGCATATTATTGGCTCGACATTTCCCCCAGTATTGTGCTTTCGTATTCTATTGTGTACATCACAATAACACTTTAATAGCTGCACTCTGCAGCATCCGTCTTTGGGCCCTGAGTAATTACTGGTCCAAATCTTCCTCCTGAAGATGAAGGGTTACCGAGGCCCATAGTCTCTCTTTAGAAAATAGCATTTGGACCATATTATCTGACAATAATGTGGTAACTCCAAGCAAATGTTTTGTGCTACCAGAACACAAGACTGCAATTCTGGACCAGTTTCACGCCTAGTTGCATTCCACAGGTAGAAAAAAGAGAATCCTAGCCTCCAACAAACTACACGAAGAATATTGCCTAACGCATTTATTCCTAGGCCAGAGAGTCGAAGGCAACGCTTGTCACAAAGATTAATGATTAATTATGGGTTCATTTTGGAACACGACCTGAGTGACTGGATCGCAACTCACAATCTCAATCTGGACCGCTTTTCCCTTTAAAGTAAAACTCCGTCATTTTGAGCACTGGGACCATAACAGAAGCAAACAGATATTAGACGTTTCCCACCCCAAAACTGCAATAGTCGTTAAGGAACATGGAAGCATCCGTCGAAAACTTTACACCTACGCCACGGACGTATGGGTAACATTTGCCAGAACACGTACACAGTCCGTCATGAAAGTGTTCGTCAGTAGGAGAGGTTTGTTGCTCGGGCTAGCTGGGATGTGAAAGCACATCCCCTGACCCGCTCACCACTAACATTTTAAATAGACGCGTCATGTCGGCGCGCATCATTCGGCCTTCGCAGACTATTGTAGGGACAGACTCTCCAGTGACTTGTAAAGATGGAACACGTGTCAGGAAACCTACATGCAATCGAACGGTCTGCGAACTATTAACGTACCTATTGGTTGATACTGTGGACCGACTGCATCCCACTGACTAAACTTTAGCCCCTTCTCATGATCATCTGTGCGCAGGCGTCTGATCGATTAGGGCCGAACAGCTGTGCACTAATCTTCACCTTATGGGAATGCAAAGCGAGGATTTAGCTCATAGAATGATGAATAGAAGGCTTTCTGCTACAGTTACAAGGATCAATCCAGCCGCAACGCCCCATGTTCTTGGTAAGACCACTGTATTTATTGCTCAGCGCTTTAAAGATGTATTACCGGCCAAGTCCGAATTGTACGTGATATATCAATTTAGTTAAACTTGTGGTGCAAAGTACCTAGGACATACGACCAAGCGTCTGTTGACACAGATAGCTCTCAGCGTTTTCTACACCGTGCCGAAACGATATCCTAAAGGGCATAGCAGTCGCCTCCTTAAGACTGCGAAATCGATAGCGATCAAGCTAACCGGAGCTTTGCAAACAGAGGACGCTATTGCAATCTCTCAAGTTGCCGTGGCGGTGATGCGGATCCATCCGCATGGAACATTGACGAGACCGAGGGTGGCATCACTTCTCGGCTGACCAAATTTGCTTCGTGAGATCAGCGAACTCTGTTAAGGTCAGTTTTGATCAAAAACACAAGCTCTGGCACTTGGGCCGATCAATATAACGTCCGTTCGAATAAATTGGGCTAGTTCAGACTTTCTACTACTTTCGTTTCAGCTTTCATTAGCTTATGAATGTCCAAATTTGCCTTGTAAACCTATTTGTCTTATGTGAGTTGCCGAAAAATGATAGCTTTGCAAACGCGTTTTCTTCTGATATATATTGACTTATTGTGCGCGCGTAGTTTCCTAGGTCGTCACGTAGCACCGCAGGTTGGTTGCGAGTTCGTCAGCTGGACTCACTTGGAACAGTGGCGTTGGTGGTAAATCACGTAAGGAGATGGCTGTACGTTGCTTGATCCATGTGCACATATGCGCCTTACTCATTTTACTTCCCATATTACTCTAGAGTAACAATTCAGTACATATACTACAACGTTTCTATGAATAAGGGGCACTTGAATTCATTAGACGCTTAAACTGACGATTCACACTGATGTTTACTTTCACTTCAACCATCCTACGGGACTTGTAAAGCAATCGCTATTTACCTGTAATATATCATTGTTCATTGTTCATTATACTGGCACAACACTTTGGTTATATGAGTACAAGTGTTGGGCCAAGTAAAGCATATGCTATCCGTTGTAGCTTCATGCAGATCTTAAGTAAATAACTTGTTTGCTTTTCACTATTATCCACCTGTGATAAAGAAGATCTGACCAAGTCCAATGCAGCAATGCTAAATGAAGCTGACTTTTAACTAACACCACCATAATTTCCAGATTCGGACAAGGTCACTGACGGAGTGCACAGTCTTTCTGAAGATGTCATTAAAAAGACTAGATCACTAAGAATAGCGGGTTACAGTGCGGTCCAAGCCTGTGTACGAGTTGAATAAATGTCTGCAAATTAAACAAAGCAGCAGCAGTCCTGTTAGAAAGCTTACGGGCGGTTCCAAAGTGATGGAAGTCCCAGTAGGTCTGCCTCACAAATGCGTTATTAATGGTTTATACAGTATCTGGACGATATGCAATTCGCGAAGCAGGAGTTCCCAACATCATCAAATGCATATAGCGTGGCGTATCTGTTGAGATATAAGATCAGCTATGGGAATCTGCGCGTGGCACTCGCAACTGCGCGCTTGAATTGCCTACTAAGGAATGGACGTATACGTATCCATTGAATGCTGACGATCAACAAAGCTAAACAAGTCCATTGAGACAATGAAGCCGAAAGTAGTAACATGGCTCCGGGGTATGCAAACACCAAAGCACCGCGCGCTTGTAGACCCTCTACCACAACGGACTAGGACACATGAATACTGTTCTTCAGACCACCGAAGTGCCCGCTGGACAACTGGTGTGTGAACAAACAGGCACATGTTAGGTAGAACGACGGCTAAGATGATGGATGCTTGTGGATAGTGCGACAACGAGGATTGATAGCATTTATGGCGACCCAACAGTATGTGGTTGGCCAGGCCAAATCAGGTTACTGCGGAGAATGGCTACCGTTTGGGAACAGTGTCCGAGCGACGGATCACGGTGAATCACCTGCCTCAGTGATTTCCGAGCAACCGGATTCACAATACGTACCTGTTGCTCAGCGTGGGCACATTTTTTGGTTGTTTGGTCAGTGAGGTTTAAACACAGCGGAAACTGCACGAAGATGCAATAGTACGGACGCGAGGTTGCGGCCCGTAATTGAGCAATACGCTCTGAAACTGGTACAGAATTTCAAGTAAACTGCTAATGTTTGCAACGCCGGTAAAGCTGGTCGGCCACGCACTACTATGAATGAATTTCGGATTGTGATGTTATCGGCGAAGTAACCAAAAATCCCGCTCTCAACATCAGTACAATTGCCCAGTATTGTGATGCCACAAATTACGCTGTTCAGTGGAGTTTAAAGGAAAGATGGTATGGTCGGTATGATGAACTTCAAGTGTAAGTGTTGCGCATTTACGATGTGGAGAAACGGCATGCATCTAGCTGTTGTTTTTGGATCATAAAATTTTCATTCCATTGTTTTTCCTGATGAATCAGTGTTCGTCTGGCTGCCCGAACAATCTCCATCTGGGGCCAGCTTTGTGGTGCAGGTTAATCCTATTCCAGCTAATAGTTCGGAGGAAGGGTTCAGAGGAAGTGGTGGGTTTTTGCCTTAAGCGTTCTCCAAACAAAAAGCCACCAATATTTGCTTAACAACACGGTGGCGTGACGGATTTCTCTCGCCACTAACTAACGTCACTGCCAAGTTCACTCCATAGATGCCAGTCATCTAGTATCATGTTTCACTTTCACTCCTTCTCAAGTCAAAATAAGCTTGATGTATCCAAATTGGCACATTTTCTGTGCTACAATATCGACTACGGATGAGATAAATTGACGTTGTCAGAAATGTAAATTTGTAGAAATGGATAAAAAGACATAAATAAAGGTGTCACTTAATGAGCGATCAGTTTAAATGAGCAGAAACTAAACAGTTTCGGACAGAATAATTTTTAGCCAACGTTGCAAGCCAGATTTTCAATCGGGACCGTCCATCCTCACCGGCGCAGTTACTTGAGTGTTATCCAAACATTACGCGAAGCACAGCAGCGGTGACCATGGTGCATAAAAGTGCAATCTTTTCTTGCCTTGACCACTCTGTCCACAGACCAGTTGCACGGCTTAAAATCTGTAGGTCGTTAATCTGAATCCCAGAAGCTAATCTCCGTCGCATGTGGTGCATACAGGACAACACCTTTGACCTGAAAGCCCTCTCGTTTACCCCTAAGTTCTGGATGAGTTTTGAAACGTGATGAATACGTGAAGTTGGATACGTGTATTTAAGTGGACGGCGTTCAATGGTGATATAAATTTCAATGCTGTAGGTGTTCAGAGTGGCCACCGACGTGCTACTTGCAGTGCAGGAATCACCTGAGAACCCCCTGAGGCACTCGTCTGTGTTTGGGTCTGTGAATAGTGGTAATTACCCTTGTTTGGCCGGCGGTTTACACTGCGTACAGCTAACGCAGCTTTGACGGCACTCTTTAGTTGGGGAACCGATGTCCAAAGGATACTTCCAACTAATCCCTGGTATACCCGTTTGCTGAATTACTACTTTGCAATTACATTTCTCCCAAGCTGCGAGAAGCACGTCGCAGACGGTTATCCTGCATTCCATTGGACGATCCGGAGACTAAAGAGGACGACGAGGAAGTAGTCATAATATCCACTTAACAGCCAAGAGAGCTTGCTGCCGTAACTAAGGCAGAGTTCCTAGAAGCCAACCAAAATGAACCAAATTTCTAGCGTTTTCCCGCTACCACTGTGACGGTTGGCCTCATTACACAAAACTGAAAGGCAAACTACGCGCGTTTTACGCTTTATGACACAAACTTGCGGTCATTGATGGTTGTCTTATGCGAGTATCTAGGTTCGTGGCTACAAATGAATTAACTTCAAATCACATGCAATTCACACACGAAGGACATTCTGGCATCAAGAGGACGAAGCGCCAGTTACAGGAACACTTTGTGGACCAATGTGTAAAAAATGGCAGAAGCGTGTATTCGTTTGTGTGACGTGTGTCAGAAAGCCGATAAGAGCTCGAAATCTACTGATGCACCTGTTCAGCCGATCGTTTGTCCATTGAAACCCTGGTTTAAATTGGCGATCGAGGTCATTGGACCATTCCACTCTGCACCACAACATCAGCGGAATTTTGTGGTGGCCACGTAAATGACCTGAGATTCCCCTTTATAGTGAAGTGAACATATCAACAGTTATATGATGGCTAAAACCTCTGTTTGCTAGATTTGGGTTCCCTGAGGAAATTGTGTCAGATAATGAACCACAATTTACAAATTACGAATTCCGTCAGTTCGTACAACCCCGTGAGATATGTACGAACTGTTTCGTGGCCAACGGTATGCTTGAACGCACAAACGGCCCGCTAAAAGAAGGTACACAGGCGGCACGTTTGTCTGGTATGTAATGGGAAGATGCAGTGACTCAGGCTCTACCCATAGAACGTCGCAGCACAGGGCTACCAATCGCACACTAGGGGAGCTCACGTTTGGCAGGACACTGAGGTCGGAATTGAAGGTAGCTGTATCGGCCCTGAAAACAACGATAACCATCAGCTTGAGCGTCACCGACAGTATCAGTCAACCCATGGAAAGCTGGGCTTACCACTGCGCCTTGGGATGTTCGTCCGGCTACGAGAAAGCAAAGCTCGAAAGGGCGACCGATATTATCCAGCCTGTCAGTAATGATCGGACTTTGGGAACAAGAACGTACCAGCTTGCAGACGGCAGGAAACTTCTCTCTAAACAATTATACACGTCATTGAGTTCTAATGCGGTGTCAACGGCCAGAAGCGATGTCAAAGTAGCGTACCCAACTCTTCAATTTAATCAGGTGACATTTTCGTGTAAGGAGAATCCGCACTTGCAATGCCTACAACGGATTGGACGAACACGTGACCGTTGAATTCTGACGATCAAGATGCTTGTGTTTCCTTCACCAAACCATTCGTGAGAAGGCACTAGTCTTAATAGTTGGTACGCTCTGTTGTGTTTTGGCTTGAGGCCTCGTACGCTTTTTAGCCGTTATGATGACAGACATCGGAAACGAGCACAATAAATCACGTCCCACAGGGAATAATACCTAGCTCAGGTAAGTGCGTATAACAAAGTGACAGGTCTCAAACGCGTGGACTAACTAATCAGTTGCAGGCGTTCATCTCACATTTTGATGGAGAGATTTTGCTGAACAGCTAATATAATCTAGACAAAAAGTATAAGTGAGATTCAGGGATTTCCTACCAACGGAGCAAGGTACATGTAATGTTTAATTAATGTCATGGACTTAGTGAGCAAGAAATCGCGTTGTGCTCCAAGGGATGGAGCAGAAGAATGAAAACTGGTACCCGCGTAATAAAACAGCCAAATTTGACAAACTGTCGCGCCAATTTTTCTCATACCAAATGACGCACTTGCTCAGCTCATGCATGCAATGCCGCCAAGTAAAATTACTAATCAGAGTGAAACACCGCGCCAGTCACGTGGGAATTTGCCTAACAATATACCTGCTTTGGATGAAGCCATTCGCGCGAACCATGATTGTGCACCTGTGTAACCAAGCTTTATGTGTTTTCTGGTCACGTTCGGGTGGAATAATGTAAAAAACTATTCCACAAGATTCTCCTACTGGTAATGGCTTGTAGGGAGCTACTACAACTTGTAGACCCCTCAGTCTAAGCAGTGCCGTACTTGTGGCTCTCTTTTGCTGTTTACACCAAGCAGGAAACAGCAAAAATACCGTCGTCTGGTAAACCGGATGGAAGCAAAGCTACTTTGAGACGGATGGTATATTGTTCATTTGTGGATAGGACACTGTGCATTGCCGTTCTGTTTCCACTTTCGACTTTGATTCTAATCGGTTGCTTGAGTTCATCATGTTTAGCTTAGTTGCCGTTGAATTGCGAAGTCGCAGTTAGCGAAGCACATTTTTCGATCTTCAGTTGACTATGAGTCAGATCTAATCTGGATCCTAAGAATCCAAGGGAGCTTTGTCCTCAGTTTCATCTAGTTCTACTGTGAAGCAGTCCGCAGATTGGCCAATTGCAATACATTTCAAAGTGAGCAGTAATCAGCACGCGTCCAATGCTAGGCCAGTCAAGCAAAAAACTCTTTATCGATTTGGTAGAATGCTTTGCATGCTTGAATACCACACAGACGTGAGTGTTGCATGTGTGTGTGTGTGTCAGTGAACAATGCTATGTGACCCAATTGCCTTAATGACCGCAAAAATGATACCAAGTGTGGATCAGAATGCATAAGGTTAACTGTATGTCACTTCCATTTTCAATGCCATATGTTATAAATGCTCAGGTTTGTTATACTATTATCTTTTATTTATAAACTGGTGGTTTTTTGGGAACTGACCGTGGACACCAGCTAAATGACGTCGGTTCCCTCGTCAGCTTGCACAATTCAAGCTATAACAATGTTCCCCAGTTTGGTTATGTTATCAGTGTCGTTAGCAAAAGAATCGTCTTTTCTTCGTATCTTCCATGTGAATCAGTCTTCCAATCAATTGCTCGCTTATGCGTTACTGAGATTTTCTACAGATCGCGGACCCTTGGTTAGTAACAATGGTTCATTTAGCTCATTGTCTGTGGTGCATTGAATGATTTCGACATTTTTGTGCTTTTAATCATAGCAACACTTTGCAGTTGGATGCTGCTACTCAGGGACGAAGAACTTGCTACGAGCAGCATAGTCATTAAGCGAGCATGGACAAATCTAGCACCCCCTTATGGACATCATACTGCTGTATCTTATTTTGACTACTCGGATACACAGCCATGAATTTCTTGTGTCATAGTCTTATGTCCGCTGCGGTAGACCGCAGGGGTTGCATTTGTGGACCCACTCTAATAGTATCTCATATCGCAGTCCGAACGATGGCAATTATTACTGGGAGTCTGGCAATTTCCATTACAGTCGCACAAGTGGTTAACACGAACGTGCATCCCAACGGAATCTAACTAGCATCTAAGTATCTTCCTCTACACAGGAGCGATATCAATGGGGCGTAACACGAAGGGAAAGCTCAAATACGGGCATGGGATGCGTTTCTTTGATCCGAGAGTCGTTGTGGTGTTTCCGTTGTCCTACTGCTGATTAGTTCGTATACCACACAGATGTGCTTCGTGAAATAACGAGATGGTAGCAATATTTGTAAAATTCTGCGCGCCATTTTGGCTGATGTGGTAAACAAGTTGATTTAACGTCTATCCGTCTATGGCGGTAGTATGGAAAAGAAGAAACTGTGGTCGGTTTGTAAGCAGCTTGTACGTTTTGTGCACCAACTTCGGGCCTATGGTCACTTCAGAGGTGGCAATTATCCCACTCCGTCCTAGCTACACCAGTAATGCCCTAGTCAGATTATAATCTGTGCGGCGTTTGATCAGCTTCTTATCAAGAGTAAGCAACGTCTTCAGAAAAATCAGTCTGGGCAAGTGAACAAATTAGACCAACAGTATCTAATAGCAAATTCCATTTGGAGCCGAGCACTTTTGTGGAGTCATTTTAAAGGTCAACTTAGTTGCAGAGAATGTGGAACCTTAGTGAGTTGTTAGTTTTAATGGCTAATCAAGCTGTTCCAGCAAGCCTGCGTTCTCAATTGGATCTACGGGTTTTACTACTCTTTCATGCCTTTTGCACAATGTTGTACAAAGAAGGCAACAGAAAATAACAGGTTGTATTTCGGTACTCCATCCAGAGGTGATAGACTCAACAAACAGAATATCCTATTTTAACCGTCCAGATGTCACACATCCAATGAGGAGAGTGTGGCTGTGTTTCGGCCGGCCACTGAAACACAGGTAGTATGAACCACGTGATAAATGGACTACGAGACACAATATCTCAACAGTTACTCCTGCGGACACGCTTGGCAACATAGTTTCCGTTGCCAGTTGTTCACCGCTTTTGGTAATTTACTGAATGGATAATCGTTTCCAAATGACTGGAAACTCTCAGTCAGTTGTATAAAAACTGTAATTTTGGCTTAGAAAACCCTACCGTAAACAATGACTCACTTATTTCGCTCTATCGACAGCTGAGTTTAATGCTTAACAAAGCCTAGAAAGTAAACTGATGTCATACTTTGGTTATACTCCATTTGTTGTAGGGGACCACTTGCTCGCATCTAAGATGTCAAGTTATGCAAAGACCCTTCCCTTGAAAATATCAATCTGCCAGACTCCTCCGGCTGCGTTAACCTGGATAAGAACATTTGAGCATCCAACATCGAGGTTAGAGTCACCGTGGTGTGGTTGGATTACGACTCGTAATCTCTACACTGATATCTGTTTATTTCGTATTAGACTTCGGTCATTCCAATCACTAGGACCGTACTCGAAATAGAGGTGATTCGATGGTGCTCTTCGCAAAACTGACACTTTCTTTGGACTCATCAAATGATGATAGCCTGAGTTGGGAGTGGAACTCCGTGCCTAGTAGTTGACAGCTGACGCGTATATTCACCATCGTTAGCATCGTTTCTGTTGCTTGTCAGACTCTTCACCTACTAGCCACAATAGCTGAGTTCAAGATTCAACACCTTTATACCTCTAAATTACTGGAATGTCAACAAACAACAAAGCTGGATGGGTATAACTAAAGCCCACAGTAGAGCCACCATGTACATACCCCAAAAGACACAACGGCCGGTTCAATGCCACATCAGTTTAAAGGAATGGTTTCCTTTTCCCGTGCAAATTGGCCCTTCATCTTTGCTCAAATACGCGATTGACAGCATGACCAGTGCGTTGAGCAACCTTTACAATTTATCAGACTAGTCACGTCTGTGTTCATGCTGTTCGCAAGACGCGGGACACAACTACTTCAATCTGGTTTAGGTACTAAACGGTTGAACATTCATTGTATGTTTATGTCCATACCATTGTTTGTGGTTAACAAATCCTTAATTCCCTCGAGCGGGCAAAATCCTTGGCTGTTAGTACGGAATCCGTGAATTTTTGAAGTATTGGGTTCTAGATTCTTCTGCCTCCTCCGGATTACTGTCTTATGCATGCCTGCTGTGTGAATTGTGAACTAACATTCTCTGTTTGGTGTATTTTGCAATCTGTCCTAATTTGGTGGATATTCGCTGGCTACTTTCGGAGATCTCAGTAAATGGCCCAACTGTTCTCTAGGTCCATCATCTTGGATTCATTTTGGCCTCATCAGCTAACGCAACTGCATACTCCTTAGTCCGACACGCAGCCAAATCAACTCCATCAACCGCCCACTTGACCTTTACAAATCCAACGTCTGCGTGACCGATGCACACCGCCACAAAAGTCGGAAGACCCTCAGTAATCCACTGGCTCGGGGCACGATATCAGGCTGAACGGAAAACATCGAGTAAATGCACATCCAAAAGGGCTCCAAACTAAGGGGGTTTGCGGACCGCGAGAATGGAATCAGTTATTCGAACTAAGCCTTGCTTGCTCGCATGGTTCCAAGTGGCAGCATCCGAAGGGTGCTAGCTTATCCCAACAGCAGGTACGACAGATGAATAGCTCTCAAGATGTCCTTTGCTCCCACATAACCTGTTCGACCATCCCGTTCGTCAAGTGTATGTTTGTCCTAGTCCAGAAACGCAACTGGTTGCTGACAAAAGCTAAGCACTAAAACCATCTCATTAAAAAAAGTCTGAACCAGTTAAACCTAGAAACAGTTAACCAGAGGAATGGTACACAATTTGTTGCTCCTGAACCACGATCAGCCAGGTCCCGATCGCCGTTGTCTTCCCCACGTTTGGCAGAACACCGGCGGAAACTTGACCGTAAATTCGACAAACAAACAGTAGCCGTGGTAACTAAACTCAGACACCAATCGAAACGGGAGCAATCAAATATTACCAGTCTTGAGGACACTTGTATGTGAAAAGGACAGAGCAGCCGAACAGCAATCCTCAGCAGCTGCAGTTCAAGGGCCTATTATCGAGCCAAAGTCCCCTATAACATCCGTCACAAATGCCACGAATGCTGCAAAGTTCACCCGAGATGCCACCCTTTCAATCACTTCTGCTTCAAACACCACTAACTTTAATAGTAAGCCAAACAATAAGCAATCAGCACTTGATAGCAAGTCGGGAAGAACAATCCTCCAACCTTACAGAGCAACGAAAATGGGATCCAACAATAGTGCCTTGCCTGCTGGGTGCTCGAACCTACTCGAATCAGGAGCTTTAGCAATGCAAGGTAACTTGTCCGACGCCCTAAACCAATGGGATTCACTGTGTTTTCTGATGAAAGTAAAAGACAAACTCACAACCTTAGTATGAATTATTCGGCACCCGAACTCCGCACATTTGGCGAGCCCAGACTTATTAGAGTAATGGTAGAATTCACCATTGATGTGGAAAACGTTCTGCGCTCCGCAAACACGTTTCATCATGGGTCGTGTGGGATACTTAGCTATCCTGCTATTCCGTGGGACATGTGACAGTCAACAGATCTCCGAAGTAGAACACAGCAGTCCTGATCGCCTAAACACTATCTTCATCCATGGTGTACCAGAGCTTCTTTCACACCATAGTCAAGAGGCCGTAAATCACTAGTTGGAACAATGGCGATTCATCCGCGAAATTCTTTCCTTGGATAATGTTGTGGTGCAATCGCTCAAAAGGTTACGTCGTTCTCCAAAGTATAGTGGATGTGGCCCAAGAAGCCTAAAACCCGTGGTTCAATCCGAACAAGCAACGATTGCTGTCTCATATAGTTAGCGCTAAAATCGAAAAAACTTTCCATCGAAACTTCGGTTAAACATTGCAGATGCTTCGCAATGTCTAATTGCGAAATCAGCTGGAAGGGCAAGCGTACCGGTGATGCTTACTCATTTACCCGATAGTGACGTAGACGTAGATGAGAGTTTGGACGCGCCTTGGCCAGAGCAAGATAAAAATTTAGTAACAATATCTCATCAAAACAAACTAAAAATAACTGACCTCATATCGGTCGGCACTCCCACACACCTGACGTCCTTGAACCCCCTGTGGTCTACTAGAGAACGAGAAACTAGCCTCCTTGTACACGAATGCTCACGGCCTCTACAACAACCTGGCCAAACTGAAAGATCGCCAAGTTTGCTATAAATATGATAGCATCACAGCATCACGGAGACGTGGTTACATGGTGGAATGACGGACGCTGAAATTTTGCTACCTGACATGTCCCCCATTCGGAACGACAGACTGACAAAAGGAGGAGGCGTAAATCTGTATTACCGAAGCGACTTACAATGCGAAGTCATGGATGATTCAGATGTGCTGATTCCTAATTCGCTTTGATGCCGCCTGCAGTTAAGAGTCAGCAACACTTGTCATATATCCTTGATGTACCGTTCCCTAACTCTACAACAGAAACGGCGAACTCTAAAGTAAGACACACTCCCATCTTGACCGTGGTTAATTGCAAGCTGCATTGCACAGCAACTACTTCCACCAGCGGAGAACACTTTAAACGGTTCTGCAGTAGGTTGTAATCAGTGTTCCATTTTATAATCATATGACTTCGCCCACTCAATTCAGGACAAGTAATAGGCCATCTGTGATTGAGCTTGGGCTTATCAACGTAGAACATATGGTTGATGTGTTGGTTGTAGACCGCCCTTTAGGCTGTCCTAATCATACAGTTATTGGGTTCAGTTTCATCTGCTATGCAGAATACCGAGAGGCGGACCACGAGACGGCGCGAGCCATCACATGCTACGACAGAGTAGCCCACTTCGTCGGTGTCATATCCTGGTCGTTCGTCGCCGTAGACTCCCTGGATGTCACTTTGATCGAGTTTGTAAACAAATTCAATCTGCTATTATGGATGCTTCAGAGAAAAGAGTGGGCAAACGGTCTGAAACAGTTACTTGGTGGTGCTGATCTCAGCAGTCTATCAACCAGACAAAGAGCCAAAAGAAAACCATGGAGATCAGCGGATAAGGAAGTGTCATCGCATCATTATCACCGTGGCATGCTACGTGAAGGTGAGCAACACACTTCAGCTAAAATGCCGCAGGAAGTAGGGAACATTTTAACAAAAAGTAGAAGAAAACATTTTTAGTTTATTTTTCACAAGCCGATATTGCTTTTTTGTCATTTCCAATGTTTGTAGTAATAGACATGTGCATCAGTATAATACTGTACACAATTCTTCCACTGATTTTCGTTGCTGGCCATGTCTTCAATGGTGCTAAGCCATTGGCACTTCTTATCTTTGAGTCCCCATCCTGGAAGACGTACGGATCCAACAGCGACTAGACACGATGTCAGCGATTCCATGTGCTGCCGCCAAGTGGAAGGCTGACCACCGCGCGGTCGCTTCCAGCCAGGTCCTTGACGAATAGAGCACGACGCGGTAGACGCTCAGGTGCCAAGCGTAGGACTTGACCGAGCCATCTCAACTGGCGCAACGAAACCAGTCTGTTGAAGGAATACTCGCATTACCCAAGATGCGACGTCGAACGTCATTACTATTAACTCGATATTGCCACCAAACACGAGCGAGCCTCTTTAAGCAACCGTTATCGAACGCAGTAAAACGATGCATGTCTTCCACGCGAATCGGCCAGGACTCGCATCCATACCACGATTCTGAACGAACCGATGCGCTGTAAACGCAGCACTTTAGTGAGAATGAGACATCCCGACGACGCCACAAGTGCCTCAGATTGACAAATGCTGATCGAGCTTTAGCGATACGAAGAGCAACTTCTTTGTTGTAAGTACCGTCAGCAGAAACACAGCTCCTAAGGTAGACGAAACTATCTACCTGTTCACGTTGTGCACCTTCGACAGAGAGAACGGGAGCAGGCGAAAGCCAATCCTTGAGCAGTACTTTACACTTCGATGGAGCGAGGCTCATGCCATCCTTGGATGCTTCAACCGCCAAACTATCCAGAATGATTTGCATACTCTGAGGATCGTCAACAAGTAAGGCGATATCATCAGCATAATCTAAGTCGGTCGCGCGCTCCCCCGATAGAAGCTCTAGGCCAAAATGTTGGAAACCTTCTAAAGCATTCGGCAGAACGCCTTTGATTGCGAAGTTGAAGAGGAATGGAGACATAGGGCAGTCCTGTGGCACACCGCTATTGACAACGAACTGCGAGGAAAGCTTGCCATAGACCATCACTCTGCCACATGTATGAAGGTAAAGTGCTGGTAGCATGGCGGTATATTTCGCTGGCACCCCGTTCTTTAGTAAGCAACGCCATAAAGCAGGTCGATCAATGGAGCCAAAAGCGGAACTTATGTCTAGGAATGCAATGATGGTGGGCCTGTGATAAATGTGGCGATGTTCGAGGAGCTGGCGGAGCGTGAAGAGTTGATGCACGCATCTGCGGCCGGGACGGAAACCATCTTGTTCTTCGCGGTTGTTTGACTCACGTACTGGGGATAGTCTGGGAAGCAGAATGGATGCCAATGGCTTAGAGGCAACCGAAATGAGACTAATCCCGCGATGATTTGCACATGAAGTGCCAACGTCTTTCTTGAAATCCGGATAATGACTGATTCGCCCCAAGAGGAAGGCACTTTCTCCTCATGCTACATTTTTGCAAACAGCGCGGTCAGCTGGTTAACGATCATCATACCGTCGTACTTGAACAGCTCCGGAGGAAGTCCATCTATGCCGGCAGCCTTGAAGCGCTCCAAGCGTCAAATCTCGACGCAGACGTCCGCTTCGCTGGGTGGATTCGGTGGGACGAACCAGGGTGAACAACAAGGTGTACTGCATGTACTGATGGATGGTGGAACTCAGTTGAACTGCGAGTGAAAGTGCTCGGCTCCGCGGTCCATACGCCTCTCTTGGTTGGTGATCGGAGACTCATCCACCTCACAAAGGACCTCACTGACACCAGGCTTCTTGAGGCCAGTGGACCGAATGAGTTGGAAAAGCCTGCGAGTGTTGCCAAGCAGGGCAGCGGTCTGCAGCTATAAAGCACACTCAGACCACCGTGTCTCTTGATCCTTGCGTAGGCTTTGCTTGAGAAGCCGGTTGGCAGGACGGCGTCGCTTGTTGCAATGTGATTCCGCTAGGATATCATTGCGGCGTTTGAAAAGATCAAGAGAATAAGCAGAGATCCAAGCCTTCAAGCAGTGTCGAGTTAGGCCGCAGCATGACTGTCCGGAAATGGTCATCGCTTTCCGCATACAAGTCCAGTGTTGTTCCACTTCTTGCGGTGGATTGCAACTGAGTGCATATGCCAGTGAAGACGGAGAGCTCGCCTGGACAGAGGAATCAGTTAATCTGTTTACATCAATCTTGCAGTGCTTCGTGTTTCGGGATCCTCCAAAAAACGCACAGATTTTGGCACAGACCAGAGCATGATCTGAGTCAACGAAGGTGGACCAAAAGGACCTGCAGTCCAGTACGCTGCCGCGCCGTCTGAAGCTAATTGCAATGTGATGAATTTGAGACCCTGATTGTGTTGAAGAAGGGGGACGACATGTTGCGGAATGCTTCTTCGTACGCCTGAAGTTAGCCCTCGAAAGAAACAGATGGTTCTCTTCGCACAATGTGAGAAGTCTCTCTCCGTTATCAGAGCGGTTCTCATCGAGCGCGTGATGACAACCAAGATGCCGTTCGTATTGTAACAGGCGGCCAAGTCGTGCATTAAAATCCCCAACAAGGATAACGACGTACGATATTTTAGCATTAGTCAAGAGCTGTTGTAAATCTCGGTAGAATTCGTCCTTGACCGAGTGGCTATTGCAGTCAGTTGGAACGTACACGGAGATCACAAACAAGTTGTGTCTCTCTTCGCGGTGCCTGTTGATTCTACATGAACCCCGAAGCCGAACTGCACATACTCGGCTGTTAATCGGGAACCAGTCTTTAGTGCCACCTTGGCCTTGCCACTTAGTGCTACACCTACTCCAGCCAAACCCGCTGGGACTGCTTCTGGATCTCCAGAAAGGCGCAGGTGATATTTGGCTTCATGGTCAGTGGTGGATGTCAATGTAAGTACAGTGCTAGGATCATGCAATCGGGTTTCTTAAAGGTAGCAGATATCAATGTACGGGAATCTAGGGTGAGCGCTAGACCGGCTTGATGTCCATTCTGCATGAGTGTCCGTACATTGAAACACGCCAGAAGGAACGAGGATCGGAGACGAAGAAGAGCCATAGCTTGAACCGCTTGGTCTGCTTCGCAACCGCGTTAGCAGCCAGATTGTTGAACACGTGAATCGGGTAACGGAAAGTGAGGAGTGTTAGCAAACAAACAATTGGCGTGTGATGAAGCCGCGTGAGATTGATTAGCAGAAACGGTAGCTGATGAGCACGTAGCAGTACAGTTCATGGTTTTGTGGATGGCGTGATACTACCCGGTTACCCAAGCCGAAGTAGGGAGTTGACTTAGAGGACTCCGCCCCAAGCCTTTGGCTAAATAAGCTACCCTCCATGCAACGGGGCGAATTTAGGGAATCATGCCCATTGGGAGGCGTTGGCTGAATGTTCAGTTCACGCGCTTTTGTTTGGTTGATTACCAAACAGCGGCCCAATCCTCCATATGAAGTCAGCACAATGGCTGGAATACAATGCCTCACGGAGGTGGAACCTTGTCGCCGAACACTTTGCTGGAAAGGGGTACACTCAAGCCACCCAGTTGGCACCACGAGATAGTTCGGCAAGCCAAGCAAACAGATAGTTACGTAAGGCGCGGAACTCGAAAATTGTAATTGTAATGTTTTTGTCCCAGCTGCTCACAAGCTACATAGCACAGCCTAGTCCGGAAAAGTAGCAGACTCGTTTCGACCTATTGGGGCTCGTCAGTGGTGCGCATTCCCTGGGTTGTTCGGTCCCTACTCATTAGTAACTCGAAAATTGCTAGCAGTACGCAACGCAGCATGGGTAGAGTGTAGATTATCACCAACACCAGGACGCTTGTATAACTACATAGCCCAAAGCAACCACTGCACTTAACTGCTCAGAATGGACAAAGCCGCGAATCTGCAGAATATGGCAAAATCCTTCGTCTTCAATCACAAAATGCTGTATAAGCGCGTCAATGGTCTACGGAAGGTAAGGCAAGAAGTTCCGCAACTCATGAAGGCTGATGGCCCAACACGAAGGGCCATGGAAGCAGCAATAGCGATGCGCATGCAGCGGGTATTACCGTCAGGAAATTGTCCAGCTTATATCGCCTTGTCTCCGGGACTCACCCACATCTTCTTTGCCACCGAAGCCGTATTGCAGAAGCTGAACACTATGCGCAAGCACAAATCTCCGGGTGTTGATACTATTCGCACAGAGGCACTGGTAGCAGCAGTAGCTCAACTGGCAGAGTCACTGGATCAGTTCTTTCAGCGCTGCATGGATCATGTGGAAACCTGGAATAATAACACCCAAGCATAAAGATTGTAGCAGAACCTAGACTTCAAAAACTGCCCAGTTTTTCTTCTCCCTATACTGTCCAAAGTAATGGAATCCATCATAGCCCATGCGCTGGTGGACTATTTGGAAAACTCTAACAATATTATTTCTAAGCAGCACGGCTTCCGTCAAAATCGATCATGCACAATGAATTTGCTATTGGCACGGAGTAGCTGGACCCAGTCAGCTGACGCTGGAGAGGATGTTGATGTGATCTACTTGGATTTCTCGAAAGCATTTGACCGTCTAGATCATCGGATACGTTTTGCCAAGCTACAGCGTTACGAGATCGGTCATTCTCTTTTAAGCTGGATCGCCAACTATCTCTTTCAGCGGCAATTGGTGGTCAGAGTCTGGACGTCCTCTGATTCCATACAAGTTAAATGTAGTGCGCCTCAAGGCTAGGTCCCCAATTGTTTTGTTATTTATCGATGACCTCACACAGGTAATTAGATCTAACTTCCTGCTGTTAGCCGATGAGGTCAAGAGTTGGCACAAAATTCAGAAGAATACTGACCAGAAACTGTTTCAGAGTGACCTGGACAGAGTACATCACTGGTCCATCCAGAATTCACTGAAATTCAATGTGAGTAAATGCAGGGTGCTCCCCATATGACTAGAGCAACCACTGATACAGGCTCAGAACGCATGTACTACAGCGAACTGCCACCGAAGGTCATTTGGGAGTACTACTTCAGGATTATCCTTGCTGTTCCAAGCAATCCATGAAAGCCTCCAAAACTGGTAACCAACATGTGAGCATGTTACGACGGACGTTCGGACAAATAGAGCGCTCTATTTTCCGACAGATGCCTAGTGCGTGTGTTCGTCCACTTGTCGAATACGTAATTCAAGCCTGGCACCCATGGCTGAAACATGAGCTTAGTGCGTTGCAGCACCCCAATGTCGCTTATCAAACTATGTTAATGGAACGCACCATTTTCCATACGAGGAGAAGCTGGAACGATTGGGAGTGTTCAGTGGACGTTACCGCCGCTTCCAAGGTGACTTGATAATGGTGTACTTAATTCTGCACGATCCACATCATGTGTGCCTCTCTGTAATGCAACTCAGCAGTAATACCAACTTGACAGGTCACTTATTAAAACTACCAGAACAGTACAGGGGCCTGGATTGCTGAAGAAAGTTCTTTTCCACCCGCCTGTGTCACCCGTAGATTCGGTCACCCAGATTTGGTCATTTCTGCACCATCACTATCCACAGGCAAAAGAGTTTGGATGAATCACTTACTCATCTACACTTTGTTACCCAGTACTACATCTCCACCCACTCCTGATATATACTTTGAATTTATGTTTGCTGTTACATGTTTGTGCTGTGAAACTGAACGTAAATAACCCACAGTTTGTTCGATAACCCTGCAAAACCACCAAAGGTGACATGTAAAGGACCGCTTCTTAACATGTATAGCTTCAATGTTCATTGTTCACATCGCTAGTAGGTGGTATTAGCTTCCAGTCCCAGTTCCACTGTTAACAAAGAAATCAACTGCAGCATTTATACAGGTTTAAGGTCAAACAGTCGGGTCTAGTTCCTCTACTGCGAAAGTTATACAAATGAGAAACATATTTGTCCGGGGGAAGTTTACTAGGTTTGTGCAGAGCATTTTATGGTCAAAGGGACTAGAATGTTGGATAGCGAAGTAGCTCATTTTCCTAATTTGATCCATCGGTTGATATGCCTTTGACCAGCGTCGCTAAGCTCGGTCATTCAGGGACAAACGGTTTATTCAGCAAACCAAGCTCAGCGAGAATGGCAGTAGGACTAGATTGTAGAAATTTTGACATAAATAATTAAGTCACTTAAATAACCAACGACGCTACTGCATCAGTGATATTCTTCCTTTGAATCAGCAAACAAGCTTACTCTAACGCTGCCAGATATGAACAAATCAGCGTAGGCGTCCAATCTTCTAATTTGTTCATGTATGGCAAGCTAAACGTTCGCTTCGTCATGTAAATCCGTCTCTCTCTTATAATTGCATAATCCCATCATAGCCAGTATATTGTATTGGTTGCGTCATTCGCATGATGGCTAAGTACCAAGCATAATCACGATAAGCACAGATTTACTCGTTCGGTCTCCAAGATAACAGTATTATCATGTTAGCAACAGACCCATGTCCAGTGGTTTGTAACTATTAGCTTACTGGATACTGGTACATAAGATCTACGCCATAACCTGACTTACTTACTTTACTGCGGCTAGCTCCTGAGACAGGATTAGCCGACTTCATAAATGTCATGTATGGTAGCTGCCAAAGTGCTACGGTGGGCGGCAAGCTCCTTGCAGATACTTATCTAATGAGTTCTCCAGTGACGAGAACCGTGCACCCCAAAGAGTCCCAGAAAATCGATATCCGATTTCCCTGCTGCTAGCCACGTTTTCAATTGTCCACTACGTTGACGACACTAATCCATGCAAAGCGAGGATGAAACCACGGCCCTAGTGACGTCAGTGTCTGGTCTGCGGAAGACATGACCAAACCATTGGTATCTGTAGCCTTGGATTAGCGCTAAGAGTTTTGGAAGACCGTAACAATGATTACGAATTTCGTCATTGGTGATACGCTGTCACTGCGTTTTTAAGCTAAGCCTTAGACACCGGTGGTCGAAAACTTCTATCTTCCGGATGTCCTTGAATCGCAAGGGCCATGTTTCGCAACCATAGAGTAAAACGGCACAAACGCCTGCTGAGAATACGCGAATTTTCGTTCTCTGAGTAATTTCAGTCCTGCACCGCAATGTGTCTCTCAGTTGTTAGAAAGCTGTACTAGTGCTCTCACTACGATTCGGGGTTTCGGATATAGTCTAGCCATTGGGGATAATAGTTGATCCAAGGTAGTTGAATGGAGAAACGACCTCGATTCATTGTACATATACGGAGAGCGACGGGGTGGACTGGGTGGCCGACGATGAGAACTACTTCGTGTTGCTGATGGTTATTTCAAGGCCGATCATAAAGGCTGGTTGGTCGACCCGATTTAGAAGTGTCTGTACTGAAATAGGATCTTCTGCAAGGATGCTGAATACTGAATGCTATATTATAGAGCAAGTAGAAATGAATTTGGTAACCTCTTTCGAAATTTGCTGAAAAAAGTTATAAAAATTGTAAGCCGTGAATATCGTTATCGTGCTCATGTAACATTTAAAATATCTGACTAATGGTATTACAGAACTCATGTGATATATCGTTGTAAGTGTGCAAGCGTTCTCGGAATCGAATAACGGTACAATAGAAAGCTAACAACCTTTTGAACTGCTGCGCAGATATTGCCTCAATCACATGTTCAGGCAAACTGTTCCAAATATTTACCACTCTCCGTTCGAAGCACAGTGGGTGGAGAGCACACTTCACTTCCAGCACGACAAGTTTGTATCTGTGTCCGCGTGTGCTGCATGGCCCTCGTAAGTGCAGCATTGGCTTCAGCATAGGGAAGTCACCGAGATGGAGAATACGGTAGGACATAATGGGGTCGACTCGCACCCGACTGTGAGACAAGGTGTAGGGTCCCAGTCTCTCACCGGTCTTCATACCCCAAGCCACGTAAACTCGGGATGAGCCTGGTAGCAATGTGTTGCACCGGTTCGGTCTTTCATGACTCACCTCGGGTAATCGGAAATAGGCGGGTTATTTTACCAACTCATTTATTGCTTGAGTAAACGATTCCAAATTCCCTGCGCTGCGGATAGTCTCGTTTGCCCAACGAAAACAGCGACCGAAGATAGCCATGTAACAGTTTTGAATCCGGGTGTTTCTTCACTGTGCTGGAGACTTGCAAGTCAATCAACTTCTGGTAGTCTTTCTTAACATCGCCAACAGTACATTTTATTATTACTTCAGCAAAGAACTTATGGTCTCCTTCTTTGTCTTTCAACTCAACCCTTTTAAAGTAGTTGTCATTGATGTGTTTAGGTAAACCAAGCCCCGACAAGTCCACTCGTGTCTGAGTAGCAATCACATAGCGATGGTTAAACCGTCGAAGCGGAACACCATTGAGCTTGAAAGGAGCTGTGATCAGCAACAGCCCACTGAGTAGGACTTTGAGCAGAACTACCGGTTTTCCTTTATGGGAGCCAGCAAGAAGACCGAGTATGGACCCGGGGACAAGACTAGAACGGACGCGTTTAATGTGCGAAGAGAAACACTTAGTCTTCCTAACGCGACCTTCTATCTTTTTGCTGTACAAGGTAGCTGCGAGGAAAGCGGGTCTTAGGTGTAGTCACTTCAGGTTTGCTCTTATCAAAAGGGTAACGACCTTTCGCATGCGGTAGGGCTTTAACTTTAAGACGCCTGTTTACACGCTCCAAAAATCGCTTGTGATCAACAACATATGGCTTGCCAGATATAACCTTCCTCAGCCGCTGCCTAACTTGCTTACCTCCTGGCGACATCACGTTCGCTTTAGTCATCGGTACGCGCCGGAAAACGATATCGTCAGCAAGTTCTAGATCTGACAGCCAGAAGTCAGGGCTAACCTGAACTTCCTGACTGGCCATAAGAGCATGATGCATAACCCAGTCGACTGTCAAATTGGACAGCACTGGAGAAAGTGAGCAACCGTGCCGGACTCCAGTATTGATGTGGAATTCCTCTGTAGTAAGATCACGTCAAGTTAACCTGTTTAACCGGCACACCATCGGCAAGTAGGATTTTTCAGTGCTTCACGGTCAACTGAGTCAACGACAGCACAAAAATCAACCAAGCATACTAACGTGGGCTGCTGGAACTGGTAGAGCTGTTGGGGTGTTTGAAGTAAAGTGAAGATTTGGTCAGTGCAGCATCCGTCTGGTCTAGAGCCAACTTGGTTATGACGAGTTCGCAGGTTCCTCTCTTTAGCAAAGCACGAAAGCAAGATTCGTGCGATGGTTTTGGCAGCCACATCGATTAGGCTACTCCCGGTATAATTACTGCACACAGTTCGATCAACTTTCTTGAGAAATTGCAGTAGTGCTGAGGTACTCCACGAGGAAGGACAGATTTCGGTCACCCATATCAAGCAGAAGAGCTAATGCAACTGGTCAAGAAGAGTTGGTACACAAAAGTTGTAAGTTTCCGCTGGAATCCCGTCCACTCCAGAAGCTTTCTTCAGCTTCAGGTGACGAACCATGTCTGCACTTTCTGTGGGAAATGGCGGTGAGCAATCCCCATCAAATCCTGGCTGGGTTAATGATGAAATGAATGCAGGGGTGTGTAGTGGGCTGTTTAGGAGGTTTCCAAAATACTCTACGCATCTGGAAAGTTTTCCTTCCGTATCGGGAATGATTTAGCCATCCGAATTGCGCAATATCGGCTGTGGTGAATGGTGCTTGCCGGAAGCTAAACAGACGAGACGAAAAATTGGCTCAAATTGCCAGAATTTGATGCAATTTCCATGTTGCCTTCAATTACAGACCAGTAACGGTTCTATCATTCTGTATTGAGCGGGTTGCCTTACGTCTCAAGCGTCCGTAGTCTGGAGAATTCGTAAGACGTGCTTCTCTCGCTTCAGCGGACAACCGGATAGTATCTTCAGTGATCCAGTTCTTCACAGGCTTAGAGATAGAGCTCAGTGTAGATAAAGCAGCGCGTCGAACTGACGACTTTATCATAAACCAACGTGTGTCGACAGATTCATCTTCTGCAAGTACGAGGCGTGATGCACTGGCAGAAATTTCTGTTTCTATTGCTACCTCAAGAAATCGGTAGCAATCAGTATTTTCCTTTGGGACAGTGCTGATACACGTTGGTGGAAGGATCTTCCGGCGCCAGTCTGAATTTGGCGCACAGAAGTACATGGTCTGAACCACCTTTATTGCCCGTTTCAGCCCCTCTGGGCGCTCGACAATTATCAATGGAGGAGGTCCACCAGGGTCGAATTAAGATGTAATCTATTTGGCTGGCTGTACGGCCGTCATTGGAGTTCCACATCAAAAGATGATTTTCGGGATGCTGGAACCGAATATTGGTTATGAACATCCAGTTGCCAGCGAAACTGCGCAAGCGGTCTCCATCAACGCAGCTCTCTCCGAGGGCATATCTCCCGGGTATGTGACGGGTCTTATCGTTCCTCGGCCCGGTTGGTGCGTTCCAGTCCTCAGCAATTAGAAGAATGTGGCGTTTTGGAACAGGCTTCACCACAGGCTAAAGACTTTCGAAAAATTCGTCTTTGTCCCTTTCCGCTGAGGGGAAGGTTGTTGCATAGATAGAGCTTATGGTCAGATTAGTTACTTGAAACGAGCGACTGCTTTTCTAGCGGATACTGGCTTCCATGAGAGTAGAGCGTTGTGTGCCCTGCATCTTCGAGCTATGGCGACCCCACGATTGCCAGAATTATCTCCCGGCCCACTTTGGTAAAGCCAATATGAGTGTCTACACCAGGTACTTTGATTTGTCGTGAGACAAAGCCGGGTCTTCGAGATTCTGTCAGGCATACTACTCTGGTAGTTTTGTAGTGTGCGCATTGTCAACGCTTGGCTACCGACATCCAGCAGGGTTCTGACATTCTAATATCCAATGAGTAATGGCCTCCGGGGATTGAGGGACCCAGCTAGCTTATTTGTCACTCTGGCCATTGAGTTAGCGCAGAGTGCGACGCCTACCGGGAACGCCGCAGCATGAGAAGAAACACCAATAACGGACATGTCGTGGAGTTTCGTGGGGAGTATGGGCATGTATGCGCACCCCAACCTCATCCAGCCTTTGTTCGAGGGTTCACCACTAGCTGTTCCACAGTCAAGTGTTACCTACAAGGCAGCAGGGATCCGAGAAATTGTCTCGGCTTCTGGCCGTTGAATCAGGGTAGATATCTTCCTCCCAGTTGTCAGGACTGACGTTGCGCTCAGGTACGAACGCACCGAGAACAGTGTTCCCGGGTACCCTCACCTGTTTTAGCCAGTCTGTCTGACGGTTGCCCGGGGTGTGGCCGCTGCCGCGTGCACGCAGTTTCTTGGAGCCACAGGTGAGAGCTGGGTGACAGGTGGAGATCAAAGATAAGCAGACTATCCCGGATGGTATGGCAGGTCCCATATCAGAGGTGGTACTCCTTCGTGGCACCTCGGACACCCCACACCCTGAACACAGGAGTAATCCGGAATCGCAGTGACACCACAGTTCTGGACCTGCTGACGGCTTCAGAAAAGTGAGAAGCTGGTCTACTGCTCACCAGAGTGCATGTCTGAGGCCAGTTTGAGTGCATCTGTACTGATTAATGCAGAGCGTACTTCCAACATTAGTGGGGCATTAGTGGATGTGCGCCTGCACTCACATATAAAGTGCAACAGTCTATCCGAATCACCGCAGTGTCATTTCTAGACATTCGGGGCTTGGACATAAGTACTTACCAATCGACCGCTTGCAGCATCTTAGCACAACCCGAATGTTTATCAATCTTGAGAAAATCCGAGCGCATTGACATTTCAAGTTGCATGAAGCCATACGTAAACGCGCAGCACTCCGTCACTAGCAGCATTCAGCATCGACTGCTAAATTTTACAACACTTAATTACACCTAGAAGGATGAGTCAACATGATTAGACGTCCACCCAGTTTCACCTCCACCTGACACAGTAAATGTGCCAGGATGGACGTTTATTGACAAGACAACCGAGCTTTAACAGTTGAAGACGCAGCCTTGAATTAACTGTCGCTCTGCTGAACGAACACTGGATTTATGTTCGGGTGCGATTGAGTTTGATTAAAGGCACACCCATTGTAGCTCTGTTTTTCCAAGTAACCTACAGTTATAGGGCTAGAGTTTCAAAACAGCGTGACATCTAGGGCTCGATGCATGTCAATTTCTTAGTCAGGCTTAGGTTACAATAGTATTCTCTTAATGGGATCGGTAAGTGTAGTGGAAAAGCAATGAGCAAATTACAGGCTACGAGAGCGAGCTATAGATAACCTTTGCCACAAGTGGGACAAAACTGGATTAAAATAGACCCGCGGACGAATGCCTGATGTAGTCATTTAGCTAACTAGATACATCGTGACGTGGAGGGTGTCGGAGGTGTTCTCCTTACACTGCACGCCAACGACCGGTTGCTTCCTGATTTAGACTCTCTAGGTATACAGTGCAACTGCTGCTCTCTGGGTCAACATTTACGAGTTCACGGATTGATAGAGGAGTAATAAAAGGAAGGCAGACTTGTGTAGCCTTTCATGACTGCATAGTTTTGTTGGGGTTTGGTGGTTTCCTGATGTTTCAATGTGGCGTTCTCCCAGCACTGCAACCCACGACCGAAAGTTTCATCCTGGTTTGGACTCTACAGGTAAGGATAACGTGAGATTGCGTGTCGCAAGTCAAGACACACGGCGTTTGCTCCGAAACCCCAAAGTCAACTTCCAACTGCCTTGTCGAGCACTGCTCGCCGAGCTCAATGGCCTATTGATTATGGTGATAGCTGCCAAGCGCAGTACACTAAGTTCCACTCCCAGCTCGGTTGTCTCTACCTGACGAGTCAGAACCAGGACGAAACGGCCGGTCGTGGAGTGCTTTGGTGAGAGAGAGCAACACCGAAATCCTGCACTTCTCTAACGGTCACAGTGCTGGTATTGCCAGAGGCTGACTTCAAAGTCAACGGAGGCCACAATTATGATTGCGTGTCTCAATCTAAGACACATGGCAAGAGGGTTTCAAAACTCGAACATCAGTTCCCTGCTGTCTGTTGTAACGGATCATTCCGCGCTCCCTATTGGCTGTTTAGAGTCGTTGTTTTTGCTTACTGGGCCCAACCGCACTCTGGCGCTAACACTCTCACTTTCTGTGCTTTGTATGCACCTGACTGGGTCCTTATTTTTTGAACTTTATTAGCTTTACTTGTCAGCACGCTTTCTGTATGCTGGTTGACTTTCATGGTGATTTCCCCACTTAAACTAACTCCTGAATCCTTGTCCCTGGTCTTTGGTGTTCTCAGTACAGTTAGTGGGTGGAAGTGGTCGCGGTGCTCGACCTAACACGGATGGTGTATGATTAAATGGTTGCACTTCGTTCAGTTTAACTAGTCCTGGTTTTGGATGGTCATATATAGGCCCTGTCGAGATCGCTCTGCAGTGGGGTGTGGTTGCCTACTGCCTGGATCTCATGCCATAGCTTGCATGTTCAACAGAATGTAGATAGTTCCACTGGAACACACAGAGTTGCCACACCTGAACCAACAAGAACGAAGTGCATCGATTGGGGTATAACGAGACCGTATCGGAAATGACCGCTCGACTCCTCGAGGCACACCAGCTGAGAGTAGCTCAGTGAAAAGCTGCCAGTCTGAAAGAAACCTTGTGTAGACCGAACACAAAACAAAAGCACACCAACGCCGAAACGTTGTTTACAGGATGCGAAAGATGGTAGACGCCAAACTTAAGGGAAATTCTTTGCAAAGTTGCAAGAACACAGAAGAGCCTGCCGAAACCATTACCTCATGATCACTGGTCGCGACACACGTTGATGTGGAAGGACAGATATTTGACTGGAACAAAACTGAGGTTCTGACGCAAGGAGAGACAAAGGAAGTGAATTTTTCGCAACGCGGTTCCCTCCACAGAATTCAATAAACCTACACATTGATATAGATCCGGTTTACCAGCAGTTGAGAAGGAAGGAACTGAGGCAGTTCAATAACCAACTCAGACAGAAGTAGGGACGAGCAAACTAAGAAATATTAATGGTCACGAGACGTGCATCGAAGAGATCAAGCTCAAACGTCACTCGTTCGTTAATCAAAGGTCTACGACCCAATCAGATTGCCTACAACGCACTGACGAATTCCCTGCGACCGATGATAAAACGCCTGCAGCAATGTTGCTGAGTTCAGAGAATAGACCCATACCTGAGCACTGAAGCATTATGAATGGGCTGTTAGTGATATACGAGCCCGCTGGGCTCAAGGGACTCTTACTTTTCTGTCAGAAAACCGATTTGTTTTACTCATCGGACATCGGTAAAGACATTTATGTATAATATACAATGAAATATGACAGGCAAAGAAGCGAATGCTTGACAAGTCTAATAGTATGGCCGTAGTGAGTAGGAAAAGCAAGAACTGATTCAGATTAACCTAGCTGTACGGTTCTTGATAATTAAAAATAGGGTAATGGTTTTGTGCTTGGTTCACGCAGCCGCGTCAACAGAAAGAACTCACACCGACTCTGCACACAAACCTTCTATTCCCAAATCTGAGGCAAAGTGCAACTAGCTGTGTATTTAAAACTCACGCGCCCACTCGATCGATCGCCTTATCGACCGCACTGAGGCAGGCGAATCGGTTCGCCCAAGCTTTCAGCCACCACCACATCCTTTCCTTTTTCTTCCTTTTCATATTTCTTGTGTTGCAGTTTCCATATCCTCGTCCACTGCGGACGAGCTTGCGGTCTATCCTGTGACTGAATTGGAGCTGTACTAGACTGCTGCCGAATGCGGTAGAACGCGTATTTCTTCTCAGTTGCATTAAATAAGGATCCTCATGCGTCACTTTGAATTCGATAAGTTTATTTGTTGCTTTCTTGAGGAAGTGCACAGCAGCATTCCCCTTTGGGTGCACGGTGAAGTCGTTCCGCCTTTCGTGACAACTCTGTTTCACGCTACATTGCATTCCGCTGTATTGGTTCCCGGGCGACCTACTCACGGTTGCTCTTAACTCAAGTCTTGACGGTATTGGTAATCCTTGAATCTGGGGTATGGCAGAAATGCAGTGCTGATCTTCTTGATTTTCCAAGTGATTTGGTAATTGTTCTTGCGACTGTTGGTCGCTTTCAGGATCGAATGAACGATCCTCGTCCGCTCGACGGCTGTGCGTAAAAAAATACGATCGACCAACACAGTATCTTTCAAAACGCTCGATTATTTCTAAAAGATAAGGTTCATTGTCCCAAAGATCCCAGGCCTCCATTATCCGACTTGCTTCAGAGCCGATGGAGTATCTGAACATTGCCAACTGTTATGGTCTTACATATTCATCCAACTGGATCAATGCCGCGAATCCCATCCAATCCGCTTTCCAGTTGTCCGACAATGTGCTTTCTCTCATCTCTAGCGGGATTGGCAATGAGCTCATTGATTGCTTCTCAATGGCGAGCAAGTTTTGGCACGTTTGTACCCCTGACACCATGTTTTGTGCTTGGTGCACCCAGCCGCGTAGACAGAAAGAACTCGCACCGACTATGCAGACAAACGTTCTATCCAAAAATTTGAGGCAAAGTACAACTAGTTGTGTATTTAAAATTAACTCGCCCACTCGATCGATCGCCTTATCGACCGCACGGAGGCAGGCGAATCGGTTCGCCCCAGCTTTCAGTCACCATTACAGTAACATGGCAGACGTTTTGTGAAAGACCGTCTAACTTTCTCGAGGGCTATTCTAGCACTGGTTAGCTAGTTACTAACTGTCAATAGGCAGTATTCTAAAATCGGTTTTGAACATATAGAGCATGATGTGCGGTTCGTTTTTGGGATACAACCGTATGACTGACCCAGCTTTCGCTGAGCTACAGCTTACTCGTCCAGCAACGTTCAGTAAACTCGAGTACTGCATATCAAAGTCAGTTACTGCACCATCTAGCATGAATCGGTTGGAAAGCACAGTGCATCGGTAAAAGAGAACATTGCATTTTGGATGTGCAAGTTCAACCCATAAATTGGACTAATTATCCGAAACTTGAGCTCACTTTGGATGACGTGAAGGTCAGTTGGGGCCACTGAAACTACAGTTTTAATATCATCGGCACATAGATATGGATTGCTAAGTCTGCAGAAGGGATAAACATTGTTTGCCTGGAGAAAAAGACATAGACAGTTTAGAACTCTGTATTGAAAGAAGTAACTAGTCGCAAACAGCTTCTCTGACACGGCTTCACCATCTCGCCGACTGTGTTTACTTGGAAAGTGAACATGAGAGCCAAGAAAGCAGCTAGTTAATGAAGCCAATTAATGCGGTTAACATCAATCGTTTATTCCAATCAAATGCATAGTTGCCTAGCAGGAACAATACCAGCTACTGATTCTAAGCTCTATTACCTATTCGGGGTTTACGAATTCGAGCTTGACATGCCAACAGTATTTGTTGGTGGAAATCCATGCTGAGATGTATAGATTATTTTTCGACGCAGTGGCATGCTGAGCGTATCCTTCTTGTTGAATCTCTCCACCACTCCTAAGGAGATTGGTGTGCAGCTGATTGGTCAATAATTGTCTCTTTTTAAGTCGACATCCTTAGTTCCGTCACTTGCGTGGTAGTAGGTTTTTTACTATCCAGTTAGTTCCGTCGAGGGCGAAGGAACTACCTCGATGGCCACCGGCTCCTGCGAAGGCGCATGAGCCACCTGGCTGTCAACAGCCCTCGTGCTCTTCTGCGACTTCGGTGGTCCAGGGAATTTCTTCTGGCCTCACTGTTGCTTCATTTGGACTTCTTTGGCGTCATGAGTAGTTTGTTTCTACCCGAAAGCCGTGTTGTCATCATCATGGTAGCCGGCTTCCAACCGTATTCGATATCCGTCAATTACGCCGCTGTCTTTAAGACCAAAGGCCACGAGTGGGGTCTCTAAATTCAACCTTCTTCCTCAGCCTGGGAAACCGGAAAGCTACATGCCCACACAACTTATGGACCAATGTTTCGACGACCTTTAACACCCTCTCACTATGCTATTTGCTAATGGTACCCACAGCCAAGGTGCTGGCGGCCAAACATGCTATGTCTCGCTCTACCGCACCACAGCACAGTTACTTTATTCCACGTTTGTTCAACTCTTCCATCCTTGGTAAGCTTCCTCCTTTTCCAAGTCTTCAACACCGCGCCGACTTGGGCGAGTGTTCTTGCCATACAGGTCAGGAATTTAGGTCGAAGGGTACGCCGCCAAGCAGTACTGCCAAGCCTGTTTCTAGCGCCTCGTTTCCCATTCAAGCTGGCGACCTTTAATGTTCGAACGCTGATGCAGATCGGATCACAAGTGGCCCTTGTTCGTACGCTTTGGGCTGCTGCCATCAATGTCTGCTGCCTCATTGAAACCCGATTACTGGATCCTAGCACGACGCCACGGATAATTTCACCGACTGCGTGTTTCGCTGGCATTTTTACATCGCGCTTAACTGAAGACATTGCGACCGAAGCCTCTGGTCTTGCCGGTGTGGGGATTGCGTTGAGCACACGTGCTAAGGTCATGTTACTAGACTGGATCCCGGTCAACAGTCGACACTGCGCGATCAGACTTGAGACCACACTGCGACTTTCCAGTCGTGGAACTAGCAGAGGTTGCTTGTTCGTTGTAGCGGCGTACGCTCCCACGGACTGCAGTCCGGAGTCAGTTAAAGACGAGTCATACTGTCAACTGTCCTACCTTCTCCGAAAAATGCGCAGTACAGACATCGTAGTGCTGGCAGGGGACTTAAACGCGCCGGTCGATAGCATTTAAGGTTGAAGAGCGTGAACTCGGTGGTCAACGTGGCTATGGCACTTGTAGAAAACACAACGGTAATCGCCTCTTACGACTCTGCGGCGATCATGGCATCTGCCTGCCGAGGGCTAGTTTTGACGATCCTGGCGCAAAAGCATGACCTGGAGGCTTCTGTCTCCTGGCCAGCCATGGACGCAAAGTGACCACTACGCCATCAGTTATCGCTGGCGATGCTGCTTACAGGATCGCAAATTAATCCGGAGTACTTACCTCACTTCGAATCACAAGCTCGGGTATGCCAAGGTTGATTTACTCTTTGAGGGCTCCCAACGACGTCGCCGGAAACGGCCTGACATAAATAAGAGTTCTGACCCTAACGTTTTCATCACGTTTCAGAATGTGTTGGCCACGGATATCAAAAGTGGCTCATGATGTGATGTTGAAACGCACTGGGCCAACATCCGGTGAGTCAAGTATAGTTCTGCAAGCCTGGTGTGCTGTTTCACCGGTATCCCTGTCAACCACTGGATCTCTGCATGATCCCTTTAACTACACGAGGCTCGTCGGGCATTTCCAGCAGTATGCAGGATCACTGACGCTGAAATGAAACAGCTTCACTAGGAGGATGGCAAGGCCTAGTGCACACAACGGGTAATTGAAATGGAGCAGGCGGCCAGCACTGGTGATTTCCGAAAGTCTTTCCACCTAATCCGATCCACTGGCGGCAGAAGGCCGACTTCAAGCGAAGTTTTATGCGAAACCAATAGCGAGTCAATCTACTGTGTAATACGCGACGCGAGCTTGGGCCGACCATTTTGTGCAGCATCTTCAATGCCCAGTAGCACCAATGTGTTCCCATTCAGTAATCCAGCATACTCCCTGGTGTTTAACTGCTTCCCCACCATCTGAAGTTGAGGTTACTCATGAGTTTCGCCTCCTAAATCGCTACCAAACCCCCGGCACTGACGAACACTTTCCCGATCTTTTCAAAGATGGCCATCAACCACTTGTTTGGGAGTTACCTTCCCTTATCTGAGAGGTTTGGACTACCGAGGCGATACCGTCTTACTGGACCCTGGTGTATATCGTAGCCGTCTTCGAAAAGTGTGCCTGGTCAGACTCTGCTAAACACCGAGGGATTAGTCGCATCTGCGTTGCATCGAAAGTGCTCGCCGCCCTACTTTTAATCAGTCTGAGCCTAATGCACGAGCAAATTATACGCAAAGATCAAGCTGGGTTCTGCTCTGGCCGGAGTTGTATCGACCACAATTTAACTCTCCGTTAAATACTCGAGCGTCGTCAAACATTCGGCCTGCCAACAATCGATGGCTTATTAGACATAGGTGCTGCGTTTGACTCAGTTGACAAAGCCGTTTTATGGAACTGTCCATTGAAATTGAGGTGCTTGAGAAGTACGTCAACATTATTCAAGCCATCTACTCTCGAACCTGTGGCCGAGTGCGGTGCAGGGCGAAGATTCCCCCTCATTTAGTATCACCCCCTTTAGTACACCGTGAACTTGTCAGTGTGTGCTTGCGAATCGGGCAATCCTGTGCTCTGTGTTAAATTGGACTTAGCCCCTCACACTTTTGTACCACCTCTTCGGAAGTACGCTCAATTGATTTTTACCAACGAGCTCTGTCCAACGGGATCTAAATTTTTGTAGTAAGTCCGACGACAGGCTGACACACCACAAACGACGTTTTTAAAAGTCTATCCACTAATACCAACAAGCATAACTGGTAATTTGAGTCTCATCAGTATCTTTGAGATACCATTCGACGGAGCTTCTTTAAAGCTACCAGACAATGAACAATGAATTTATACGGGTTAAGAAGCGTTGCTTTACAAGCCCCGTTGGATAGTTGGTGGGGATATCAACATAATAATTATGATGAAAAGGATAGTAAAATAGTTAACACTTTAAATACGAAAATAAGGACTTATCGTTTGCTTCGCTGCAGTCCTGCGATCCACTTAGATTCACAACACCCACAGTTAACAACAAATAATTCCAGGGTAAACTCCAGGTGTAGGATGGAGACATAGTGTTAAGTAACAAAGTGTAAGTGGATGAGTGCATCGTCCAATTTATAAATTGATACTGTGCATCACTGTATACCACAGCTACGGGATATTTTCGTCTCACCTGATTACCGTATTGTTACGTGCATTGCGTTGCACAAAACTGTGATTTTAGCTTCTCGTGCGCATAGTGACGCGCCGCCACCAAACCCGCTGACCGGAGTAGACAACGGAGGCAGCATAAGCGGCGTGACCAATGCAACCCAAAAGTGCATACCGACCATCGCACCGTGGGCCGTAGGAGTTTGTCGACCACGAATCCAGTGAGCAACAACCCCAAGGACAATCGTAGCTCAGACAAGCGGGGAACAGCGACCACATCGAAAATCACGTGTTCGTTCTGTGCGAATTCCTACGACGTAAAAATATGTGCAGTAAATGTGACGGAGGCAAAAGCGTATCGCAGATAGATTGTAATTATCTGATATATGATCAGCTTTGTAAGACACGGGTAGAAGACGAAGGCTGGTAGATGGATGCTTTTCGTATTGTCTCCTCAGTACCATTAACAAAAACCGATATGCAGAGATCTAGCTAACAGTGGGTGCAACCAGACAAGCTTAAGCTGCAGTATGAACGACGGAAGTTTACACCTATGCAGCTTTAGACTGACAAATAATTGTTTCTGAACCCACAAACTGGCATGATCCGGCTTATAGCGACAGCCTCAGCAAACCGAAGGAAGCGGGGATTAGTGTGACGTAACACAACTTTAAACGCTGAGCCCAGCTCTATCCGGTGAACCGAGTCTAATAGGTGTTGGCCTCTCGAGGAAGCCTGCTGTCTGCAGGAACATGGAATCTGAAGAGGGTAGGCAATCTGAGCAACTTCACGTTGAACACATCTTGGTCCATCTTCTTTTATTCGGGAAGTCAGCGTTCTATTAGTTCTGCCTATGTAACTGTTTCCGCAGTCACATACAAATTGGTATACACTGTGTGAGTTGGCCCAATAGGCTGAGCTACCTTCCTCGGAGGTATGGGTAAATTTCGGGTTCGATTGATGACGGGAACTTGTGCAGCATAGTAACTTACTTGTGTAGCTGAACTTATGCGCTTAGTTGTCTTCAGTGCAGCTAAGTCACCTTTGTAAGCTAACTCGATATCCAGTTTCTTCTTGGCTGTCGTGTGCATCAAGTCCTTTGGCCCTCGCGGTTGGTTGTGTTTCTCGATAAATCTTCGAGGGTAGCCGTTCGCCATTAGTGCTGCTGTAATTAACACTAGCTCATCATCCAACCAATCGGCCGAACAAATTCGTCTTGCACGACTAACTAGGGCCTTCGCAATTGTCACATAATTAAGATTGTTCAAAACCTTACGATCATGCTTGAAATGTTTGCTGTTACGTCGGCAGATTGAAAGGAACTAATCGCGGTATTGGGTTCCATGATGAAAGCGCACACGAGTGAACCGCACACGAAAATTGCAGACAGCAAAAAAGCCCGCAGACACAAATGCGAACATGAAGATTGCGGACATGGAAGAATGTGCACACGGACGCTTGCGCACACTCAAGTATACAATTATTATCAATCCGGTTCCTTTGTCAAAGCTGCCCATATGATCTGTTCGTAACACTTACGTGATCCAATATTCGGCCTACGTCTTCAAAAGTAGCATATTGTCACAATTACGGCATTCACATCCAAGGTGCTTCTTTGTTCAACCGCTGGGAACGTATGGTACTGCACAGTGTGGCAAAACCATCTGCAAAACTACACAGACCATGTGTCGCTCTCACATTTCAGTTATTCGAGGTCGCAACGAATCGGCGGCTGAAACTGATTGTGTGTCAGCAGGCCGCGTTAATGTCCCTCCTTCCTATGCCATCCTTTTAAAGATGCTGAAATAAAAGACTGCCATTTTCATCAGAACCAAAGCCTTATAAGGAATGTCAGCAAGATGGGCCTAAAGAATTCCTTCGAAATCCATGTCTACCGAAAACGCCAGCTCAGACCTCTGGCTGCACTGACGATTGTCCCCGCGTTCGATATGTGTGGAGTGTTTGATGAATTTTGCGCCATATTTCTAAATGAAGAATCACGTAATACGGTCCTCACCTACCTGCACGTAAGGTTGCGAGCCAATCCAGAGCAACTAGTGCACTTTAATTAATATTCACATTAGATATTCACGTCGCAAAATAAACTAGCTGCTGTACCGTATTCCTGGAAGTGACCACGAGACACTCAGACTTCTCTGCGTTTCCAGAATGAACGTCACCCCACAGCCGTTCACACAACGTTGTGTCCGGGGAGGGGGAATAATTGGACGCCTCTCCAGCACTTGGGCCGATCTTCTGATTGGGTTTCAACTTTCCGCTCCACCACTTAGCTCACCAAGACCCAGGGTATGAAACTGCTTCGATCAAGCTAAACATAAGAGAGCTTATTAGAACTCTGGTATGCACTTCGTAGCAGACTACTTTTTGACCTCTGGCTCAAGGCAGTGTCCTCCAAGCAATCAGCAGACGCGGCAAACTGAGTCGCACCACTTATGGGGAACAATCAAGATGGCATCACTCAGTCAGCCTGTGGAAGTTGCGATCACACCCCATTCCTTAAGCACGAGATTGTTCAGGACACAAAAACAGTCGCCAGCATAATATAGCAAAATCGGTTAGTAGCCGACCTCCCAACGGTCGACGCAACCTCACATCTAAATCACACTTCCCCGACTCACTACTGATATTGGAGGATCATAAGCGCTGGATCTCAACTTTATTGCGAAAACCTGGTCGCGCTCACAAATTACCGACGACGAAGTTGCGATGAAGTGGATGCCACTTATTCGAAATTATGGTAAATGGAAATGTACCACTTATAAGTTGCCAGTACAATTATTCTTCCACGGGAATTCGCAACTACTAATCAGTAGGTACCGGTTTTGTTTGCGGCCGCCCTTGGGCCGATGTTGTCCGTTCATCTGAGAAATCTCTTGATTCTGTGACGAAAAACTGACAGGCGACCAGTTTACGTAGTACCTGGCAAATACCCAGGTAAGGTAGCAACTAGGTATCCCCTAACCCCATAGCTTTAATTCGAGTCCGAAATGGGGGAAGATATGGAAGGCTATCGAGATGCTTACCATCCCTCGCGCAGCCGCGACGCGCGCTGATAGTCCCACAACCAAAGTACACAGGAATCATCACTGCTGTTTGAAAGTGCTATCATTTATGTACGCAAAAAGTACGAGTGACTATTCATGCGTTAATCTGGGCTGCTTTTCCATCAATGAAATGCGCAGGCGGAAAATGGCCCACTTAAGCAATGCGACGACGGGCTAATCACTCGCAAAAATCTTTCAAATTGAAAAAGACAGAACGTAGGTTGGAATATAATGGTACAGGATTTGTTCCTAGGAATACCACTTTCCGTTGAGCTACAATAAGTTTAACGCTAGGTTTAACAGCGGTAGGAACAAGAAGGGTAATTATTACAAATTAGCACATCTTCCCAAGTGTTTAGGCCAGTCTCTCGTTAATTCATCATCGCAAACACAACAATCAACGGTAGCTTTCAACGCATCATACCTTTTCTTCCTCACTTCAAAGCAACCTGCACGAGTATTGGCTAGTGTAAGTCTGGCAGTGGTCAATAGTATATTGCGGAGAAAAAGAGCCGAATCTTGTCATGTCCCTCCGGGTGCTCGGTTAGAGGTGAGCAAAATGAAGGCAAAAATAGCTACCGACAAATGGTGAAAAGTCGCAGATTGCGAACTTGTCGGTTATGATGTTCACCTCGAAGCTGTTCACACATGAGTGTATGTATTATCCAAGGTTATCGTTTGTGGTTTCCAGGTAAAAATAAAAGTGGGTTGATCTGTTTTTGCTTTTCTGCTGTTCGTATAGGTCATTAAGCTTACGTGATATGATTTAGATGGCCAGTGCTCGATGGACACATGCTCTGAACACAACGAACTTGTGGGCTGAAATAATTGCTTTTGACAGGGTAGTCCTAGTGTGGCTACCAAGCAGCGAGAAGAAGTTTCTTCGCCACTCCAACCGACTGTATTTTTATGCGAATTTGTGATGATGACCACTCAGTTGGTTGATGTGACAGCTTCAACAGGTGATGATACGGGTGATTAGTGTCGTTTATAATTTGGTAAGCCATGAGTAGGTCACCACGCAAACGGCGATAACGTTCGCTGAAAATGCCAAGCACTCGTATGACTAGTGACGCAGCGCATTGACATTTTTGATCGCCAGACCTCGCGGAATCTATAAAACCGAGAGATCTCGCTTTAGCCACGGGTGTCATGCTTGGATCACACCTCCAACTGTGGCATGCCAAGTCTCTCTGTAGTCCATCAAACAAATGCCATAACGCTTAGATGACTGCAGTGGAATAAGGAATTCAAAGCATTTTGATTTCCTCCGCAGCAACTGGTGGTTTCCGGTGACCTATCAAGAACGGCAGTGTGATAATTCCACATTTCCAGTAATCACTGCGGTTCTCGGCCTGCTGCCCCTTCATTATAAGTGGAGAAGAAATAATTGAGCGTCGCATTATATTATTCTTCATCTGGAGATATGCTAGCAGGCTCATCAAAAACCTCTCACTTTAGCGACTGGGACTAAGGGAAATGCAGCCAGAGACTTCAGCTGTAGATGAAATTTGACATCCATTGCAAAAACACTCTTTAGAACGACTTTGCAGACTTACGTGATGACACTTTAGCTCAGGTTAAACTATCAACCTTTAATTACTGAGTCGGAAATTCCGAATCTCGCAGAGTTAATAGAAGTCTGCGCAAGATCGATTAACTCCTTCGTTGGCAGATATCTGGTAACAGTAGTTTCATTATTGCAAACACTCTTGTATATGTCTGAAACAAGATGTAAAGGTAAGAGGGATAACTCTTGCCCACGTTGGCGTACCACGTATAAGGTAGATAAAACTTGTTGGGAACTTGCTAAAATTGCCGTCCCCGTATATGATATATATGCACAAGTTAACTATAAGTTCTTTATCACCTAACACGAGAATCCTTTCTGTATCATCCATACCTGAAGCTTGTAGAATTAGTTATGAGTAGTGCTCAGGAGTAGTGAAAATTTTGTCCTGTTGGACAAGGCAGTTGACCACTTTTTCGGTGACTCAGAAGTGTTGTTGCAATGGATGATTGTTTGGGCATGTGGGCCAAAGCTTCACTACTCAGTGCAGACAAGACAATGAACAATGATATATTACGGGGAAAAAAGCGATTGCTTTACAAGTCCCGTAAGACGGTTGAAGTGAAAGTAAACATAAGCATAACTCGACAATTTAACCGTCTAGTGAACTAAAGTGCCTCTTATTCATATAAACGTTGTAGAGTATGTATTGAATTGTTACTGTAGAGTAATATGGGAAGTAATATGGGTAAGGCATGTCTTAAGAACAAGAGAAACGACCAACGCTTTCTCGTGCGCCACTTTCTTTGACTGCGGTAAATTGATGAATACAGTTGTAATATATCCGAAACTATATTCCACAACAGCAGTGTGTAAATAGTAAAGCACAAAAGCTGAGAATGAGCACCGTTTTTTCGCATTTGTTTGACGTGGACATCTCTGATTATATAACTAATGTAGGTGAATTAGGGAATCATCCAGACGTCGTTTGAATACCGATAGCGTGGGGGAAGAAACAACGTATGTGGGAGGGACGTTCTAGTGTTCGCATACACGAAGGGAAAAGAAATTCCGGCGGAATTCCAACCGGCTGTATTGTGTGGCCAACTTTAGCTGGTGTCCTCTGAGTATTGTATTGCTATTCAGCTTTAGTAGGTGACGACAACAGTGGTTTGGATTCCTGAGGATCATATAAGTCATTATCAAGTCGCCACGCAGGCGTCGATATTGTCCACTGTAGACCCCGAGGGTTTTCAGCCTCAATCGATAAGGGAGATGAAACAGGCCCTTTACCTTCTTGGTCACCCTTCGTTGTAGCAGTTAAAGAGCGGTAAGGTCTTGCTTTTGCCATGGCTGCCAAGCGTGGATGGCGTACTCAGAATGAGGTCGAATCTAGGCGTTGAGCATCTGAGAAAAGACGGAGGATCGAAGCGCCCGAATGCCCTCCGTAAAAGGCCAAGTTGTTGGTTAGCTTTTTTAGAGGCTTTCTCGGCCTGACGTGAACAGCCCAGATCTTCCTGCACTACCACTCCTATAACAAATTCTGTTGAAGTGCGCTGCAATATTTGATCCCCTATTCTGTATTCGCAAGCGGCTTTTGGGCGTATGCTCAACACCTTGCACTTCGGAGTGTTGAACTGAAGCAGGTTCTGAGTCGACCATTCGTGGACCCTGTCAAGAACATCCTGAAGTGCTGCATTGTCGCTGGTTGTTCTAATGGCTCGCCATATCTTGAGGTTATCAGCGAAGAGTAAGGAGCTGGAATTGATTACTGTCGCGAGATCGTTTATGTAAATCCGCAATAGTCGTGGACCAAGTACTGAGCCATGGGGCAATCCGCACTTAACGTCGTTTGTGTCAGAGATGTGGCCGCGAACTCTTACATTCAGATGTCGTTGAAGCAAGAAGTTAGCTATCCAACCGAGGATTGAGTCACCAATTCCATAACCTTGCAGCTTGTGAAGGAGAAGACGATGGGTCAGACGGTCGGAAGCGTTTGAGAGGTCCAGATATACTGCGTCAACACATACGCCGCTGTCAACGGTCTCAGTTCAACTGGATCTGGCAACCAGCAAGTTTGAATTGCAAAGTCGTTTTCTGCGAAACCCATGTTGTTCTCGTGCTATTATATTGCGTTCTTCCAAGAGGTTCATCAGCGCTTCAGCAACAATCGCTTCCATGATTTTGGAGAGCACCGGAAGTAGTGTTATCGGGCGATAGTTGACTGGATCTGTACGACTTCCCCTCTTATGGACGGGAGTGACGATGCCTTGCTTCCACATTGTTGGCACGCGCATCTCATCGAGGCATCGTTGGAAGAACTTGCAGAGGGGGTCCGCCAGGTTTACTGCAACCAAGTTGAACGCTTTTGGATGAATATTATCAACACCGGGAGAGGTATGCTCGCGCAGTGCAATTAGAATTTTCATAACATCCGCAGTAGTAAACGTGATGTGGCTAAGTCCTGGTGGTGGTACAACGATTGGAAACAGTGTATACGGCAATGTCATGCTCTGGAAGTTCGGGATGAATTGTTGACATAGGGCTTTCGCCGCCTCCGTTGTGTTTTGTGCAAGTCCAGACACTGTGTGTGAAGCAGGAATTCCTCGCTGTACTTTGCGTAGCTTGTTAACGTGTTTGTACAGAAGCTTGGGGTTTGAAAGAAATTTCTCGGCTAGGTTCCGTTGGTGCTGTATTTCATCTTCGCGTACCAGGTTTACACAATGATTCCTTTTTATAGTGTATGTTTCCCATGTTTCGGCACTCGGTGACTCCTTGTATCTTCGCCAGAGTAAATTCCTCATGAAAATACACTTGCGTGTCCTGCTGCGTATGAATGATTTTACTGTCTCCGCTCGCGAAGGTCTTTTTCTAGAAGAACTAGTTACTAACGTGTTGAATTGGTGAGCAAATTCAGCCCAGGCGATATCGGGGGATCGTTCTGCTAGAAATGCAAAGTTTGTAGCCTTTATAATTTTGAGTAGAGCGCCGTAATTCGTAATGAGCTGACATTCCCCGGTGTTTTCTGCAGAATACTCTGCATAACAGATGTACTTGAACATGCGAGTTGCATGGGCTCTACGGCCTAAAGGACTCTCTATCGATACCGTTTCGATCATAAGCTCTTCATTGGTGAATACAAGATCCAGGACACCCGGTTTGTTTCCCGTCCTAAATCTTGTAGAAGTGATGTGCTTGTAGAGTGGCAGCCCACTGATTATCTCCTGTACTTCCATTTTGAAGTGCTCGTTGATACAGGCTGGGGTTTCTATGGTATCAATATTGAAATCATCAACCAGGAGAATGTGGCTGTACGACTGCGAGAGAATGGTCTTCATTGTGGAGGCTAGGCGGTTGTCCATTTAAAAAGTAGCCGACGGAGGGCGATACACCACACCCAACATACATGCGTCCCCTCGGCTAATTTGAAGACGACACCACAGCGCATCGCCAAGCTGAACCTCTGGGTCATCGATGAGATCAATATGTAGTTCGCTGCGATAATAAAGTACTACTCCACCTCCTCTACTTGGTCGATCACTGCGTAGAATAAACATCTCAGGTAGTGCGATTTCTGCATCAGTGATCGCTTCATTCAACCAGGTCTCGGTTACCATAACGAGACCGCTTGACATTGATGTCTGACGTAGGCGGAGCTCCGTAAGTTTGCTTAAAAGACCTTGTGCGTTGGTATAAAATCAGGAGAGTGACTCATAGGTTAGAAGGTTTTTGTGGATATAGACAACAGGTTTGCGACTTGGCCGACCCTCTTGAGGTCGGCTGCTACTAGTTTTTTGGAATTGTTTTATGCTCGCGAGAATGACTTGGGATAACTCTCTGCGCCGTGTGATCAGGTTCATGATTGTCCTGATGGTCACTCACCTGCAGTGCTTCGCCGGATGCTATGACGGCAGTCAAATCAGTCTCTGTGGTAAACTCTGCAACAACGGTTGTTCCCACTGAGTTGGTTCTCTCCATGGAGTAACCAGTAACCTCTGGTCGTGGACCTGCTAATTTTAGTCGAATTTCTGTTGGTAGCATGTTCCGGAATTTACCCCAGTTCTCTAGAACTGTCTGTAAAGTTAGCTCAGACGGTAAGACCAACTTCAGCAACCTAGGACCACACTCTTTGTAATTTGGTGACATAGGAATCCTGGTCAGGGGGGTAGCGATGACATTTTTTTAAAGACAACGCCTCACGAATGTATCGCCATTGCTCCAGATCATGTACCTGAACTTCTTCAGGAAGGACGCCATGAATAATGACGGTTTTCAGCGCGTGTTTTCCACTTCCCTGTTGCTTGTTCATGTCCTTTGAAAGTTCTTTCCACAGAATATACGGTAAGATACATACTCCGTTCGGTGCTCTGTGATGTCGATTTGCAGCGAGCAGAATGAATTCCGTTTCTTCCGCGGAATGTGGTGTTACTCGAAGTAGTCGAGGTTCACCATAGTGTAAGTTGTTTGGGTGTCTTGCGATGCGGCTCAGCGTAGTGGGTTCAGCACGCATGCTGATGACACTACAGATGGAATCCCACTGACTACGATCGTCTATCAGTTTGCCCTTTATGGTGTTGGATTTGGATTCAGGAGCGTTAGTGCACACAAGACTTAAGCCACCATGGTTCCGCCTTGTGGTTTGCGACTTAACAGCACTCGATTCTGTTGCTTTTTTTGGATTTGTGAACCGCACTGTCGATAGCGATCCATGTTGAGGCACAGTTTTGACCTCTCCGATAAGTGGAGTCACGGGTGTCTTTGACGGCGTTTTCCTAGAAGCAACCGCTGCGTAGGATGTCCAGTTACTTTTTACTGTAGGCTTGCTGGAGTTTTGTGTGTCGAGTATGTCAACTGAATTACTAGTTATTACACCCTTGTAGGACGTAGTAGGAAGTTGGTTGTAAACGAGTTTTTCACTTAGTGGGGTCATGATGCTAAGGGCCGTTGGAGGCTGAGACGTGATGGTGGGGTTGGGATGCCTGGCGCTCTTCCTCGGCTTAAACGGGGAGTTTGTAGGTGTCCGTTCAGTTTCGAGTATAGCGTTGTTTATTTTCACAGCTGCGTTGCGAGCGTTCACCAGTTGCTCAACTGTTTCCACCAACTTTTCACACTTTTTCATTAAGAAAATTACACATCTAACGACAGGAATGGATTTGCACACCTGGCAGAACCAAATTGCTTCGGTTTTGCTGCTGTATTGTCTCGTTTCGAGTGCACTCATCCCTAAACACTTCGAATGGTACGCTTTTTGACAGATAAAGCAAACTGGACCAGACTTAACAGTTTTTACACACAGGTCACAATTGATTTTCGAATGCGCCATATCCACTTGAGGCGTGTACTTTGTTATTTTGACTTGCACCAATTCCAAAAGGGATTAGATAGAAAAGGAGGGTTCAGAATCTATGTTGTAGATCTCTCACTTACCACTAGCTTGGAATGAATAATTCTACCGAATTATGTGGTCACGGGGAGTAAGGTGGCAGCGAAGTGGGAATGACCGCAAATGGTGGTGATCTGGTGTAGAGATTCACTGCTAACAAGATGGAATGGAGTAACTGAATGTGTACACTACAACAGGGGTAGCAAGAGGATAGAGAGACTGACGCACCGTGTATGACTTCGCTTTCGCTTTCGTTGCGCGGCGATCGGCGCTGGTTTGAGGTCAGGGGGGTCAGACTTGTGGCGTCCAGATGAGTCACGCGTGCGTGCTATTGATCCAGCAGATACGTGGATGGGTAGCGATGCAACGTAGGACTGAGGCAAGGCAGAACGACTTGGAAAATACTGTCTATTGACGAGAGTGGCTGCACAAAAGGCGGACCAAATTGACAACTATCGCTTTGTACAGCGACTAGAAGGAGTGTTAGTAAGATGCTCGGGTGACTCTCAAAAAAATCTTTAAAATAAGACCACCAGAGTTCCTGTGCGACGAGAGGAAAAATAAAACATCCGATAAGCTTCAAATACGGCTGACTTCGAAATTGCAAAAGCACAGTTTGCTGCTGATCCAAGAATGACAGATCCAAAAGGTGAACAGTGGTAGGAGGAGCTCGCGGAGCCCAATCTTATTATAGTACGTGGGTCACTGTGAGGATAGATCCGAAGATTTCAGGGTGAATAACGCAGGAGAACACTCTGCGACCGCTCGGGGTAGGTGCACTCTCCTATAACGTTGCGAGGTGTAGCACTGACTGCCCTCACGTCCAAGTTCATATGGCAACGTGCAGCATTGGCTTCCGATTTTTGAGGACATGAGTCATGTCAGTGCGCCGTCTGCTGTGGCAAATCGATACTGTCTCATGTCTTCATCAGTAAGTGACACTTCACATCTCGGTTTTGCTTGCATCTCCAAATTGCCACTGCTACGATAATGTGCAAAGCAAGTTATGCAAACCAAACGTATGTCAAAACTAGGTTGCGTTTCTGATCCCTAGAGTACTCCATAGGTAACAGTGCAACAATCATAGTCTATCATTAATCTCGGGCATCCTATGGTTGTCCACATGCGGGACACAGTAACAAACGGAACCGAGAATGGGAACTGTCAGTCAGGATTCACACTTGTTTATACACACGTGCGTAAGCAATGCGACAAGTTAATAGAAAATTATTCAGGTAGGCAGAACAAACGAAATAAAGTGGAATGAAATTTATCCAGCTTAAAAAGACCTAGTTTAAGTGTAAGTTGGTTTAGCTCAACTGCGGTGAAGAAGCATCAAGAATGCAACATCAGCCTCAGCATGGGCACAAGCAAAGTACATATATACATACATATATACAAGTATACGTGTTAGAAAGATGGAACTCGGTGGTCTCTCTGGTAATATCAGAAAATGTTCGCACCTCCTTCGAGTCACCGTAGGTTTCCGATCTGGTGTAAGCGAAACAATCTGCGAAGATGGTGGTCCACTAATCACTGAGCTTCCATGACGAATGAAACGGTGGGTCGAGCAATTCGGTTCACAGTGTAGACGTCCACCAGCTCCATCTACTTCCACCCGAGCGCTCACTGCTCTTGTGTGGTCTATCACCATAGTTCCTTCTCCTCACCAGGAAACCTGACATGAACACCGTTTCTCCCAGTGCTATAAAGCACCCAGCCCTGGTGACTTAACTCCCGCCCTATTTAAAAATGTCGGTTATTCGCTGGCTTGAGAACTCACTGCATTGTTATCAGAGTCTGGTTGAATGCACAAATTCGATCATCTTTGGGCGAGTCGATAGTCGTCCCCATTTTCGAAAAGCGCTTGAGCAAAATGTGTTCCAACTACAAGGGTATCAGCTTGGTTCCTGTCGTTTGCAAACTTCTGGCGTCCATGATATTTCTAAGGCTATCCCTAACTGGCGAATCTTTACAGTAGGAAGAACAGGCTGCGTAATACCCTGGCCGCGGCTGCATCAATCGAATTTTCACACTCCGTCATGTGTACACAGGCCAGCGATTGTTGTTTTCCTGGTTATCCGTGTTGCACTTGATTCTGTCGACAGGACTATCTTGTGACTCTGCCTGTTGAGGAATAGCGTCCCTGGGAAGTTCGTTTCGTACTGTTTGCTATGTACAGTCTGACCTCAAGTGAAACTAAGGCTTACATCAAACTTTTGCCTTATTTTGCTGTCACTAGTGGAGTGCAATGAGGATGCTTTTTCTCCCTATTCCTTTTCAATTTTGTCATTGAGAATGTCCTTAACACTGCTCTGGAAGATTTCTTGAGCGGTAGTGCTGAACTCCTCCTAGGTATAGGAGTTACGAACTTTAACTATGCTGATGATATCGTCTTGCTGTCTGACGGGCTACAGGCTGTTTAACTTGCATTAAACTGCTGGGCTATTGAAGCGTCAAAGTATGGGATGCACTTTTGCTCATGCAAGTTCAAGGCCCTGCGTGCATTCGCTATTAGTGGAAAGACACTGGAGGCGGTAGATAGTTTTGTCTACCTGGAAGTTGCATCACTGCTGGTGAAGCTGTTGGAGAAGAGATTCCAATGCTTATGTCAACAGCTGGTCTCGCTTTTTGCAGGCCGAGGCACTCGTGGCGCCGCCATGACGCCTGTTCCTCCATCAAATTGCTGGTTTATATTGCGCATGTACGCTTTCTACTGTTGTAAGGTTGTGAGACACGATCTGTTCGTACCATGGACCTGCGCCTGCTGTCTGCCTTCGAGCACAGTTAGTTGCGGTCCATTGCCCATGTGTGACGGCTGCACCACGTCACTAATGTAGAAGTTAGTTAGCGTGTTTTGAATGAAGACAGCTACTCGCTCGAGGTGGTCCCGCTGCGTCAGCTGCGATGGCTTAGACACGTATTGTGCATGCCCGTTCATCGTCTTCCGCATCGGACGTTGTTCCCGGTTGCTAAACAAGGCTGAAGGAAGCGGCACGATGGAGAACTTACGACTTGGAGATACCACGAAAAAGCTGACAAAACATTTGGCGTCGATCGGCTGTTCCCGACTCTCTGCTTGAGATTTCAGCGACACAGTGTCATTGGTTGGAGACCCTGGTAGTCATGGCTCAAGACCGACGTAAATGCCGTACATGTATCTGCGTGTTTCGGTGATTTCCCTTCCCTGATAAAGGTAACAGTTACGAGGACCCAGGAGAAAAAGGTTGAACTTATGTGTTATTCCGCCACGATTCGGATGGCACAATATCTGGCTCGATCAACAGAGTCGAAGGCGGCTTTCAGGTCAAGGAAAATTATCATAGTTAGTGGTCTGTAACCACGACGAAGGCGGAAGAAATGCTGGCTTTCTGTAACTCGGTTCTCAGGAGAATGATAGTCGTGTGAAGTTTGGGAGTGATGATGTACACGGAACTTTCTTTAAGATGGGCACGACGGTTGACAGTCGACAGTCTGAAGACACCTCTTCAGTGTCCCAGAGTATGTTAAAGAGAGAAGCGGGTCCAGTTAACAGAGTCACCTACATCTGCAGCAAAGATAGGGGAAAGTCGTCGGGTCCAGGAGCATTGTTTCGTTTCCAGTACAGTGACTTCACGTCGGATAAGTGTTACATAAACCTCCCACCTATGCTCAGGCATCAACAGTACGCCGGTACGCAGTATCGAGGCTTAGCTGCCGCACAAGCACCACCATTTACACGTGAGCTAAGAATACTGCGAGTGTCGCCCGGTCCCTACACAGTCTCGAACCCGCGGTGTCAGAATATAAGGCAGGATCTTGATCCTTATGGCTAATGGCCGGCAACGTGGGTTGGGATGATTCAGCTAACAGCAGTGTCGGAGTTGTACCGCTGAACTGCTCTCCAAAATATTTGTCCCAACGGGCTAGTCAAGGAGGCTGAGGATGGGTCAACTCAATCTTTCTCAGCTATTGTGTCACCAACTGAGGGCATTCTCTGGCCCGTATTCCGAATGAGCTAGCATGGAACTCCGCTGTTTCCAAAAGCACTTGTTTTCACATCTCACTAGCCCTTGCCAACCGCAGGCATTCCCGGTCGGCTGGAAGACTCCTTGTCAGACGTCGTTTCCGGGTGTTATAAACACGCTGAAACTCGGTACTCTTTGGCACCTATTTCCGTGCTTCGATTGAATTGATCGATACCCCAGCGACCCATGCATAGGTTAGATGTCTCACGTTAGACACACGGCGGGAGTCATAAGCATTATTCTTGGCACACTTGCAAACATTCCAGTTAGAATTATGCTCACCAATCTCATTCACCCTTGACAGTTGGTGGGCTAGTTCGTCATGTTATAGTTGCACTGTAGAGAGCCGGTTTAACTTACGAGTATGGAGCTTAGTACTTTGGTGCTTCGTTGAAGCGAGAAGAGGAAGCGTCAGCGTGCACGCACTAAGGCACGGAATTCAGGTACGTTTTCCAACTGGACTGACAGTCTTGACTGATGTGCGCCATCTGTATCTGCTGGCAATATAGTCAACTTAGATACAGGTCATCGAGGAATTCCGTGGGCTCCAGGTGACGTTTGTGCTGGGAAGCAGTGTTACTAATACAAAGATTGGGTCAACACACAGTTGCAACAATCGATCAGCATCGTCTGCTAGGCATGCATCTACCCCGAAGCGGCCTCGCAGATGTAGTTCATGGTATTAAACACGATCCACTTAGCCATTCAAGACACCAGCAACAATCGCATGTAGTTTGCCAGTACCTCTAACAAAGGAAGCTCAAGCAAACGGGGCCAACTCACATTACACTTAATAAAATCATCAGCTGTACGTCGTAACTGCGCTTTGCTGCCACACAACCACCACCGGTTGCACGTGGGCTGAGTATATCGCGAGGACGCCGCCCATACGCGGATCTGAACCGGTGACCTTGTGATTGCGGAACTGGCGTGCAGACCAACCCGCCGACGGCTGACAATGCATATAGCAATTCGTGTGTAACTATGGCGCCAGTTGCGTAGGCAGAACTAATCGGTTTTGACGTCTGGAATAAAGAAACATGTGCCAATGTGGTTCAACTTGAAATTGACGAGCATCACTGTCCCCGGAAACTCTGTGCTTACGCAGGCCGCCAGTTTCTTCAAAAGTAAACACTGATCACGCGTCACCGGCGAGGGCCTGAATCAACGTCTACAATTGTTTTCATGGCAACGAGATTGCACCTTAACGTGATGCGACGGTTTGCATACTCGACAACCCATTGAGATATAACGGCTGAGCACACGGACCCCCGGAAGCTACTACTACCAGGTTGTTTAATGGTTAAAGATCAGACGAACTCACTATTTTGGTCGACAAGTTTGGGGGTTTGAAATGGGATGGCATGCATTTCCGTAAAATCGATTCGTTGTCACGTTCCCTGCCTTGAGGATCTATTTTTCCGTTGGGACCACCAACTGAGGAACGGGGGGCTCTCGAAATATGTAAATGTCATAAGAACGCTGCACGTGCTTACTTCGGGCAGGGTGAGGGTTTACGGTAAACCGTCGCAAGGTTGCTCTCTATCACCTTTTCTCTTAACTTCGCCATTGACGAAGTCATGAAAACTGCATTCGCCGGGCACAAGTTAAAAGACGTGACCGAATTGTTGACTTTGAGTAGGCCGACCACATCCACCTCAGCTGTGATAGCTCTCGAACTTGGCAAGCAGTACTGGATAAATTAGCTCTGTCAGTCATTTCGAGTTATACTTTGCGTCCTCGAAATACAAAGTTCTCCAACATGAACAGGAACCCACCCCCGCGCTGACCCTTGGTGTTGATCAGCTAGAAGTCCTCCAGAAATTCAAGCATCTGAGCAGCTACAGTAGATAACTAAACAAAATTTTTTATTCACTACAACTCGAGGCACGACTATGGAGACAAGATCATGATAACGGGACAACGAGTGTTGGGGAATGTACAATAATACATGTTAGCCATGACAGCGAGTGTATATTTGTGTGTGTATGTAAACGCGTAGGTGCGTTATATTTTGTAATGCCTACTTGGTTCAATTATTTAGATGTGTTTGGATAAGCTTCTTTTGCTTGCACACCTTGCTTAAGCAAATTACGGTTAAGTTCTTTAACTTTTCGCGTTTGTAGCATTAAAAATATTTTTTGCTGACTTCTGGTACTTATCGGCATTTTTTGATAACCAATTTATTTCGCATGCTCATTGAGCGAAGAGTTAGGTCCGTATATAAGTAAGCTTGATTAGCTAACGTTTATTTGATATTATCATTTCAAGTGATTGGCTGTTTGACATCCCCGGTGTGGCTGTGCTGGATGTATATGTTGTAAAGGTGCCTACCTGTCTAACACCCTCCACATCGATTACTGGCTCAGGGTGAGTGTGAAGCATTACTGGTGGGAAGGAGCGCACGATCCTTGTGACGATGTTAGGCTCGAACACTGGTTCTATTCACTCAGTGTGGTGCGGACTACGGTCCAGCCACCGCCTTGTGTGCACTTGATTCCCCAAATACAACGTGCTTTTGTTTGCCTGTGAAGGAGTGTGGGCTGGCTCCGTTGATGATACGCGACTCCCATCCACATGCCTCCCGGTCTTATTCCTTCGGGTTTACACTGGATATGGGTGTGCGGATTGAGCTGTGGGTGGTGCAGCGCAAGCCACCCATGGTCCCTCTATAGGTGCAAGCGTCCTGTGACTGGCCACAATGACGGGCAAATCCGAAACCGGATGCCACCAACCAGTTATCTAACACGGACACATATGAACCTGTTACCAGCTTGCGAAAAGGTATTCAATATTAGTGTGAACAAACTTCCGTGTGCGCGTTCTTCCATATGTAAAATCTTCCGGGTGCGCACTGTTCGTGTCCTCTTTCATGTTTGTACACTATTCCCTGTCCACTATTTTCGGGTGCGGTTCCTTCCTGTGCGTTTTCCTGTGGTTACCTCGGTATGAGGAGAGAAACACTCTGAATTCGAGTTGCAGATTGATACATTACATAGTCCAAATTCAAGCCCTGTTAAAAGGCAAAAGCTCTAGCAGCACCGCTACACAATCCAGCTCAAGGCAAACACCATTAGTGACAAACAGCAGCATTAATGCCAAACAACAGTGAAGGCAGGCCGGCTGAACGGTCTCCCGAGTCTCACGAAATGCTGCAAAGGATGCAGTTACGCTCAGACTTCACGATCAGCTCCGTCAGTACCTAAAAGTCACGTCTGTCTCCTACAGATTTTGCAACTCACGACGTTGCACCTAAACATTCTAGCTCTAGCCCTGGCCTGTCTTCCACGGAAGACAGGTCAGACACCCACACGACAAAACGCAGCTCGCAAGTAACGACATAACAAACAATTAAAACGCAACTAAAAGGCATTGTCTGTGCTACGCTCAAAAGTCCCAGAACCCACAAGTGAATAGTTCAAAGGTAGACAAACGGGGGGCAAACCTGCTGCGCTGAGATAACCTGGGCACCCGGACTGAAAGATCCCGCAACCAGTCTTACTCGCCTTACACTAAATCCAAGTAGGGGAATCTCGGTTGTTGCGAAGAACATTTGGTAACACATGGGGCTTATAGGATGTTCTCTTAGTAAGCCACATTCTAGTGAACTCTTCTGTCAGTGCCCTCATTTCTCTGGACCAGCCATGGGCAGAAAGGCAGAAGCGGAAGACTGACGCGAAGGTGTCAAAACAAAATACTAATAAGAAAGTGGTACTTGTACCCGGTGTACCAGAATTATACCATGAGGATAAAACTGAACGACAAAAGCACGACATGGAAGTGGCAAGGCACATCACAGAACTCTATAACATGCAAAAGGTTATTGCTTTTGATGCCCCCGTCTAGTTGCTTCCCCAAACTATCACGGCAGGGGACCACGAATTTTGAAAGTTACTTTGGCTACGCCCGAGATGGTAACAATGCAATTCAGTCAGGGTATGGCAACAGAAAACTTGGGCCATCAGAGGTACGCTTAAGACAATTGCTTCAAGCAGTACACACCCCAGTTTCCTCAAACTAGTCAACCGTAAAAACACATCATGCAAAGGACTTCAACACAACGGTCACTCACAGCGCACCGAGCTCCTTATTCGGCAAAAAATAAAATGCTGCTACGCCAACGCTCAGAGCCTCTATTCTAATAGCCATAAGTGTACCATTAACATGTAACAGCAAAATGGGAACAATGAGCCATGAAAGATGAATTTATACGGATTAAGAGGCTTTGCTTTACAAGTACCGTTGGATAGTTGGTGATGACATCGAAGTAACAATAAAGTTAATGATGATAGTAAAACAGTTAATACTTTAAATATGAAAATAAGGATGTATCATTTGCTCCGCTGTAGTCCTGCAATCCAATTAGATTCACAACACCCACAGTTAACATCGAATAAATCCACCGTAAACTCCAGGTGAAGAATGGAGACTTAGCTCTAAGTGACAAAGTGTAAGTGAATGAGTGAGTCAATGAACCGTCTTTTAAACACTTTGTCCGTGCAGTGACAACCGATACTAGGAGAGCACTCCAGAGGTGACAGACAAGAATAGAAAACAAATTACTGTGGCCGTCCAAGTGTCTATACCGTACAGCGAGTTTCAATGAGTGATGACACAGATCCGTATTGGTGTTGAGTCACAGTAAAGGGCGACACACATGATATGGGTCTCGCAGAATCAATTATGCCATAATCGGGTGACCTGGTAGTCTTCGATACTTTCCACGCACACCTACAATGGTTACAATCTCTCCTGATATGAAACATTGCGCATTCCAATTACCTTCTTAGATGCCAGAGGTTGTGGTTGCTCCAGTGCATTAACATTGTGTTTCAGACATGGATGCCAGGCTTGAATTTCTTATTCGGCATGGGGGCGACCATAGACACTGAGCATTTGTCGAAATGTGGAGGGGTTTATTTGCTCAAAAGCCCGTCGAAGCAGCCCGAGTTATTGGCTGCCAGCGTACGAGACCTTTTCGGATTTACTGGAGTAACCCAAGTCATCTTGACTCGGGACACTTAATTCTTATTCGACGGCTGATTGCTGCAGTACATTCGTTCCGAGCCAGTATGAGTAGCTGCTCTAATATCGGATGGAAAGCCCCTAGCATTTACTGACTTTGAAACGTAGTAAGCCTTAGGTTGAGCAGTTATTCAGTTTTGTTAGTTCTATATAATGGTGTGATTTTTCTCTATGTGAGTCGTAGGTGCATTTGTATTCTTTTAGTTAAAGTACATCTCAGTTTCGCAAATTCCGCACCAGGGCAAATGGGAAACATGTAAGATATGTCACGGTGGGTATTTTTCCTATCTGTAGTATTGTATTTTTGCATCGATAGAGCCTATAACGACGCCAATCCGAGTTTTATTTACGGAGATATTAGCACTCAACTGATTTCATTACTACAAATAGCAGTTCTTTGTTTTCGTATTAATGTCTAGCTATCTTACCTAGCCCGTATTGTTGTGTCTCTAATTCTGTTGAAGGGATTTGAAAGCTCTATCCATTGGTGATTAACGCATTAGAATCGCCTGGATGGTTCAAAAGTTATTGGCGATTTCGTTATTTGGCTGAAAACAGCTCTAGATACATTGGTTCATTAAAACAAAAGTGGATAGCGCATTTTCATTGTATTTTATTGTTTGTAATTATTATACAATCGCTTTTGTTCTTTTAAAATGATTTGTAGCATGGTGTTGGGCTTTAGTTTACTGTCTTTGTTTTATTGAGTCGATGTATATGCTTTCTATCAAGAAATTTTCCGTCATTTTTTGTTCGTCGCAATCAGCCGACAATTCAGATATGTCGACCAGCTATCCGGAAAAGCACCAGACGGCCATTTCGTTTTATTGGGGCTCATCAGTGGTGCGCATCCTTCGGTCCTCTACGGAGAACCGAACCCATGACTGCTAGTGGCTCTTGCCAACTAGCCCGCAGCTTTTGCAACTGCGCCATGGAGGACGGTATCCGACCATCACGAATTGTTAGCTAAATGCGATATAGCCCGACCCATCCGTCATTTTCATCAATATTCCTTCAGAAAATTTAGATTATTTTTTTATTTTTAACTTTTGTAGGCCATTAAAATAGATTACTTCTCACCTATAGAACAGCTGTCCTTAACATATTTTCTCTTATGTTTACTGCAACCGATTTCAGAACCGGCCATTTTTAGGATTTGGTCCTTTAAAACAATATTTTTCGCCCTATTTTTCTTTGCTTATAACCGTCAACGCATTCAGACAACTAGTAACGTATTCGCAGTGGGTTTAATAGCACTATATCTTTTAGTTCATACTAATGTCCAGTCTCGGACCGATTTCCTGATCATCCCATTTTGAATACAGATGCTAAGCGCTACCAACAATTCCTACTCTGGAGCTGTTCTTCTATTCAGGCACTCATGTTATTTCTTCCAGCTACAGCCCGACCATATTCTACCTTTTTAGATTGTATGTCTAATATGTCTGTTTGACATCGTGATGCCTACTATTTGCCTACCCACATTCCCTACATTTTCTCTTGCACATCTCTTAACTTTGCATCCAACCGCCATTGACATTGTATATCTGCGAAAATCGTTAGCCTCTTTCCTTTGAAGCATCCAGCTACTCTTTACTAAGCTTAATCATATTTCTTATTTGTAGGTTTATTAGCATTATATGCTTTAGCTTATGTTTATGCGTCCTGAGCCTTATGATCACTCGCGTCTCTCAGTAAACCTTGCTTCGATGGATTACTTACACAACTATTTACCGTTAACCTCTTGGTGCACAGCCCCAACCCCCATACTCTCACCCAACACCTCCTCGTATTCCACCTGCCACGGCTGCTTCCATTGTCCAAAAGGGTTACCAATCCCGGGCTGCTGCACAACGGATTTTGCGGTGGCTGCACCTTAACGAATACCCGGAGATGTTATTGTCGGGATCAGTAGTGCGGCTAGAAGGGTTGACCTAGCAAGTCGACGAAGAATTACTTAAAGTGTCGACGGCAATGAACGCCCATGTAAGGACTCGGAGGAGACCGGTGACAAAGCTTAGACACCGGATTCCAAAAAAGACGGAGGCAGCTATCACGAGAAGGCTACAACTCCTGAAATGGAAGCACCGGCCTACACAGCCATCTCAACCTAAACGGCGGAAAGCCACCACCTGCCACTCGTCAACTGATAGCTCTGACACTAGCCTTTTTACTCGGGATAGCCCGGCCATGCCGAACGCCGCTAACTCTCCAGTATGCCCGCCCCCGATCACCGTTGCCGGTCATTCCTCTCCTGCTGTGGCGACGGCAGTTGAAATCTCCGCTAAAAGAAACCTCGGAAGCCCATCAGAACCGAAGGCCTCTGCACACGCCTCAGAGTTACGTCTCTTCTGTCCCTGGCTATGCGAGGAATATGCTCCAGCCCACCAGCCGTAGTAAGCACACCTTTCGAGAACACGGATGCTTTTCCGCAACCATGACCACCACATCCAAAACCCCAGCCGCGGATTGGGACCTATGAACGGTCCGCGGTGCAAGCTTTGGCTTATACCCCTTATTTCCCCTTGCTCGAACCAGCGGACTAGCGGAACTGCTGTATACTATACCAATGTTGCAAACGGATCAGTCTTTGATTCATCCGAATTCAGCCTGCGGAACCCCTCCCATATGTCACCGTCCCTATACGCATCATGACAACACTTCCATATGTCTCTCTTCCTCGTCCCTCCTCACAATCGTATCACCCAGTTTCTTTTCCCTCGGATCCTTTGCCCCCACCCAAACGGTTTCCCTCGAAACACAATTTAAAACTGGAGATTTATACCCTCGGACCTTTAAGGCATGCAGTGGTCTCCGGAGACATCTCGTCACCCAACGAAGGAATCGAACAGCCTTTCTGGCTTCTGTAGCCGCAGCCAATTTCCACGATTTCATTTGCCCTACCTTCCGACTTTCCTTCGCTTCGCAAAGGGACCGATCACAACAACGACGCCAACGACATTACTTCCGATACAACGCACTGTTTAGCACGACGTTCCGCACAATCCTTTGCTTGGTCGGCCAGAGAAGATGGACAGTTAAGTAAAGCGGCCTCGAACCTTGCTAGATCCTGCCCTAAACTCGTCACTGTACTTCAAAAACTAAAGACAGCATTCTCATCGCGGACGAAGTAGGGCTTAAAGAAATGCCTGCGGCGCATCGCTTGGCACTGTGTTGAGTGGCGTGCGCAGCGTGTAGACTCACGAGTTTTACTCGCTTCAATACTTTTGCAACCGGACGCCTTACACCGCTGCGGCGACGCCGGTGTGCGTCCTCGAGATCGTTATTCTTGATAGTAGATGACTCACTAATACAACTTACCGAGAAACGGGCGACCGAAGACACCCGTACTGCTAGCACCCAACCACCGAGGAATAGCATTGCTCGATTTAACACACACCATAATATTTCCACTGCAACAGTTGCTTCATCCACAATACCGAAACCCAACCCCGCCATCCTGACTGGGTTCTACCTATTCCCCGTGGACCTGGATGCATTGCGAAGCACTTTGGGGATCTTGTTTTGTGGCGAGAGAATCCGCCCTGTAACGCGGACAATAGACGAAACTAGCAATTGGGGCCAAGGCCCATGTTCACACTTTTGCCTCAATGCTTCTGCTGACTTGATTAATCTTCCCTTCCCTTTCGCAGTCTCAATCTCGCATTCTCCCACACAGATGGTCGATGACACAGCCCCATTACGCCTTCTGGTAGCGGAGGCTCAACCACTGGCGCGTGGGTGGAAAGCTGTCAATAACGAACCAAATTGCCTGCTTCTCAACATGCTGTTTTCCCTACCGGACGCCATCTCGTGGAAACAGTATATTATGGAGCTTAATGTCGCATGTACCCGCCTATTCACTCGTAGATGGGGACCAACAGAACGCAAGAAGGTACCGCCAGTAATTAATAACAATCTGAAACGCCGACGCCTACAATATGACCACATACAACGTCTCAATCATACCAGGCGTAAAAATGCGGCAGCAACTGTTACTGATGACAGATGGCGAACGGCTTTCTACAAGAAGGCGATCGTATCCATGGTTTTACCTCCGTTTGGACAAAAGTTATTTCGTAGCCTTCAGTACATGAAGACCGTCCACCTTGCAACATCATCCCCACTAACCAGGAGTCAGTGAGAACCATCACCCGAGAGAAGCTGCGCGCAGCGCTTCGTCAGAGGCAAGGATTCGCATCCGGGGTTAACCGTGTCCCACCACAGGATATATTCAGCATGGACCCCGAAATTTTACCTGCGTTTCTCAACGCTCTCCACGATTATTCGCTCTTTTCTTCACATATACATTCAGCACGTGTCATCTTTGTTCCCAAGGCAGATGCACCCTCTTTTACTGCGTTATTTCGGCCTATTTCCGTCACTTCCGTCCTTAATCGTCGGCTTCATGGAATCCCATTGAACCGCTGGGTCCCTACATTTCCTTCCAATCGTCTACAATTCGGCTTCCTACGTTAGGATTGAGGCTTTGATGCACCTACGACAATGCACGCAGCCTTGCGACAAGCTCCTCCTTCATAATCTCTACGTTGTTTTGCTTTCATTACTATCTCCAGAGCCTTTGATTTTATCTCTCCTCAGTCTTTACCACGCGCAGCTTCTGCTGTTGTCGCTTGTCGCACAGACGCTGGGTCTTAACGTGGTGCGGTGGATTGCGTACCTCATTAACCCATTGAGCTATCCTGGGTAATGAATCCGGGCACGTTGTGAGCTACTCCTACCAGGTTGCTCAATGGTGAGAGGCCACACAAACTCAGTATCCTGGTCCTCCAGTTTGGAGGTTTGAAATGGGATGACGCCCATTTCTGTAAAACTGAAACATTGCCATCTCCCCTCTGCCTTGCGGACAGGCCTTTGAGCCAAAGGCTTTGGATGAGAACCCTAATCGTCTTCCTGTCTAGGTCTAGGCGCCCTGGCAGTATCTCAGCCCACATACAACCATGACACTTTCTTCAAACATAAACAACATCCTGCATCGGTCGTCGCGCAGATTATCAAGGGTCGCCTTATCCGCTGCATACAGCAGGGCGGATAAGCAAAAACATGCTACTGCTGGCGCCTCGCTTCTTTCTTTTCCACCTTTTTCTCTAACTCCCATTCTGACCCCCATTACTAACCTTCCTTCTATAATTCCCAGCTTAATTGACAGTAACCGAAGTGCCACTGGAATAGAACCATCTGCAGTCACTGTCCCACAACACCTATCGGACGCCTATCTGCAAAGTCCCTTATAAGGCCACGCTATCCCGTTTCCATGGCGACATCCAACGTTCGCACTCTAAGACAAACAGGTCAACAGGCTGCACTCGCACGCACCTTGGACACACTGGGTGTTGATGTGTGTTGTGTGTCCGAAACTAGGATCAATGACCCTAACGGGGTTATTGAATTAACTGCACCCGCTTATCCTCTCGTTATTGGTTGCACGCATCCGGAGACGCCGATGCGGCACTCACGGGTCAAGCTGGTGTAGGTATCATTCTAAGCTCCAAGGCTGAGCCATCGTTGGTTGATTGGATTCCGGTGAACAGCCGTTTATGTGCAGCCCGTTTGACGACATCAGCTAAGGTGGATTCACGAAGTAGTACAAAACGCTGTTTGTTTGTGATTTCCGCTTATGCTCCCACCGACTGCAGTTCTAATGCAGTCAAGGACACTTTCTATCACGAACTGAACGCGCTACTACGCAGTGCTACTAGTTCAGATATTATAGTACTTGCAGGGGATATGAACGCACAAGTAGGGCGTCTGAGCTCTTCAGAAGCTCAGCTGGGTGGTAATTATGGTCTTAACTCCGAACGGACTGACAACGGTGAGCGTCTGCTGCAACTGTGTGCGGAGCACCAGTTGTTTCTTAGTAGCACTGCTTTTAGACACAGTGGGCGCCGAAGTGCCACTTGGCGTCCTCCTGTAGCTGGCCAGCGATGGACCCAAATTGACCACATAGCCATAAGTTACAGGTGGCGTGGTTCCATCCTGGATTGCCGCTCGTACTGGAGTACCTGTGTCGACTCTGATCATGCCTTGGTACGCTGTCGTTTCTCCATGAACTTTACCGGATGGCGCACCAAGCTGTCCCCTACGATTGGCAACGGAGAATTGTCTCAGCCCTCGGTCAGGCAAGCCTATCAAGACGCACTGCGTACCGAACTTCCGCTGTCTTGTCCTAATGACACTGAGCTTCAGTGGAATAGGATCTCGGCCGTCATGCACGACGCAGGAGCATCTGCTTGTGGCACTATCCATCGTCACCGCACCAGTCACTGGATATCCGAGAGGTAGATGAACCTGTTGGAATTTAGAAGACACCTCCCGGCTAGCTCTGAACACAATGTGAACAGGCGGGCTATTAGGCGTTAACTAAAGCGGAGCCTACGTGCTGACGAGGAAGCCTAGTGGACCAGTAGGGCTCAACAAATGGAGGAGGCAGGAGCAGTAGACAATTACCGCAAGCTCTTCCAGCTTATCCCCACCACTGGTCACAGAAAGCTAGGCGTCAGTGACACAGAGACAGCGCAGGTGCGCTGATACACAGTAAGGAGCGCCGTATGACTCGTTAGGTGGAACACTTTCAAGATCAGTTCAGCTGGCCCCCTGCTCTCAGATCTCTTCCCACTCAAGTGATGCAGGACGAACCATGGACGGTTAGTTTATAGCCTCCGTGGGTGGCAGAGGTCCGAAAAGCGATCACAGCCCTCAATCACTTTCCTGAAGCTGGATTGGATTCCCTCCCACCTGCCCTACTTAACGATATAGATGTGGTCCTTTGCAAATCACTGACCACCTTATCCGAATGCATCTGGGAAGAAGAGAGCATCCCGGCTAATTGGAGCGAATCGATTATAGTGGAAATGAACAAGAAGGGCAGCCGCAAAGACTGTGCGAACCACAGGGGTATTAGTCTAACGTCAATTGTGCCAAAATTACTGGCCTCGATTCTCGTTCATCGCCTCACTGCAGAACGGGAATCCCAGATTAGGGAAGAATAGGCCGGTTTCGGCCCAGGACGTGGCTGTATAGACCATATATTTACTTTGCGGCAGGTGCTGGAGCAGCGCCACACATACCGCAGACCGACAATGGCTGTGTTCCTCGATTTCAAGAGTGCGTTCGAGTCAGTCGATGGATCGATTCTGTTCCAAATACTTTCGCGGAAATGTCTTCCCATGGAATATGTGAATATCCTTCTTGCGCCATACTCGAACAATACAGGCCGCGTCATGGTCTACGGTGTCCTTTGCGATAACTTTCCGACCACAAGTGGCGCTCGACAGGGTTGTCCGATTTCCCTGTTTTTGTTCATTTTCGTCGTGGATTCCATCCTGGAGTGTTCCCTTACGGAATCTCACGATGTAGGCGATAAAGTGCTGCCTGGTGGCTGGATGCGAGAACTTCACACTCATGAAAAGAATACATACTCCTGAAAAATCCAGACGCAAGAAACTGACGTTTCTCCCACCTGAATACCCACAAAGACGATTCTTCTTGATGCTCCCATCCTCGATTCGCTTCAGCCATTATGGCGGCCTTGCCCAAGATACCTGACCAAATAACAGAGGAAATTGAAGGTCATTTGACTGCGGATATCTGAGTGTGAAATCAGTCGACAACCTGGTCTGCCAGTTGTATATTAGTGCACCGACAAATTTCTGACAGTGTTCCAGGACGTGGTGGGTTTTCGCCTGGCAAGCGTTCTCCCTATAAAAAGCCACAAATGTCCGTGTAACAACACTGCGACTTGGCGGATGTGACTCGCCATCGAATAAAGCCACTGCCCAGAACTACCTACTGGCAAGTCGACTAAAATCTTTATTCAATTTTGCCCTGACACTTTCAATAATAAGTTGCACCATGCCTATATGTATCGTCTTCATTACACATGCAGTGCCTGACTGTTTACACTACGCACACTAGAATTCAACGTTTCGTCGTTCATTGAAGACGTTATCCTTCATGACTACTCACACAATTTCCGCAGCCTGTACAACCTTCGGCTTACTGCCGACTACACTCATAGCAACGTGTTTGTTGCGAAGCAATATTGCAGGTAAATATTGATCATGTCTTGCTTGGTGTGTCTCGACAAATTTGAAAATAAACTATTTATTTAGTTATTTATTTATTAGTTGATCTTGATTATGCGGGCGATATCGTCTTGCTTTTCGAAGATGGTGGGACAGTACCATCAACCCTGAATAGCCTGTCCAGCATGGTCCCATTATTTGATATGCAATTCGCACCTTCAAAGTGTCGTGTTGCTGCAGGACCACCAGCCACTTGATGAACCTTTGACGCATGCTAACGAGGAACACGAAGTGATTGATCAATTCACTTATCTTGGCACCTTCATCAGCAATGATTGGCGCATGGAAACTAACGTCAGCTCACGCATTGCAAAGGTCAGAGTTGCATTCTTGAACCTGCGGCACTTTCGGCGACGGAAGGGATTTTCCGTCTGTGTGTAAGGCTGGGTATACAAGACCACAGTGAGGGCCGTTCTGCTCTATGGTATTGTGACTTAGCCCCTTCGCTATGAAGGGCTGAGGCGCCTTCAATTATTTGATCATCGTTGCCTGCGAAGCATTGCTGGTGTCGGATGGCACCAGCGTGTCCGAAACTATGATGTGCGTAGGCAAGTACTAGGTGGTGATAATCAAGCTAGCTCCCTAGAACAACAGATAGCACTGAATAAGTTGTGTTGGCTCAGGCACGTGCTACGTATTCTTGGTCATCGTTTAATTAGGAGGGACTTGTTTCGTCTGCCAGGTATAGGGAGTTGCAAGGCTTGAGGTGGACAGAAGTTGACTTGGCAACGGGCAATTAAGTTAATGACGATCAAGCTGTGTACCGTTGGTCCGTCTTGCCTACCGGGCTGGAGTCCACGTGACTCGCCTTGTGTTTGGCTCGAGACTTTACAGTACTTGGCTGGCGGTTGACACCAGTGGCGCGTCAGCTGCCGTCTCCTAATCGGATTGTATGTTTAAAGTGTTTTTGGAGCTGAGTTGGCTGCGGGGTAATGGCTGATTATGACGCGTGGCGGTGAAAGCCGGAAGGAAGCTGTTTCGCCGATGCCGCCTTGTCTTTGCACGATAGCCAACTGTTTGTGACGGTATGTTGTCTACACAAGGTGTAGGCGCCTTGACCCTGAATGTTTGCTTAGGTCATTAAGGTTTTCAGGTAAGTCCCCCTTCTCTCCTTCCTCTTGTTCTTTATTTCATGGGTCCTCATGGTTGTATGGCAGCGAAGCATCAGTTCACATGGCTGATGTACTGCTGTTGATGCGGATGGTGATGTTTTTCGCACAACCCCTCTGCTACTGGATTACCTTGCCTCGTACTACTCATCAGCTTTTGCAACTTTTAACAATGTTCACCTCCATCCGGAAAGTGGAGATAGACAGGCAGACCCTCTCTCCTTTACTAGTTATCATGACGCTGGACGAAGCTCTACGAGTTACCCTCTGAACCTTGGACATCCCTAGTAGGGCCAATGGATTATCTCGCCTACGCCGAGGAAGTCCTGCTCTTGGCTCAGGACCGGTTTGGGCTGCAGAAGCGCGTGCGACATTTTATTGATAAACTTGCCCTTATGGGAATGACAATCAACCAAAGGAAGTCAACCTTCGTCAGTATGGTAGTGGACCGTTCAAGAAACCTGACGACACTGGACTCCTCCTCTTTAGACTGTGGAGGTTTCATTCTTCCTTCCTTGCAACCAGAAGAGAAATTCACGATGTTAGGCTTGTCTTGTATTTGAAAAGGTAAGCGCCCACCAACTTCTGCAGGTAAGTTACAGGCTCAATTGGAAGAACCTACTGAAGTGTCGCTAAAACCCTACAGCGTTTGTAGCTTTTGAAGTCATTCCTGCTTCCAAGGCATTTTCATAAACTCTGCCTAGCCGTTGTCTACAAACAGACGCTAAAACGCATGGATAGGTTTGTTCGAGCCTATGTGAGAAAATAGATTCGGTGGCGCACTGACACAAAGCTGGCCTATTTCCACGCCTCAATCGGGGACTTCGGTATCAGTATATCCTGTTTACCCGCCACTATTCCACGGTCCTTGAAGGATTGATTAGAACGACAAACTTTATAATGCACACTCCCTAACTAGCTGGGTCATCCGAGATCCCACAGCTGGCTCCGTTCACCGACTGGAGTGCTCCAATGTTACCATAGGCAACCGAGTGGTGATGGATAAAGTACCAACCGCGGAGGCATGGAAAGACGCGCTACTTATCACAGCAGATCGGTGCTCGCTCCGGAGAGCGGTCACTACACCCGCTGCACATCACTGGCCACAAAATCCGACCAGGATATTTCCTGGACTGTTCTTTCGAGCAATACATCTTCGAGGTGGGGTACTCTCTACAAAAGTACGAAGCGTCAGGGGACGACCGTCTGCAAACCAATCCGAGCTACTACGTCGCGGTAAGGATGGACAAAGTGAGACGCTGTCCTATGTACTACAATCATGTGACATCAACCACGAAGCACGATGTAAAGGCCACAACGTCATTTCCAAGCAAGTCGCCAAAGAATCCGCAAAGGAACAGTTACCAACGTTCTCGAAACAATAATTCCAACAGCGACCTTATTTATTAAGCCAGTTATTCTTGCAGTAAAGGGATCATCGGTGCACGTCAGGAATATCGGAATTTGTGACGCCGATTGAATGGCGCTAACACACCAGCTCAAAACCGACAAATATGACTCCGGAACTAACGCATCAGTGATTTCGAATTATATAAGCTCACAATTCCCCACAGCACGCGAAATTTACCACCGGATTTCTATATCCGGCTTCGGCGGAATATTTAACAACTCCCGCTTCAACAAACTCGACATCTCGGATATCTGCTTCTCCGCCCTCCGACTATCACTGCTGATATACGATACGTGAGGGAGCTTCCTCCCAGTCCTACTAAAACTATTCCCGCGACCTGATATTTCACACATTCAGAGTTGGATTACACAAACACACGGTGACAAAGGAAGCGGTTCAGCCTAAAGGTTTTGAAGCCCACTTAAAACCAATGATTCTTATTTTGCCGAGGCATTCGCCCCTTCTCGGCAAATTGTTGTAGACTTCCACTCAGGAGTCATGCATGCAATTTACCGAAAATAGAATGTTCTAGGTCACTCTGAAGCAGATACTGGTCGGCATTTGCCTGAATCCTGCGTCAAATCTTGATATTGTTGGCAAACATTAGGAAGTTTGAAGCGATTCCCTGTATGTGGTCATTAATAACCACCAAACACAAACGTCGACCTAAAACGGAGCCTCGCGGCACACCACACTGGACTTGTGTGGGTCCGACAATGGGCTGCGAACTCTGATAACTAACCGCCGTTGAAGTAGAAAGTTGGTGATGCAGCCTAAAACAGGGTCGCCAATTCCGCAATGCTGGGGCTTGGAAAGTAGTATCCGATGGTGTAGACAATCGAAATCTTTCGATAAACCCAGGTAGATCACATCAGCGCCTTCTCCAGCGTCAGCTGCCTCGGTGCAACTAATGTGTGCGATTAGTATATTCGCTGTGCATGACCGCTGTATACAGAAACCGTGCTGCTTAAGCGTGCTGATGCTACAGTTTTCCAGAGAGCACATCAATGCATCTGCAACTATGGATTCTATGACCTTGGAGAGTATAGGAAGAAGGGACACTGGCGGTCGTAGGTGGGCAGTGTTGTTTCCACCTTTATGAATCGGGGTTATTATGATAAGCTCCCGAACGGCGGGAACTTGATTCGGGTCTAATCAGCGTTGGAAAACTAAGCTAAATGTCCTGCAGTTGGTTTGCTGCTGCTTCCAATGCCTCTGGATGAATAGAATCGACACCCATGGAGCTGTTTGTGTAGAGACGTCAGCTTTAGCAATACAGCCTCCGCGATAAATGTGCTGTGGGTTATTCCTGGTGAGGAGACGACAAAGTTTGAAAGATCACTTGGTGGCAAGACCCGCTGAAACGTGGGTGCATATTGCATCCGCAGCGCGTTTGCTGATTCCACAACCGTCCTTGTTGAGCCATCGGCAGTCCTGAGTGAAAGAAAGCTTTCCCACATTGCCTAGGCTATTAACGTGCTTGTACAGCAGTTTGTGATTAAAACTGAAGGTCTGTGCGATGTTCTGCTGATATGCGGCTTTTTGTCTCCAAGCAGTTGAGTACAATGGTTACGATTGGCTACGTAGTTGCTCCAACTTTCTGGTGCTGGAGGTATTTTGTACATGTGCCATGCTGCGTTGCGTACTGTCATTCATTTTCGATTTCTGCTCCTAACGAAGGAAACGGCTTTACACCTGTTGCAAGCTCTTATCTCTGAAGACTGTGCAATCAGCCGACTGAGTTTGTTTACAAACTCGAGCAAGGCGACTTCCGGGGTACTTCGGTAAGTAACGACCAAGTTGCAGCTCGGACCGGCTGGGCTAATCGATCGTAGCTGGTGATGGTTCGCACAGTCTCATTGTTCTCATTCTGATATTCCGCATAGCAGAGGAAGTTGAACCTAATGACTGCGTGATCACTGCTACCCAACGAGCAGTCTAAAACCAACACATCACTCATATATTATTCCTTGGTAGGCACAAGATCCAGCACAGACGGCCTGTTACCTGTTCTGAACCGAATGGTCGAAATGATATGACTGTAAAGAGGAACAGTAGTTAGGAGATCTTGAAGATCGGTATTGAACTTTTCTTCCATCTTGGCAATGGTTTCTACACAATGTACTTTGAAATCACCCATGATAAGTATGTGAGTGCACTCTTTGTCAGCTGCATCTTAAAGCAGCCTCTAGGTGGCAGTCGGTTTCAGGTGTAGAGTTAGGGGAGCGGTACACAAAGACAATAAGGCAAAACTCCCTATCTTTTAACTGCAAACGGCATCAGAAAGAGCCAGGGAACTGCGAGTCTGAATTCTCCAAGGCTTCACACGTTACTTCGCTTCTGTAGTACAGAATTCTCCCTATTTTGTGAGCCTATCGTTCCGGATCAGCAACATGCCCGGTAGCGAAACTTCAGCGTCTGTCATTCCCCTCTGCAACGACGTCACGGTGATCCCTATGGCATCATATGATCCGGAAACTTGACGATATTTCGGTTCGGCCAGTTTATTAAAAAGACCCTGAGCATTCTTATAAAGCAGGCTAGTTTCTCGGTCTCTAGGTGCCCACAGAGAGGTGAAGGGGTCGAGTGTGGGCGAATGCTGTCTGATGGGAGGTCGGCAGTTACTCATTTTTTGATGGGACAATGATATCTCGTCTGAAACTTGATCCGGCCAAGTTGCGTCCCAACCTTCGTTTAAACCTATGTCAGAGTCAATTAAATCAGCAGCCAAGTTACGCTTCTGTACATTCGTCGGTATGCTTGTTGCTTCAGGGGCTCTAATGTTTGAGCTGTGCAAAGCTTCTGCGACCTTTAACCGAACTTCAAAAGGAAGACGTTTCCGATTTCTCCGCCATCGATCCAAAACATCCGATGCTTGTTGATCTGATTGAACCACAAGTTTTAGGATTCTAGAGCCGCATGCTCTATAATTAGGTGAGAGAGATATCCTGGTGCGCGATAATGCCACAATGTTATCCAAGGAAAGTGTTTCACGAATGAACCGCCACTGTTCTATGTCGTGCTTTCCGGTCTCTTAAACATCATTATAAGGATGTTCTGGCACGCCATGTATGAAGATTTTGTTTGAGCGGTCTTGCTTGCTGTGCCTCTCTTCGGCGTTTCGTTTTAGTTGTCGCGCCCTCCAATGGATATTAGGGTAGATACGTATCCCACAGGGTCCGCGTTTTAACGCGCTTGCGGAGAGCAAAATGTTTTCTACGTCGGTGGAGGATTCTAGAATTATTCGAATAAGTCTCGGTTCTCCATAGTGTGGCGAGTTCGGATGACGAGTAATTCGTAACAAGTTTATGGGCTTGGCTTTGATACTCATCTGCATGCACAATGAGTTCCATTGGTCTTGGTCGTCTGATAACTTATCCCGCAATGTGATGGTGGTAGATTCAGGGACATTTGAGCATACATCAGTCCAGGCACTGTTGTTGGATCCTTTTTTCGTCGATCTACAAGGTATGGCACTCGTTTGTCCTAACCTACTGACAAGTGTTGATTGTTTGCTGTTTGTCCCTCTATTCGCGTTAACGGTGTTTACAATGCAAGAGGCCGCGACGGCGGCCAGACTGTGGACTTTTGCAGCAATCTCTGCATAGGTAACTGATGTTCTGGGAGACTTAGTCTTGACAAGAGATATTTGAGTTACAGGTACCGAGGGTTGGTGTTCGGCTAGTTCATCCTTGTTAATGCTAGATGTCAGGTCTAGTGCAATTTGCTTAACCAGACGTTTTGAGTAGTGTCTGATTTTCGTTGACGTGAGTACTGGTTGACTCTCGTAGGTACCGTCTGTTTACGCCCGGCGTTCTACCAAAGTTGGAGAAGACAATCGAGATTGAGACATGGTTGACTGCTGTTCGGGGGAAGCGGATTGTTCAGCGTTCCGTTGCTTAGAAGCCGCTACGCTTCCGTGGTGCATACTCGCTTCCATTGAAGTAATCTTATCATTTATCCTCTGTTCTACTTCTGCGGTTAATCGGTCGCATTTCTCAGCTAGGATAAGCAAGCACTTAACGAGGGGGATGGTGGAACACGCAGTACAGAACTAAAATGCATTATGGGAGCTATTTCCCTCCCGTAGCTGTTGTTGGGACACATTTGCACATTTGGATGATACCATTCCAAACAGTGCGAACAAGCCAGACTGATTTTTACTATTCGATGACATGCTCCTAGCCTTCAAATGCTTTTCGCTTGGAGGCTGTTCGAATTCGCGTTTCTGCAATTCAACCTGGGGTCGTTACCTGACCCAGTGGGTTGGTTGGAACTCTGTACTTTTGCAACTTTGAGAGGGGCGTACATCGGTTAGGCGAGCGTAATGGTTGCAAGGTCAAATGAATAGTCGGTGGGGTCGAGCGGTCCGTGTGTTGGGCTATGCAGGCGCACTGGCTGACAAGGTCACAAAGAATGGCGAGGGACCGGAACCTGCTAACTGAAGCTGAACACAATGCTGAACGTAGATTGTGAGACCACAAATTCTTTCCCAGCTGTGTTGAGAGACGCTGGATCGGAATAAGCTTAGGCTTTTCGACCTACCTTGAGAATTCTGTATCGAATGGTGTCACACGGAAAGGCATTCGGCTCATGTAATTGAGTTATCCTCTTGTGCTTAATCCCGGATGACAGTGAAAACGATTACCGATGGCACGGACTCTAATCGTAGAAGATATTTCCACGTATGCTGGAAAACTGTGTAGAGCTGGTAAATCAGATTCGAATGAGCTTACAGTGACAACGCTGCGAGAAGATGGAGAGAGGATAGAGAGGAATAATCCAAATGAACCAGGAGCATGCACGTCGCGCGTGTGCGTGCATGACCTTGGGCCAGCAGTGATTGAAGCTTGGCTCTCAAACGACATACTAAATTCAGAGATTGAACTCAGTGGGGTGTCAGTCAATAGAAATAATCGTCCGTCTTGCGGTGACGATGTTGCCATTTACTATCGAGATAACCTTAAATGTGAGACCATTACCGAATATTCCCTTGTTTTCATAATGCATTATTTTGCCGACTACAGCTCGCACGTCAAGATGGTGGGTCAAGGAGGAAGAGGCATGATGCTTGCCTCTTAGCAATTGTCTTCATGCCACGGAAATCCTCGGCAGACAGTAATGACCTTCTGTTAAACGCACTACATCATGCATTTTCAACAAATACTCTTATTACATTATAATGAGCGATTTCAACGTACCTTCAATTGGCTCAGTGTCTCCTAACGGGCCATGATTTAAACCACAACTCCTTGAATTCATGTACATGGCATTTTGCTACAGTCAGACCTGGTCAAGGCGAACACTCGAGGGACCGACAGAAAGTGGTCGCATTGCACAGGTGGTAGCCATGGACAGGTTCATGCATAAGCGACACAACTCATGATAGCAAACTAGATCTCTAAACCGACAGCTTCTAAGATCAGATTTAGCTTCTAATTGACGCAATAACTGTATTAGTGTATAATGTGTAATATATGAGCAATAAGAATGCAGTAAAATTACAGTTTATGAGTCAATATTTTTAAAACTGAGCCGCAAATCATTGAAATCCACAAGCCTTTGAAAAATCGTACACAGTTTACTATTGTCATAATGATTTCCGCCAGATGAGAAAATTCAAATATAGCGGTCTGTTGCTTGTCAGTTACAATTGAAAGCTGGAATTACTTTTTGCCGCACGTTCATGATAAGTTGAATCATATCAGTGGGTCCACTGTGTAATACGTAGGAGCGCAGGATATCAACAGTAACCTGTGCCTCTGGGAATCTTTACGCTTCCAGAACCTTTTAAGCATTCTGTCTGTTTCACTATTCACATCCTCAGCTGTTAAAATTGGTGTGACAAGCAGGTTCCTGTTTGTTTCTGTTGTGTTACAAGTTTGGAGATAAGAACCAACCATAAGGCTGTCAGCAGGTTGGCATCTAAATATTTCCTTTGAAAGAATATCCAAGGCAATAGAGGTTTAAGGAGGTCTAACTTGCTCAGATGTTTTAGGTCCAGTTTGCATTGCTATCTCAGTATCTGTTTCGGCAGCACAAGGATATCGCGCTTTACAAAATACTTGAAGATTGTTGACTTCGCCACCTCCTTCCATGCGGCAGCTATCCACAACACGAAGTCCAATAAATTTACTCGTTTAATGAATTCATTTCCGCATATCTTTGTGGGATTTCATGATCGTAATATGATACAGAAGCTGAATTTCCCTAAACTTCAAATTAAGCACCTGAATGACATGCTGGTCTAGGGGTTGTACTAACTCAATGGTGTTGGGTGGCAGGAACTGTAATTTGACACTAAGTAGCTGGAATCTGGGATGGAAAATGGCATTGTCCAAAACCAGTATGAAGTTACGCTTCTTTTCCTGCATTATTATGTTAACACTTTGCAGCCAATATTCGAAAATAGCTGCAGTTCTCCATGTCTTTTTATTATTCTTGTAGACTACCGGCAGTTTTTTCATGTTGATGTTCCTAAAAATTTGAGGGTGGGCTGATTTCCCAATCACTAAAGCCGGTTCTCGCTCCCCCAACATGTTACTATACAGCATAACTATGACACGCTCCTTGCTGCTTTTCTCACCTAGGCATTTCTCACTTTTGACAAGAATGTTTTGTCCGAGGTCGCTTTGAATAGCAAACCGGTTTCATCTAAAATTAAAGGTGTCTTGCGCGGTGTAGTCAGAACCTATATCTGGTAATTTTGCTGTTCAATCGGATGCGACACATGCATCTGTCACCACTTTCGCCCGATTTATTACCAAACACAAGGTAGTGTCTACTGTTGAAAGCCTGCAACCACATGTTTGAAGCATTAAAGTATGGGTCTGCAATTCTTTTGCGATGCGCAATTCTAGATCATGAATCACGGGTCCAAATATTGGGATTTTTCTCGCCAATGCTGATTGGTACCATTACCAACAAAGTACGTTAATGTCTTCGTTACCCGGTTTTCTACCATTCTCTTTTTTCAGGCTTGATGCGTTGTTCTCAAATTAATTCAAAAACTCGGCTTTCCTCTTTAAAGTAAGTGGGATTTGTGTCTTTCCTACTAGGAAATATGTTGCCGAATGTTCGCGAACGTTCTCTTGCTTGACTTTTTCAAATCACAGAGGTTCTTTCTTTAAGTGTTAGTACCTTTGGCGTTGCTGACTTGGAAATAGCCATTTTCTTCCTTATAAAAATTGTCAACTAGAACTAGAAAAACAAACATAATTATCCAGTAAGAATATACTGCAACAGTACCCACTCAGTTCTGACAGCCGACTGGTTACACAGTGAACAACTACACACAGAAGGTGATGGTCATAGTAAGTAAAAATTGGGCGTTTCCAGCCCGAAAACACTGCACTCCTATGACGCGTTGTAAGATTATTTCCTCTCATCAGATAAAGTTAGCAAGCATCGAAACCGGGACCATTGGGATGTCAGTTGTGACAGCTACCCCTAAGCCACCTTGTTACGACGGGTAACGCTTGGTACAACGGTTTAATGAACGATTTTGAGGGTCATTTTGAAGTACAAGTTTTGTACATGGATTGCGAGGCGCAATCGCAGTGTTGACCGCGGTTCCCATTGAAGGGAATTTTGCTGTTTTTACCACGAAGACCCTAGCTGAAGCAAATAGAAATTGGTTGTTGCCCGCCAGAAAACACTGCACTCCTATAACGCGTTTCGAGGTAATTTCCTCTTAACATCGAACTTTCATGTTGCAATCCATTCACCCAATGTGTACTTCGAAAATGATCCTCATGATCCAACATTAACCGTTGGGCCAGGCGTTGCCTGTCATGACCCGGTAGTTTAGGGGTAGCGGTCAAAACTAACTTCCCAACCTTCTCGGGTTCCATGTCTGCTATCTCTGTCTGATGAGAGGAGGTAACCATGAAACGCGTCGCAAGAGTGCAGTGTTTTCGGGCGGGCAGCACCCACTTTCTAGTTGCTTCAGGTACGGTCCTCGTGATCAGAAGACCAGCGTTCACTTCAATGGGAATCGCGGTCATAATTGAGATGGTGTGTTACAATCCATCCACACAGTGTACTTCAAAACTGTCCCACAAAATAGTCACCGTACTTGCGACTGTACAACTGTATCACAAAAGCCAGAGTGCGCGTGGGGAGTCTCACGACTATTTTGTCGGGTAATATGGCTCAATCCGCTTGATTCACTGCACGGCCTATTGCGGGATACATGCGATGGTTACCTAAGGTGAAATTCTGGGGGTAATGTTTCACTGGAGAAGTCTGGTCTGAAAGCAGTGTGATCCTTGTGGTGAAAATAAAACAGTGATATTGGAGAAGTTACGCAACGTGAACTGATCAGTTACGACAGCGGGGTATTAACAAGCCTATGGGGAGTCGAATAAGGAGACATAGAATGCGTTACCCTGGGCGACAACGAATCGGTGCACGACATATGGTGTGGTTCTTTGAAACGAAATATACGCTATCTGTGTGATGGGTTGGCAGACTTTCATGACACCACTACTGACAATCTCGGCCAGTTGTGCTAGTGGTGGTTACCATGAACAGGTGCTAGAACGCCTGGTGACCACGAAAGCGTGGTTGCGGTTGCCTTCGACAAGTGCAAGCCATGGACAGGTTAAGAACAACGAGAAAATATAAGAAAAACTTAGGGATCTTTTTGCCTGGTCGCCATGGGCAGGTGGCCGCCATAGACAGATGGTCGTCATGGTAAGTTGGACTGAGTAACCATTTACATCGACCAACCAGACATAGCAGTTCAAAAGTGCAATCATTACTGGACCTAATCCTGACAAATAGAGAGTTAATGGTTGAATTAGTCGCACGTGACCCTCCACTAGGCACTAGCGAGCATTCAGTACTAACATGTAGTTATGTGTGTTATACCAGTTTGGTTGATAAAGACCGCGAAAACCAATAAACTAGAGCTAACTATTCCAAGCTTCACAACCCAGCGACAACCGTTGATTGGGGCGTACAGACTCACAGTTTGGAGAACGACGGATGGAATGCATTGAAAGATAAAGTTAACTGCGTCATACAAGTAGCGTCAAAAGTTGTACGATTACGGATGTCACGCAGGAGCAACAGTTGGATCCGAAGCAGAACACGTGAATGCATCGACAGACAGGATGAGATTGAAAGCAGCATACTATAAGCCAATGTGATACCTTATGGTAGAATCACAAAACAACCAGCATCTACTGCACGTCACTTATTAAGACAGACAAGTACGAATGGCAGGAGGTCATAGTACTCAACTTTACGAGCAACAACAAACTTCCATACAGGTAGGTGAACGATAAGAGAGGTTAAAATTGGACTACCACCAGTCAAGACGGTCAGTGGCTTAACGACTACTGCTTTGGATACCGCGAACGCTCTACTCCTGCAGTTTTACCCGGTGGTTACAAATACAATGGAACCTTACCTCTAAAAACTGTCAACAAATGAGTCGGCTTGTTCAGTGTCACCATTAGTTCAGAGGCTGTCGTGAAAAATTACACTCTCCGGGGAAAACAGTGCTTCGGGAAATGACAAAATCTACCCAAAGGTATTTAGAACTCCTACCCCACCATAGCAGTACATCTTGCAGTGTTTTTCCATGGTCTGTTTGAGTCCCATACACTCCCATTTAGATGGAAACGTGGAAGTGTCATTCCGATATACAAGGGAAGTAGGAGATATGATCTTGCCAACTACCGACCTATTACTCTCCTACCAGTTTTATAAAAAGTTATGGAATCGGTAGGCGCAGATGAACTGACGCAATATTTTAGAAGTGTGCAAAGAATTTTCAATCTCCAACATGATTTCAAACGCAGACGATTTTGCCTCACCAATCTGCTTCTTTCCCGGGGTTCATGGACCGGGACAGCTGATGATGATGATGTGATTCACTTAGATTTTTCTAAAGCATTCGGCAGGGTCAATCACTTCGTTCTCCTCCAAATGCTTGCTGTCTACGGTATCGACTGTTATCTGTTCACCTGATTGGAAGATTGCCTGCACGACAAAACTGTCGATGTAAGAAGAGCAAACACTCACTCTTAAAGCCTGTGCGTACCCAGTGGTGTACCACAAGGATCGCTCTTTGGTCTGCTACAGGCTTTAGTTTACATAACTGACTACTCTAAAATCATTTTGTCCGCGATGCAGATATTTTCAGATGATGCTAAATTATAGAGAGCTATTCACCCAGCACCCAACCGTGCCTATCTCCAGAACAATCTGTACCGGATTAACGAATGATCAGAAAGGAACCAACTCCCACTGAACCTTGCAAATTGTCACCTACTGACGGTGAGTAGCAGCTTCAGCAACACATTTCGTCTGGTACAGCACGTTTTACAACAGGTGACTAGTGAACGCGACATAGGTATCATCGTCCAAGAAGGTCTTGGCAATTCGTTCCAATGCTCGAAAGCAGCGAATGTGGTGAAATTGAACTTGTGGTTTTGAAAGCGAGCTCTCGGCACCTTTTAACGACGGCTAGTACCACTGATGATCAACACATATCTTCGTCCCCATGTTGAATATGCGGTTCAGGTCTGGCGCCCATAGGTAGATATTCCTGTTTTGGAGCAGCCTAAAGATGAGCGATCATGGCAACTAGCCGGTCTCAGTTACAAACTGAGCCTACATTTGCTTGGTGTCTTCTCCTCAGAACACCGGCGGCTTCGCAGGGATCTCTTCTTCACATACCAGATGCTAACTGAAACAGAGCCCATATGTGCATCACTGCTGACCCTAGCCCCTTACAAACAATGTCGAGGCCATCACCTTAAACTAGTGACGCAACACTCCCGTTTGAGTTGTAGGAAATATTTTTACTGTCTTCGAATCTGTTCCCACTAGAATGCAACACCAACACATGCGGTGAACGCAACAATGATCGCAACATTTGAACGACTAATGGACTTGCAGCTCAGTGCTAAATGCTACACAGCAGTGTGAAAAAGTGGGACGTCGTTACTACTGATGATTAGCGTTCCACGTTAGAACCTTTTTGATTATAATTTTTATGTGAATTTTCCATCCCGTGAGTGTTTTAAAATTATGCGTTTTATCCCATCAGACACTACTGAACCATTGAACCAGTGGCGTGAGACAAGGCTGCCTTGCATTACCCCTCCTGTTCAATTCCTCTATATATGACATGCTGGATGCCCTCTGGAGAACTACGGACCCAGCAGCGTTGAGCTGCCTCCGGAGGACCGACAACAAGATTTGAACTATCCGGAAGACATTGTCGTAATCTGCTATTCGTTACAAGCCACCCAAAATATCCTGTGTACTTTGGAGGACTCTGTCACCCAGTATGGAATGACTTTCGCCCTCTCAAAGTGAGAGGTCTTTGTCCAGGACCTGACCCACCCTTTTCCTTTCAGCTCATTCTCTGGAAGTGGCAAATAAGTTCATTTGCCTCGGAAGCTATGTCAGTGGTAATGGTTTAACGAATGAGCTGTCTTTGCACCTGTACCCAGGTGTACTTGCCTACGGATATCACTCCGGTCGTTCACACCCATGTGACCGAGTGAGAGACATTTTGAGATGGACCAACATCTACTAGTGGACAGGTGGCAACTTAGTGCGCTCTTTTCTCCCCTGAAGGCGTGACCCTTCGTCCCTCAGTAACAGAGTAAAAATGGACAATACTTCTGAGTCTAACTGTATGTCGACACGTCCTGCTGAGGACGTAAGCAAAACCGGAGCAGCGCTGGTAGATAAGCTGCATGCGATCCCTCCGATTTACTAACTGCATGCTTAGGTGCTGAGTTTCTTTATTTCAGGTGATTGGTTTGTTATATTGTCTTAATGCTAATATTATTACCTCAATGTAATGTCCACCTGCATATACTTCTACTTACTTGTACGCCTTGCTTTATCGTTAACTCACTTTTGTTACATTTATTGCATTTATTCTATTTTTTCTGCCATCTTGAATTATCGCGGATTTATTGATAACCCATTTATTTCATGTGCTAGTTTAGTGAAGAGTTAAGTTGGCAGCTTTGTATGCTTTACTCGATCTGTTTAATTCGAGCGTCATTTCAAGTGGGTGGCTAGTGATATATTTCAAACCACGGAGCGGTCACGCTCATCTCCTTGACTATGTCATCGTGCGTCAGCGTGACATGTGTGAAGTGCGCATGACCCGCGTATTGCGTGGAGCTGCGTGGCACTGATCACAAATTGCTGCGGGCCAAACAGTACATCTATGTGTGGAAAAGTACGTACGGTGTGGCTACCGTGAATCGGAGGCGAAAATTTAACATTCTATCCCTCCGTACTGTGGAGAAACTTATTGAGCTGGAGAAAGCGATAGATTCACGCCTATATGATATGGAATGCACAGCCACAGTGTGCCACCTGTGACACCACATTCGAGACCAGGTGATATCTGCTTCCGAGGAGATCATCAGGCGCGCAAACTGTAAACGGCCTGCCTCCTTTGATGAGAACAACGCGACGATTGGCGCATTGGTGTCGGGGAAGAATGTAGCATTTGCTGCACATGTGGCAGACCCCATTGACTTGGGGAAGAAGGGTCCGTTTCGCAAAGTTCAACCGCGACTGACTCGAGAGCTACGTGGTATTAAAAATGCATAGTGGACGGAGAACGCGAAGCAGATGGAATGCTACACCGAACGCCGTCAGCACAAGGAATTCTTTGACTGCTTGAAGGAGATGTATTGGCTGAGATTGGAGCTGCTGAGGACGCTGTTTGATGGTAGTTCCGACGCTGCCTGCGCTCAGACTGCGGACACAGCTCGGATCTGGGAGAACCAGTTTTACTGTGTCTTGAACAACCGTTTACTGATTGACTGGACTATGTTGCACGGGCTGCAACGGAAAAGGTGAATACGTGTCTTGCCAACACACTCACAAGGATGAGATGCAGAGGGCACCTGCTCAGCTGAGAGACGGCAAGTGTCTTGGTTCCGACGGGATTAATCCTGAAGCATTGAAACACATCGGAAACGCGTTGGTGCCTGCGCTGCACCAATTAGCGCAACGAGGGTGGTTTAAACAAGTGGTTCGGGCACAGCTGAAGGATGCTCTTGTGCTACCACTGTACAAAGGCAAAGGGAGCAGGCAATGTTGTACTAATTATATTGGCATCAACTTGCTGAGTTGTGTGAGCAAGGTGATTGCCCGAATCCTGCTCAACCGCCTCGTCAGACAGGTTGTGGAACCGAACGTGGCGGAAGAGCAGTGTGGATACCGTTCGGGCCGTAGCACAATAGATATTGTATTTACGGCTCGCCAATTGCAGGAGAAGTGCAGAGAACGAGAGTAACCGTTGTACTCGATTTTTGTTGATTTCACCAATTCATTTGATACGGTGAACCGCGAGGCATTGTGGCTGGTGTTAGATAGGATTCGTTGTTCGAGTAAGTTTGTAATTTTAATTGTATGTCTGCACAGTGGTATGCGGGCGATAGTGCTGCTGAGTGCAGAGACCTCGGATGACTTTGCAGTTGTTTCTGTTATGAAGCAAGGCTGTGTCTTAGCGCCTGTACCGTTTAAGTTATATATATATATATATATATATATATATATACAAACATTCATGCAGTGATGTATTTTACTTTTGATACTGCTTGTGATTACGGTGTCCGTGTGGACCATCGTGTTAATGGTGGGTTGCAGAATATCCGTGATTTCAGTGCGAGAATCCTAGTCTGTTAGACAACTAACCGTATTTTGCTGTTTGCTGACGACTGTATGTTGTTTGTGCACAGCGTGGATGAGTTGCAGCAGGTGACTTCGGCTCTCGCTTCGACAGTGGCCAAATTCGGGCCCACCATCAACTTAAGAAAGACTGTTTGTCATTTCCAATCTTCACCCGGAACGGAGTCCGTTAGCCTACTCCAAATCCGGGACTCCGAAGAAGTATCGGAAACCACTCCGGGATTTTGCTACCTTGGGACCGTAATAACAGCCGATATGCAGATGACGAGCGAGCTGCGCAACTGCACATCGAAGGCGTCTGCTGCATTTAACAAGTTGGAAGGTCGAGTGTGAAACAACCACCAGCTCACTGTCGGGACGAAGCTGCTGGTGTACATGTCTGTGGTGCTGTCCGTTCTTCTATACGGCTGCCAAGCCTGGGCGCTTTATCGGAAGGATGTTCATTATCTGGAGCGCTTCTATCAACAGTGTCTGCGTTGTATTACCCGCATCCGCTGGAGTGGCCGGAAAAGGGAAAAATAGTTTTATGCGGGTAAACAAACAAGCCAATCAAATTCCGCAGTATGATCGTGGTGAAAATATAAAATATAGGAAAAATTGTCAGCACATTTAGGTTCACATCAATGGAATTACCGCGATATTCGTAGTATAAAATGTAAATCCACTGTAAGCCAAGTTCTGTTCGCACATTTGTACCCCTTTACACCGATTTCAAGTGGGCTGGAGAGCACAACGTTTGTATGCGTCTAGTTGTCATTAAGTGAACAGAAATCAGACCAGGTAATGCAACTGTTGTAATGCATCGTCGAGTCGTTTTTTAAAAATGGGTAGCGTGGGCGCAGAAACGAAAAGTCGAAAGCGTGTTCCAGAAGTAACAAATTCGAAGAGAAAAATAGTTTAAGCGGCGTTCCAACCAACTGTAATTTGTAGCCAGTTTCAGCCGTTGACCCACCAAATTTGTGTTGCGGCTAAGATTTTGGATTTGGCAGCAAGTGTTTTCAGGATCTGTTACACCCGAAAGAGATGGACGCGTAGAAGGCGATAAATTCCACTTGTACACTCTTACCTTCTCAGTCGCAGATGGCATTGCAGGTGGAGTAATCCCTTTACAATTTTGGTTAACATTCGCTGCGCCGTTTCCAGTAAAACCAGACCGCGTTTTATCCAGTGTTTTCAGGTATGAATCGCGTACCTCACGTTAAGACTTACCTGCGCCTTGAGCATTTGGGGAAAGATAGAGTGGTATAACCGCCCCAACGCCCACCGTCTGTAATTTGTGCATGTAAAGCAACATTTCAAGGCCTTAGGAAAGAAGAGGGAACAATCCAAATAATGTAAACCAGAACTGAGCCGTGTTCTGAGTTGGAGAGTTTCGGAACTGCTTTCGCCTAACACCAAACTCAACAACTGACCAGTTTCGTCCTGATGTGAACTCGTCAAGTGGAAATAGCATGAGAGGAGAGCGGTACCCAACACAGTGGTTGCCGGCGTTCGTCAGGGTCACTAAGCTAGAGCTTCACAGCAGCGCTTACCACAACGGTTGGAAATTCATTTTGGAGTCTTAGCGTATCAGCCTTGTGTCTGGGTTGCGACACGTACTTTCGATTGCGACTACAGCATGCTTTGAAGCAAACTTGCTTCATTCCGATCATTGAGGCCGGATCCGAAATGGAGAGTTTCAGACCTGCATCCTCCAAACACTGCACTCCACGACTGCCCGGTTTCGCCCTGATTCGGACACGTCATGTACGATGGAACAATTGTTTTATACAGGCAAAATACGTGCCTGGCTAGTCCAGCAGGATGATCATAATGCAAATTCAGTATGTAAAAAATTTGTTAGAAAATATAGGTTCAGAACGGTAGACCCACAGCGGTATTACCAGCATAAAACGTAACTCCACGGTAAGTCGAATTCGTTACCGCACAGTTGTATCCGTTTACACCGATTTCCTTAGGGCTGTCGAGCACAACTTTTGTATGCGTCTAGTTGTCACTGAGTGAACAGAAATCAGACCAGGTAATGCAGGTGTCGTAATACATCGTCGAGTTGTTTTTTTAAAAACGGGCTAGCTTGGGCGCAAAAATGACAAAAGTCAAGGAATAAGACTGGAAGGTATGTGGATATGAGCCACATTTCATCAAAGGAGCCAACCTACGCTCCCGCAACAAGCGGAGTAGATATATATATATATATATGTATATATATATATATGTATATATATATATGTATATATATGGCCGTCGACAATGCATCCTTCCTTAGTTTTGCAAATATAATCCATCATCAAAAGCTGTAGGTATATAAAACACCCGTTTCCTGACCGTCGTTAGTTCCCTCATTGCCGGAATTGATAGGAACGGCTCACGCGGCCGACACGTTCCTGATTTCAATATGTATGGACTCCAAAATTTTCTGTGGTAAATAAAATCGGTCCAAATGTTAAAAAAGTGCCTTTTTAACCTCAGCCACTTGCAACGACCACAGCGGTTGAAAACGTCCGCAGCGAATTTCGGCCTTGCAAGTTTTCCAATAGACCCGTACTAGCCGAATCCTCATCCTGCTCATATTAGCATCCATGACACATTGCATTAAGCTAATCACATTCAGGTTGATCTGTTGCTTCGTGGTATCCAGGGGGTTATTTTTCGTGACCACCTACTGTGCTCTTGTTAGCAAGATGCGTACTTGATTTCTAAAGTTGGTGACAGTTCTTAGTTTCGTGCCTTCATTTTGGTACCGTTTGCTTCTCATCGTTTGTTTAAATGCATCATCACTTTGCTTTTATTGGCCGGCCTACGTCGTTCGTAATGGTTGTTATCTCAGGAGCCCATTTCCGCCAATACCGTTTACTCGAACTCTCGTGATTTGTTCTTGCTTTTACCACTTCTCATTTGCCTATAGTATTCTGTGTCTCCTGTGTTGACGGTGGGCCCCAGTGTGGTTTGTAGCCACGCTTTAACTACTACTGTATCCTATGCAAATAAAGCAGATTTCTTGTGTATGCATTTCTGTTCTGGGTTGTGTTCCGTGTTCTCCTTGAGGCCGTGGGGTACAAACCATCCGTGACGGCACATCTGCCTTCTACCCGCTTTGGATCAATCTATGAATGCCTTCAAACTTAAACCTACTGTATGTAAATGATCTGTATCAGTAACCGAATATGCGCCGTCTAAATTTTGCTCTAAATTTAACCTGCTCCTCAATATCTTGGAAAATACTTGGAACCGATCGAGAACTCATGATTTCGGAATGGTTTGAAAACAACCGGTTGGTATAGTTTGTGGGCAACGTTTCGCTTTTGACACAAAAGCTTCGCCAGGCCGAGTGAACCAGTCGAGCGTTGGTATAGCACTTATTGCTACTTGGATGATAATCGAGACTAATGGGATGTAGGCAAAAGGTCAATCGCTTCACAGGTCAACGCATCAATTTTTAATAGTGCGTGGAACAGTCGCAAGTCCTCCGCGTTACAAGGTTGCACACGTAACCACTGTTAAGGATGGGTGCGGGGATGATGTGAGCTTCATTCTCTGCCCTGGATCCGTCCGCCGGCGCTCATCAGACTGATCGGGTTAAGAATGCTAGCCACACGCTCGAAAGCTATGCCCCGTCCATCCTGTTCACGTAGCTGTTCACTTTGCTAATCTCAACCGCCTCAGCAGTCAGCCTCTGGAGCTTTGATCGCAATACTTTTCTGTCGATTTCGACGTTACCAAAGTCGACCTCACGACCTGCATCTATCGCGTGCATCGCTACTGCAGAACTCCTAGTAGAGGCATATATACTTAAGCTCGTTTCTCGGTGGCCGTGTTATGCTTCGCTTGTGTTCTGCTATCCTTGTGCGTAGCTGTCTCTCGTTTAGCCGATGTACACGTGTGCGCAGTCCTTGAAACTAATTTTGTAGACACAATTGGTTGTCCCATCTGCAGAAAGTTGATCTTTTAAATGCATCAGTGTAGAGCGGAGCGTTTGGCTTTTCTGGAAAATTAACGTTAAATTTTCTTTATTTGGGACTCTTCGAATGGCCTCCAAAGTTCCATCTTTATGAAGAGTACTTACCGTCCCAATCCACTCCGTAGTACGCCGTCGGTGAGGATAAAAATTGGTTAAAACCAGCGTTTCACTGCTTTAACTTTGCTGTTGACGATGTCATGAAAATCGCGTTCACAGGACACGACTTAGAAGGTGTGGATCTGCTCCCAGGAGAACGACTTCTTGACTTAGATTATGCTGATGATATTGCCCTCATCTGTGACAGCTCACAAACGTGCCAAGCGGCACTGGACAGATTAGCAATAGTTGTCCGTCATTTCGGGCTTTGCTTCGCACCCTCGAAGTGCGAAGCGTTCCTCAAAGATTGGTCTGGACCGCCTCCTGAGCTAACCCTTGGTGGGGATCAGCCAGAAGTTGTTCAAAAATTCAACTACCTGGGAAGTTGTATCAACGCCCGTGGGACTGAGGATGAGATCATGAACCGCAAGGCAAAAGCTCGAGGCGCTTTTGCTAACCTTCGCCACTAATGGCGCCGGCGCGGCATCACACTTGCCCTGAAGGGTAGAGTGTACAATGCAGCGGTACGTACGACCCTACTGTACGGTTGTGAAACCTGGCCGCTTAAAGCAGCGGACTTGAAGAGGCTAGTTACGTTCGACCACCGGTGCCTTCGTAATTTAGCTCACATCTGGTGGAAACACCGCGTGAGCAACGAGCGTGTTAAACGCGTTGTTTACGGCACAGGAAAAAGAACTGAACCGTTCGACACCGTTATTTCACCCACCAGGCTCCGATGGCTCGGACACGTGTTACGCATGCCAGCCAACCGACTCCCGCGACGTGCGTTGTTTGCTCGCCGGGAGTGTGGATGGAAGAAGAGTAGGGGTGGCCAAGCGATGACTTGGTCCAGAGGAATGAAGACCCTTACTTCTGAGCTGGCCTCGGTTGGAGTGTCTCGGCCCCCTTGTTGGGGTCCGAAGGACGATAAACATGTTTGGTTGGACACACTTGATGATATGGCTAGGAGCCGACCTTAGTGGCGTTTGTGCTGTGAGTATCTTCGTTCCACCCCATCCCTCTTAGCCTCCCCCTCCAACCACCATCTCATTATTTAGCCTTTTATAATTTTGCATAGTAATCTTTTTTGATGCACAGTAGCCGGCTGGTAGCTTACCGGAACGATGCCCATCCGTTACCGGTAGCTCAGCCTGTTTGCACCAGTTGCATTTTATTCTCTTTTTTCTTTGTATTGCGGTACAGTAGCTGAGGTGTTCCCCAACTCTAGCTAACGTGTATGATGATGATGCTGAGCGTTTCATTAAGCGCCTCGGTTATCCACTACCAAGCAATTGGTTCACAGCTTCTTTCCGGACAGTCTTCATATCATCTTCCTCTGTGCACAGGGTCTGAGCTCTGTTCAACGGAAATGAGACGATTCCAGCATACACATTCTTTGGGTGACCTGAACTCTAGTAGTGTACACCATCTGTGTCCATCGGCTTACGATATACCGCAGTTTTTAGGCTACCCGCATTCCTGTGAACTAAGCGATCAAATAATGGCAATGTGCCACTGCATGATTCCAATTCCATCCTGAAAATTATAGTCACCGCAAGAGTGTTTAAGCGGTTTAGAAAATCGTTTTGCTTATCCCGTTTATGATAACAAAGGTGTCATCCACGTAGCGCTACCAAATTTGTGGTGAGCTACAAGAGTCAATCAGCGCGCTCGTTTCAAAATCTTCCATGTATACATTTGCCAATACAGGGGATATTGGCGGTCCCCTGGCAAGTCCTCGTTCCAGAGCGTATAAGCTAGACTGGAACGTGAAACAAAACATATTACATTAAAAAGTCATTTCTTCCGTTATTTGATCTATCGTGAGCTTTGTCCTCTCCCCCAGGTTACTATCCCCAGTTAGACGCTGTTTCGCTACCTCCAAAGCGCCGTATATTGGCAGGTTGGTAAAGGACGAGCTAACGTCGAAACTGACCATTATTTCATCCGACTCCATCTCAAGACCCGTCACATTTCTCGCAACGTCATAAGAGAACTTTACGAACCTATGGTTTTTCCCTGTAAAGTGTTGCAATATGTTAGCCAAATAGCTAGCTACTTCATGCCTCGGGGAACCTATGCCATTTACAATAGTTCGAATGGGTATATCTGGCTTACTTAGCTTCGGTAAGCCATGCAGTCTTAGCAAAAGAGTTGCTTTCGGGAATTTGTTGTTCCATTTTCCCGGTCTTAGATGCTACTTTAGGTTCTTTAGGTAAGTACCAACCTCTGTCTTATCCTTATTCATCACTGATGTGACGGGCTTATGCTCCATAAACTTTTATGATTTCACCACTAGGTGTTCCTCCAGTTTTTCAAAAATAATCTGACTTGTTCATTATCACTGTGGTTTTGATTTTATTAGCTTTTGTGAAGACAACGTTCGGTATAAGTGCTATACTAATCCTTGACTCCTTCACTCGACCTGATGAAGCTTCTATGTCAAAAGCGAAGCGTTGCCCACAAACTATACTAACAGGATTTTTTCAAACCTTTCTGAAATCATAACCCGCTCCTTTTGAGGACAATTCATTAGGTTAGTAGAAATTGTCTTTTACTTACCAGAGATTAGTGGTCTGCGACTACGAATTTTTGTAACGCTAATTCACAAGCCCCATACAGGTGTCGTGTTCGATACTTTGAGGCTTCACACAAGAATGTGGTAGACATGAACATAGTAGACATTGTGTGTACAAGTAGGTGTGTGGTCCAATACTGTTAGTGGCTACACGGCCCTCTAGCCTCTTGTCCATTACGTTCCGCTTTGCATCATACTTTTACCAAATCAATTGATTCCATAACGAATCCAAAATCTTTTTCAAGTAACTTGTGTTCATTTGTAAGCTTATTTGACTTAGTTCTTAAGGGAGACAAATTGCATCCATGACCATGGCAAGTATAAATGCATACCTTTCACCTTGACCATTCTCCAATCATCTAATGTCATGTTAGACGATTACACGAGTGCTCAGAACTACCATCCGCATCGTTGGGGGCCACGTGTTGGGACCATGTTTTCAACTCTCTAAATGGATGGAATTTCCATGGGGTCGCCTTTGGGAACGCTACTTGCAGACCTTTTCCATGCCAAAGTTGAACGCGGTCCAATTCAACATCTCATCGTTTCTCTTTTATCATACCATAGGTACATGAATGATACCGTCATTGTTTGTGACTCCAAAGCCGATCAAATTCATCTATTGGATCAATTCAACAAGGTGAAGCGATCGCCATAATCCACTTGAGAGGTGGAGGACAATGGCAAACTGCTTTCCTAGACATGTTGCTTAGGCGAGGAGATGACAGTTCTCTTGAAAGAAGGGTATTATGGGAGATAACCTGAGTTGGCCGTTCCACACACTTTCAGTTTCGTTTCTGCGAAATACAAAGGAAACTATTAAGCGATAAAAATCTGCAGCCCAGCGAGCTTGAATGAGATGAAGGATTTTATTCGGAGAACGCTAAAAACCAACTGCTAACCAGTTGCTTTCATCAAGACTAATTCTACAGTCCGCCATTACCATATGTGAATGATAACTGTCAGAAAGAAGGACGTATTTCTTTCAGTTCCTTTCAAGGGAAACATCCACTTCGAGCTACTTTGCAGCAGGGTGTCGACTGCAGTGAACTAAACCTATCCGGCATCCCCAGTCCACACTCTTGCTGTAACAGCTCTTCTCATCACGCAGCGCCTTAAAGCTAGGCTTCCGGTTGAGTCTAACTACTTTGTTGTCTGTCAATTCACTTGCACCTGTAGCGTTAGGTATATTGGACATACGACCAGATGTTTTTCAAAATAGCTTGCTAAGCACTGCCATGCATCAGTCCAACGCGTTACGGTGAATAATGTCCACAGCTCCATCTTAGAACACCTACGTAACACTAGACATCAAATAATATCTAAAGAATCTTTCAACCCTCTTTGCGCTGTACCGAAGGGCTCAAAAGACTGCCTGACTACTACTGAAGCCATTGTAATCAGACGGCTACAGCCAGAACTGTGTAAACAGCAAACACTGATGCAAGCCATTATCTTGCCATGGTTTTAGCCTAATCAGTTGACCTCAGGCAAATGAGCTGTTATGGTTTGTTTGATTTGAAAACCTAAACACTTCATTGTTGACGGCATCCGGTTTCGGATTTGCATGTCACTGTGGCCAGCCACAGGACGCCTGAGCCTACAGAGGGATCATGTATATCTTGCGCTGCACCACCCACAGCTCCAACCACACACCCCATATCCAGTGTAAACCCGAAGGAATAAGACCGGGAGGCATGTGGATGGGAGCCGCGTTTCATCAACGGAGCCGGCTCACACTCCTTCACAGGCAAACACAAGCACGCTGTATTTGGGGAATCAAGCGCACACAAGGCGGTGGCTGGACCGTAGTCCGCTCCACACTGCTTGCATGGAACCGCTCTTCTAGCCTAGCACGGCCACAAGGACCGTGCACCCCGTCCCCTCCAGCAACGACCAACTGTCTCCTAGAGCCAATATGGACGAGGTAGTGGGTAATAGACAGGTAGGCACCTTGTCAACATGCACATCAAGTACAGTCACACCGGGATATCAAGCAACAGCCAATCACTTAAGAGAAAGCTAAAATATAAACCGAGTAGTGCATAAGGAAACGGTGACAGAAATCTTCAATTAGTGAGCATATGAAGTTAGTAGTTTATAAAAGAATCCGAGATAATTTCAAGGGGTCGGAAAGCATATTTTACGGAAATGTAGCAAACACGAAAATGTTATCGAAATTAACAACCATTGGCTTGAGCGATGTGTGGAAGTTTGTAGAAGGGAGTACAGGTAGACATTTATATGAGAAAGAAAAGCATTGGGACAAAATTGAAAACCCACCACCTGAAATAAATAGACTTAGCATACAAGCACGCGGTCAGTAAATCCAATGCAGCCTGCCCACAAACACTGCACCGGTTCTGCTCACCTTCTCTGCAGGACACGTGTCGCTTCGGTAGTGGTCCCCAGTGGCCTCGCTCATGGCTCACAAGGCCTGCCCGACTCATGTACTCGCGACCGCATGTGCTACAACGCCATGCACTTGATGTCGATGGAATACAACCCATAGGTGCTTGTGGCTACGGCACTTGCCGCTTCTTCTCTGCATGGATGAGGTCTTTCTCCCACACTTCGGCAACAGCCTTCATGATCAGATCGCGCCATGCACGCCGATCGACCGCCTTCGATTCCCATGATCTGCAATCAAGATTAGAACGTGTGAGGCTCACTTTGATCATGTCCCGGTAACGAAAGTTTTGTTTTACCACATGCCGCTTCCCAATATTCAGCTGACCATATAATAGTTGTTTTGGTATCTGCGTCGAATCCATACGGCTCACATGACCGATCCACCTCAGGTGTCTCAATAAAAGTATGCAGTCCACTGCGTACGTTCCAGTTCGGCGCAATACTTCGGTGTCTGCAACTCTTTCGCCCCAACCGATGCGCAGAATACGTCGCAAACACTGCTGATGGAACAGTTCGAGGTATCGCACATCCCGCCGGTACATCGTCCACGTTTCACTACCGTAGAGAAGAACGGACAGCACCATAGATTTGTACACCATCAGCTTCGTGCCAATGGTAAGCTGATGGTTGTTCCACACTCGGTACTCAAGCTTCCCGAATGCTACCGCTGTCTCCGACACGCGAATACGCAACTCAACGTGTAGCTGCTGATCAGTGGACATCACACTCCCAAGGTAGCAGAAGAGGGAGACAGTTTCCAATACTTCAGCACCAATGATGATTCGCGGCAAAATTGAGGCTTGCACTTCCGGTGAAGGCTGAAAGATACAGACAGTTTTGCTTGTGTTGATGGTGAGCCCGAATTTGGTCACTGTCGAAGCCAGAGTACCAGTCATGTGCTGAAACTCATCCGCGCTGTGTGCGAACAACACACTGCCGTCAGCAAACAGTAACATACGGATAGTTGTCTCACAGAGAAGAGTGCTCGCACCGAAAACGGATGTTCAACAATACACCACCAGTACGGCGTTCCACATGAACACCGTAAGCACAAGTGGCATCAAAAGCACAGGACATCATTGCATGAAGATATATATCTTAAACAGGGCAGGAGCTAAGACACAGCCTTGCTTTACAACAGAGACAACTCCAATGTCATCCGAGGTCTTTGCACTCAGCTACCCTCTCGCTCGCATACCACTGTGCAGACATTCAATTAAAATTACAAACTTCCGCGGGCAACCAAACTTACCCAACACCAGCCACAATGCCTCGCGGTTCACCGTATCAAATGAATTGGTGAAATCAACAAAAAGCGAGTACAATGGCTGCTGTTGTTCTCTGCACTTCCCATGCAATTGGTGAGCCGTAAATCCCATATCTACAATGCTGCGACCCGAACGGTATCCACACTGCTCTTCCGCCACGTTCGGTTCCACAACCTGACTGACGAGGCGGTTGAGCAGGATTCGGGCAAACACCTTGCTCACACAACTCAGCAAGTTGATGCCACGACAATTCGTGCAACATTGCTTGCTACCTTTGCCCTTGTACAGTGGTAGCACAAGGGCATCCTTCAACTCAGGTGACACCTCCTCCTCAATCCATACACGTGGCACCAAGTGATGCAACGCAGTCAAAAACGCGAGTCGGCTGTGTTTCAATACTTCAGAATTGATCCTGTCGGCCCCAGCACACTTTCTGTTTCGCAGTTGAGCAATTGCTCTCTGCGTCTCATCCATTACCGGAATGTCCGCCAGACTCGTCTTCACCTCGTGCTGCTTCAAGCCGTTCAACGTAGGCCTGTCAATCTCTGAACGGTCGTTCAAGAGACAGCCAAAGTGTTTCCGACAGATCTGCATTATGTCTGCAGTCTGTGTGCAGGTAGCGTCGGAACTACCATCAAACAGCGTCCTCAGCAGCTCCAATCTCAGCCAATACATCTCCTTCAAGCAGTCAAAGAATTCCTTGTGCTGACGGCGTTCGGTGTAGCATTCCATCTGCTTCGCGTTCTCCGTCCACTATGCATTTTTAATACCACGTAGCTCTCGAGTCAGTCGCGGTTGAACTTTGCGAAACGGACCCTTCTTCCCCAAGTCAATGGGGTCTGCCACATGTGCAGCAAATGCTACATTCTTCCCCGACACCAATGCGCCAATCGTCGCGTTGTTCTCATCAAAGGAAGCAGGCCGTTTACAGTTTGCGCGCCCGATGGTCTCCTCGGCAGCAGCTGTCACCTGGTCTCGAATGTGGTGTCACAGGTGGCACACTGTGGCTGTGCATTCCATATCATATATAGGCGTGAATCTATCGCTTTCTCCAGCTCAATAAGTTTCTCCACAGTACGGAGGGATAGAATGTTAACTTTACGCCGATTCACGACGGGAGTGCAATACACCGATTTACGAAAATATATGTACAGTTTGGTCAGCACCAATTCGTGATCTGTGCCACACTCAGCTCCATGCAGTAAACGAGTCATGCGCACTTCACGCATATCACGCTGACGTACGATGACATAGTCGAACAGGTGAACGTGACCACTCCGTGGGTGCGTCCAGGTTGCTATATCACTCGCACTCAGTGCAAACCGTATGTTCTGGATCGTCAGGCCATGAATAGCACATAGTGAGAGCATTCTGTCACCGTTCGCATTCGCTGAACTAATGCCATGCGGACCGATAACATCTGTCCACACCGATGCATCACGCTCAACCCGCGCGTTGAAATCACCCAGCAGAAATAGTCCGTCGCTCTTCGGCACAGGCCGTATCATGGTACATAACTGGGTGTAGAATCGATCACGCGTGTCATCAGGATAACACATGGTCGGACCGTACTAGCTTATACAAGTGGCAAACTTACCACTCCCGAGTGGTGAGCGAACTGTCATCAGTCGCGCGCTGATGCCTATTGGTTCACACACCAGGTGGCCATGGAGGCGATCGGATATTGCAAATCCGACCCCATGGTCACGTGGTGTTGAGGCGGCGTTGCACACCCAGTAGAATGTGTAGTCAGCACCTGCTTCGTGCAATTTACTTTGCTCAGCGAGTCGAGTTTCACTGAGGGCCGCAATATCGATGTGGTAACGCGTTAGCTCCATTGAGACCAGTGCCGTCGGTCGCTTGTAGCGCTCACTGGAGTTCCGGTCCAGTAGTGGGCGCACATTCCAACACCCGATGCTGTTTGCTTTGCGCGCAGGCATACGATTGCATTGGTGGGCAATCGCAGGCGAGGTGGTTGTTGTGCTTCGGAGGTTTGGTTGAGGAACTCCACCCGGTGCCTTTGGCTCAATAACCTGACCCACAAGGCAGTGGGGAGCAGATCCAGCTAGGGAATGTGGTTGCACAGATTGGGATCTGTTTGACAGCCTTTACATGCAGCCTTTCAGGTACTGGAACGATATATACATGTTGTGCGACCGTAGTAGGATACACCTGCGACCACGGCCAGAAGCAGTTGGCTTTTGGCGAGTTTGCACTAATTTGACCAGCGGATGCCTGGCTTGAAGCGGGCAGTAGCAAACCGTTGAACACCCCGAGGTGCCCTCTCATCGTCAGAGAAAATGTGTGGCGCTCGTGCTCTACGCCAATCCAGCTGTGAGCTTATAACCCATAAACCTGTTGTCCCCCACTGCTAGGTTTTACGGGAAGAGGGCCATCGACCACTTCCTAACCCAAGTGGATGATATATATATACATATATATATGTCTGTACTGCTTTCAAACTGCATACAACGATGTAACGCAGTGTATGCGGAAGGGTACCTGTGTTAATTTTGATACTTTTAACGACTTAGCAACAGCTTGTATTTGCTGGTCTTTATGCAGTTGCTAGTCTATTGCAGTTGTTGACAGGGTAAAGGAATAATTTTGTAAAGAACCGTCATGGTTTCATGTGAAACTAAAATGACCCGATGATCTATCTTGACGTCAGCACACTCCTCAATAAGGTGTCAAAAAGCGATGCGCTGGAGATGGTGAAACGCTGTTGGACTGCAAAGAGTAACTTGGGGAGTGGCCGAAGCTTAAGATTGTTGAAAAATCGAGAGAAAAGCATTGCGCCATATTTTGTTTTAGCTCGGGTTTCTGTCTGAAGTAGACACTCAAGAACATAGTGTTATCATTAGATGGTCAATATCCACTATTTTTTTACATAGTACTGGCAAACTTCAGCAAATGGCCAAAAGTTGTTGGTATCAATTGGATGTCACATTTTGAACATAAAATTGCATGAGAAAACCTAGTTTGTGAGAAACCTGAATTCACTCATCATTAAGTGGCACATCGTCATTCCTTCACTGCTCTGTTTGCAAGTATGGTTAGTTGTCAAACCGATATTTCGTCAATTGGCGGACACAGATGCGACACAGTACTACACTTCCGGTCTCTGCGTTTCACAGAGATAAGGCCATGTGCACAGTGAAAGAAGTTTGGAAAGCCTCTTGCACGTAGACAGTAATGTAATTGCTGTACAATATACACACGAAACCGTTAGTGAAACACCCGTTTCACAATATTCTAAAACCACGTTGAAACTATACGGCGGACTGGATTGCGTCGATAAGAATAGGATAGGTAGAAGGAACGTCCTTCTCATTTCCGACGGCACTAAAAAAGGAAAAACAGAAGAGATCTGTCCAAAACTGGTGCATGTGAAAGACACACTTCTCATAGGTAAAATGACTACCTCCGTTCACAAATGTATTCGCAACAAATGTGAACATGTGTATATAGGCCATACCGCGAACAAACTGTGCACAACGCTACCAGAACTCCTGAGTCGCACGTCTCGGCGAAGTCTAAATATAATGTTCTACTGTGAGAATCAGAGGTGGTGACGCACGTGTTAGGTACAGTGTATGCAAGATGGCCAGATTATTCGTGAGCCAAAGCGAGACGCTTCCAGATTTCTTGCCGCTAAACCGGGATAATTAACCTACCTCTGTTTGTTTCTGCATATGATTACCGTACAACAAATTGAAAAGATAAATATCTACATTTATTGATGCAAATAATAGCAAAATGTACTTACTTTATTGGTAAGGACAATGGCTGCGCTACTGACGTTATACACAAATAAATAAATGGTATATTCTCGATAGGAGACACATAATTGAAGACATGATCAACTATACCTACAAGTATAGCTGCTTTGGAACAGTAAAACGTGTTGTTTAAACAATGTAACACTAAAACTTTCATAGCTTTACACTTGAGAAGTTCGTCGGATAACAGTGAGATCCAGGAACATTATGGCGCTTGTTTGCGAAAAAGTCAACGTTATTACTATGGGGCAATAGCCAACCTTCGGCCTGATTTCGCCATGTTGTAATCCGTGGTTTCATGAGCACAGGAGCCAAAGCAAAAGGTCGATACAAGTGTTTCCGATTAAAAGTTGGTGTTCTGTTTGACATAGTATTAACTGGAACCACAGTTGTCGTGCAATACTTAAATAAATAAATAAATGTTTATTCTCGACAATGCAAGGCATGCCTGCATAAGCATAAGAATGGTGATACAACAAGGTTAATGTAAAAGCGGTACAACTTTAAAAGTAACCTATGGATTCATGCGTTAAGTGTGCATGAATGCATGTAGGTAAGAACGGGTATTGTTGTTTTGATTTAATTTGTAAATGTGACGTCGTGTTTGTGCTTGTATTCGGTCGGGCGTTAGCAGGAGAGAAATAAAATCTTCATACTGGATGACCCACGTCCGCGGATTGGATTAGATCATCCGAATCCATAAGAAGCAGTGAGTTTAGTTACCGGCGAGTCACATCCACTGCGTCACAGTGTTGTTAAATAGACATTTATGGCTTTTTATAAGGAGAACACTTGCCAGGCAGAAAACCACCACGTTCCGGAACACTGTCACCGAACTATTTGCTGTGAGGAAGTAAACTCAAAGGAAGCAGCTGGCACCAGGGTGAGGTTGTTCCGCTAGCCAGATGAATGTAGATCTGGTAGATCTGGGCGCTGCGTCAGCATGTCGTGAAGTCGTTCGCAGGGGTACCTGGCTCTCTAGTCGCCAGAACTGCCTTTCAACATAAGTATCGCTTTCGTGTTTCAACGCTAAACTGCGTTTTCTCGTTTGTCGACAAAGGGGTCATTTGTGAGAAGATCCTTCTAATAGGTGTATTAGTCCCAGGGAAACGGAAAGTAAATTTAATAAGTTGCTCTATTTGTTCATATGGGACCGAGTTTGTTTGGAAATGGAAAAACACTCCTATCGTCAACCTGTATTTGTTCACAGTTCCAATCGAAAAATTTGTCCGCAGATTCAAGCTTACACACGATTGTATCTTCGTCATCCAGCTCGTTGTCTTTGAGTTCCAAGCCTGGGGTCTAGATCTAAAAATTCTGACGCTTGCTTCAACTTTTCCCAGCACGGTGGTTGTTTCAATGCCACCCAACTAAAGCCACTCAGTTATTGATATCGGTTCATTCTTTCCCGTAGATAACCGACGCGATTGTCGTAGAAGCTGGTACAAAGCTTTTTCTGCTTTTGTCCCTACACTCCTTCAGGATTTCGTGTGTTGCGCACGACACTTCAAGTGCTGAAACATTCTGTTCCACAACAGTACAGTAGCGTGGAAAATGGCAGAAGTTGTGTATAAAGAAGGGCCACAGCTCAGGGCAGGGACGTTCAAAGAAATATTATGATACTGTAGAACATTTATGTCGAGGGAAAAAAGGATTTCAACGCTGAGAAGACCTTCTGGATTATCGCTACTGCTGGCGTATGTGAAGGTTATCTGGTTTTCCGGTATCCTAAAATGAGTTGGTACTCTACCATTGTAGAGTCAGAGAATTACTTTAGTTCTTCAACACGAACAGAGTAAACGTAAAAGCAAGAATATATTTGTCATGCATGCAATTGCGTATTCATTTGAGTACACAGGCGCTCACATGATTGGTTGACAATGACCCTGCCTTGCCTTCTTTCTTTCATTGGTTTTTCTTATAGCACTTCTAGCCATTGTAGCGTAAGAAGATGTTAAACAAACGGTTCCATACTACACGTGTACGTTCTGTTACCTCAAGCAACTAAGGGCCATACTTTACGTTCTGGAGACGAGGTTATAGTGCTGCGATGTTGCACCTTCCTACACTACTTGGAATATTCCTTCTGAGAAACCAACACCGGCTACCTGGAACCACTGAAAGCGCACTTTTTGGATTATTTGGAGTTACTACCTCTCTTACAACCAATTACGGTACATTCAGAGAGCCACACAATTAAAATATTGAGACTTTTTCTGGGGAATGAAGGCGAAAGACATTTTGATGCCCTCCATGTCGGTGAGAAGGAGACAGTCAACAGCGCGTTAGATGTCCTCAGCTGGTTATGTGGTTCACGTCTGCACACATACACTGCACAATAGTCTTTCTTGGCCTTACGTCAACACCCTGAACAAAAGCGTCATTAATTTTTATGCTCAGATTCAGCAGGCACTATCAGAATGTCCGTATAGTGAAACCCCAGCTAACAAGTTCGGAGGGGTGATGGATTATAGTGTTTGATATCCGGTATGCGTAACGGAGGTTCTCGTGAATGGCTGTTCTCCGAAGATGAGACGATGATGAGCTGGGAGAAGTCCTGCAGCGTTGTTCGGCAGCTGGAGTATGTCCCTAAACAGTTAGCAGCTTTTTCCTCTTAACCTTCTGCAGACACCATCCAAGCAATGGACCGAAAAGTTGTTACCCCGAGACGGTCCGAGTTGCCTTTTACCTTTTACCTATGTGAAACTCAGCTTTAATCGACCGCATAATGTCGTCATAAAAAGGGATCAGCGGCCAAATTGGCAAAATGGGCACTTGGCCAGAGCTTGCCGATCTAAAGCTGGCATTCCGTCTTCCTAGGAAGCCAGTGAATATCGTCCGGTCTTCCGCCGAAGGCCAGATAAAAACGATTCGGGAAGCAACGTTAAACATTTGTAGTTTTCCTCCACCCTACACTGTACAATTGGATAGAAGGCCAGTTAGTTAAAATGGAACCTGATACCGTTGCCTCAGATGCTGTAATCAGAGCTGCATAAGTTAAAAGATTACCCAAGTTTTCCCCCAGTGAATCAAGTTTGCGTACACACACTGGGCAGCCGATACCAGTCCTGAGAAAATGCATTGTTGGTGTAAATTATCATGGGGATAAGTGGAGCTTACATACTTAGGTTGTGGCGAATGCTTGTCCAAAATTAATTGGCGCGACTGGATTAAATGACTTCGGGCCACGTTGGAGACAGTGAAGTGAATGTCTATTAACCAGCGCTTGAATGATGTGCTCAACAAATTTACTGACGTATATGCTGCTAATTAGGAAAGTTGCAGTGTTATCGGGCTAGTATCAAATTAAGGCCTGGAACTCAGCCCCGGTTTTTCAGGGTAAGCGCCCTAGCTTATTCGCTAAGATCAAAGGTGGTAGACGAGATAAATAGATTGCACTCGGCAGGAACAATCGAACCTGTCCAATACAGTGAGAGGGGAGCTACAATAGTTCCACTCCTGAGGCCAGATGGTTCTGTGCATATTTGTGATGATCATAACCAACTGTTACTCGTTGTTTAATTCTGGATAATTATCCCTTACCTCGGATAAAGGATCTGTATGCTACGATGGCAGGCGGACAGAAGTTCACACAGATCGACCTATCATCTGTACTTACAAATTGAGCTAGACGAGACCTCACGCTCATGCATGACGCTAAGTACCCACATGAGTCCATTCCAGTACAAACGTCCGCCCTTCGGAATCAGTTCGGCCCCGGCGACATTCTAAAGGACCACTGAACACCTGAGCAAAGATCTTCCTTTCACTTACATCCAACTGGACGACATTCTACTTACAGGAGGTATAGATGCCAAACATGTAAAAGTACTATCTACTGCGCTCGAAGGTCTACAAGCGAGTGGACCCAAACTGAGAAAGTCCAAGAGTAGGTCTTTCCCATATTTCGTTCGTTACCTAGATTACTGTCTCGATAAAACCGATTTACAAGTGTTAGAGGATAAAGTAAAGCCCATTCTTGTCACACTTGAACCTAAGGATGAAGCTGCAGTCCGATCACTTTTAGGATATTTTCTCACTATCGTCACTTCTCGCCTAATGCCTCAACAGTATTTACCTCCTTGTACGAACTGTTGCATAAGAGGAAGTCCTAGACTTGGAGCCCGGATCAAAGAAAAGCCTGCCCAGACGAAAAAGAGTGCTCGCAGCCTTTACCTATCTCGTGCATTTCGATCCCAGCCGGCCTCTAGGGCTGCAGTATTATGCTTCTCCTCGCTGCACAGGCGCAGTCATTTTCCACCCAACAGATGACGGTTCTCTTCGTCCAAAGGCTTTTGCTTCTCGCACCCTGCAAACTGCTAAAAGGAATTACTCCCAACTGGACAGACAGGCCTTAGCGATAAAGTTCGAAGTAAAGCATTTCCACCAGTACGTCTGGGGAAGACAGTTTGATATCCAAACCGAACATAAACCACATTTTTTGCTCCTTGGTGAGGAGAAAGGAATTTAACTGATGCCTACTTCTGGAAAGCATATGTGAGCACTACTACTGAGCGCCTATAACTACAAACTTCAGTATGTAAACGGATCAAGCGATACCATTGCCGACGCACTTAGTCGCCTCCCGCAGCAGCATGGCACAAACACCAACAGCAAACCCATGAAATTTATCAATCTGATGAAATCCCTTGAAATGTCACCCATCCGGAGAAATGTGATACGGTGCCCGACTGACCTGGACCCCGTGTTGTCGATATTGAAACGGTGCTTAAGAACTGGATGGCCTACGAGCACGTCAGACGAACTGAAACCAGTCACCTTTCTTGGTAATGATTTGCGTCTATACGACGGCTGCATATTTCGAGGCTCGCGCATAGTTCTACCAGAAAAACTACGCTCTCAGTTGCTGAGGTAGTTGCATGATGCACACCCAGGCGTGAACAAGATGAAGGCGCTGGCACATGGTTAGTGTTGGTGGCCAAACATTGATCAGAATATAGAGCGGCTGCTGAAAATCTGCGAACAATGCCAGCAATACCAAAGACAAAAATCTCCCGGACCGATGCTTCCGTGGCGTTGGCCGCAGAGGCCCTGGCAGCAGATAATTGCGGACAACATTGGCCCAACTAATTGGATGATTTATCTACTTTTGACTGATGCACATTTTAAATGACTAGAATTAGATTCAGTTTCACAGTCGACTTCCGCAGCAACACTTGCCAAACTGCGCTCCAACTTCGACGTTTTCGGTATCCCAGAGACGGTGGGCACCGACAATGAAACACCATTTACCAGTTAATAGTATCAACAGTTCCTGAGTAACAACAGAACATAGCACAACAAATCTGCACCACACCATCCCGTGTCGAATGGAATGGAAGTACGTGCAGTTCGGACTGTTAAGCAAGGTCTCTTCAAGCCGACTCATAGAAGTCTTCAAACAAAGTTGGATGATCTCCTGTTCACTTACAGCACGACACCGACTAAGTCGACAGCAAAATCACCCGCGGAGTTAATGTTTGGCCAGCCATTACAAACGAGACTGAATCTACCTTTTTGAACCCTCGAAGGAGACTAGAGATAAAGCAGGAGAAAATGTGTGGGTATGGAAATTTGTCAGAGGAAATTTGTCTCAATAATTTTATCCGGCATACACAAGACTGCCTCAAGAAACAAGCTGGCAATATACTACACTCATGTCCTCAACAAGTAACCAAGCGGAGCAATAGCTGGAGGACGGCCTCGTGGTGCGCCGCTATTCTGATCATATCCGGTCAAACGCAAAAAGAACCACAAGAACGGAATCAAAAAGCGACTGCTACCGACACAAAAACGGACGGAGTCTGCCTCACAAAACCGAGAACCATAAACAGATTCGGAAAGACAACAATTAAGGAGCTCAAAACACACACCTAAACCGCTTGCTTGATATCAACCCGGAGTCTGCAGACTTGACCAGAGGAGAGAAGGGTGTCTCTACACAGTCTCTGGAAGTTATGGATGCTCGCCGACGTATTCTGGCTGGAAGCGAATACAAGAAGACTCATGAAAACTTCAGAACACTAATGCATGCTAACCTGAAGAGAGCTCACGAAGTCTGGTGGTCCCATCGTGCGTCGGAGATGGAAACAGCCCCTGTCGCTGGTAAGCATCGTAATTTATGCCATCTAATACGGGAAACAGGCAGCAGGAGACCTGGTGTTAGCGCGACCATACGCGACGGGAGTGAACAGTCGATCCACACTCTGTCAAAACGCTTGGAGCGTTGAACATAACATTTTGCAAGGCAATTTAACCAATCTGCCGTATTGCTTTCTTTTTCGGGAATTGAGCGCCCTTCTCTCTGGGCCATCTCTTTGGATCCGCTTTAACGCACAGAAGTTGAACGTTAATTCAGGCTGTTGTAATCGCATAAGGCCGCAGGGACAGGTAGAATTCCCCAAACGCTCTTCAAATTCAAAGGACCTGCTGTGGTAGATAATTTACACGAAATACTAGTGAAACTATATGAGCACGAGCCTGTCCCGACAGACTGGAGCCGCTCCGTCATAGTTGCAACTTACAAAGGAGGCTCTTGTTCGGAATGTGGCAATCATAGAGGATCAGGCTGATTTCAACTGCCCCTGAATTGCTTGCGTCTGTCGTTCACCACAGACAGACTGGCACTCGTAAAAGCCAGTTCCGTGAAGAGCAAGCCGGATTTCCTCGAGGTCAGGGCCGCATCGACCACTTCTTCACTTTGCGTCAATTGTTGGAGCACCTCCATGTATATTGGTGACCAACCGTTGTCGTGTTTCTCGACATTAAAGGTGCGTTCCATTCGGTGAATCGATGCGCCCTTGAGAAAAGATGTGCCCGATAAATAGGTAAACATTATCAAAGCACTGTACGCACATAGTTCGGGCAATGACGGCATATGGCAAACTGTCTCCGTGCTTTAATATTTTTATTGGTGTGAGACAAGCTTGCTCGCCGTCACCTTTTCTCTTTAATTTCGTAGTTGACGAAGTCATGGAAACAGTATTCGCTAGTCACGACCTAAAAGGTGTGAAGCTGTTTCCCGGTGACCGACTTCTTGACTTTGAGTATGCGGACGACGTTGTCCTAATCTTTGACAGCTCCCAAACATGTCAAGCAGTACTGGACCGATTGGCACTGGCTGTCTCCGTTTTGGGTTACGCTTTGCTCCATCGAAATGCAAAGTACTTCTCCAAGTTTGCCAGGGACCCAACCCTGAGCTAAAGCTTGCTGGTGATCTGCCAGAAGTCGTTCAGGAATTCAATTACCTGGGCAGCTAAATCAGCCCCCGTGGGATTGAAGATGAGGTTACGAACTGTATGGCAAAAGCTCGAGGTGTTTTTGCCAAACTCCGCCACTTTTGGAGCAGACGCGACATTACTCTTGCCCAGAGGGGCAGAGTTTACAACGCAGACTTCCGCTCTACTCTCCTATATGGCTGTGAAACCTGGCCCATCAAGTCGACAGACATGAAGAGGCTCGTCACATTCGAGCATCGCTGCCTTCTCAGCTTAGCTCATGTCTGGTGGGAACACCGCGTAAGCAATGAGCGTGTTCCACGTCGCGTATTTGGTGCAGGAAGAGCGAGTGAACCGCTCAGCATGATTATATCACGCACCAGGCTCCGATGGCTGGGCCACGTGTTGCGCATGCCAGCACACCGACTCCCGCGACGTGCATTGTTTGCGCGTTGTAGGTGCGGTTGGAAGAGGAGGAGGGGAGGCCAAGTGATGACTTGGTCGAGAGAAATGAAAACCCTCACTTCGAAGTTGGCGTCGGTTGGTGCATCCCGACTGCCTGGCTGGGGTCCTAAGGACGGTGAACACGTTTGGTTGGACACACTTGCTGATATGACTTGAAGGCGGCCCCAATGGAGTTTGTGTTGTGAGTTCCTTTGTCCATCCATCTCCTGTTTAGCATCCCCATCCAATCACGATCTCACTCGTTAGGCGTAATATTACTCTCTTTTACGACAGCCAGCTGTTAGCTCTCCGGAACGATGTCCATCTCTTACTGGGCACTCTGCGGGCGTGCTACTGTTTGTTTTTCTTTTCTTGTCTTTTGTATTGCGGCACAATAGCTGAGGTGTTTTCCACCTCCAGCTAACGTGTACTGATGATGACGCAACGCCACTGTTCGGTTCTGATATTTTCATCTAACTTCTACGTGCTCAAAACGTGACATTCGGAGGTCTACGCCCTCAGAGCGGTACATTAGTGCGTCCCGCCAGGCGGTTCTAAAAATGCGGGACAGCAGATTGGATTGCAGGACTGTCCCGCCAAAAGCGGGATGTATGACCACCTTGAATGCATGTGATTTACCCGGTTATTGTCTTGGAAATTAGGCGGGAGATACGGTCAACACAAATATTTTGATTCCTGATCCAGTGTGCATGGCCAAAGTCAGTGGTTATATGAACATACTTGATGAGGTAAAGCTTTCGAAGTTGTAGCTCGTTGATCGAACCGGTCGGCAGGTCATGCATGCAAGCCTCCTACTCCGCAGACGCAGACGGAACGTACGCGCGGTTTCAACAACAATGAACTGCACTGTCACGGTAGCGACAGCCACCTGATCCGCCGCTAGACTGAAGCAGGGGCTAAGTAGCTAAAAGAGCTGTTGTCCACTTGTACAATGGAACGACACTTGCAACAAACGCTGAGAGCCTGTCCTTATGTGGCATAGCAGTCGCGTACCGTGGCCAGATGAAGAAGTGAGATCCATGTAACTAGGACATAACGCGTTGCTACAATTGGCCGCACAGTGAACAGGTGCATATCATCGATTCACATACAACGCCAAAGTTCGGTTTGCCTCAGTGGGACATAAAAATTGCATGTGTCACCGGTCTCAGGAAACTCCTTCATGTCAGCATTGATCTGTCCCTATGCCCTCAGTCCTTCGCACCGCCGAGAAATAAACTATTCGTTTTTTTAAACGGTTAGTTCCCTCCAATAAGTTGAGTAACGTAATGAGCAGAAGATTACTGGTAAATGCGCACATTTCGCATTGTCTCATCAGTGTCAATATTATAACTAGAGATAACCTTTCCAATAGTGTTACCAGCCTAGCAAATGCAGTGTAGTGAATGGCAGCTATCGTCCTAAGACCGGAGTATCCGTTGGTCAGCAACTGACTGTTTCTGCAAACACAGGGCAGGTCTTAGCTGACTTGTAGTCACGGCCTCGACGAACCGCAAGAAACGTGGATTGGGATGAGGTAGTCTCCGAAATGCGGAGCCGGGTCCATCAAACATGTCTGCTTATCGAGGATGCTGGCGGTTCGGGTGCACGCGTAATATTGGGCGAAGGATGGATGATCTCACCTTGAACCCATTTGACCCGGTGTTCCTTCACTCTGGAATTCAAAACACTCCCATTCTTGCCTATCTACCCGACGTCGCAGGTATAATCAAATTGGAAAGTACAGTGTGGTTTGGCGCTGATGGGTTTCACTCCCTTAACTGAAAGTAGTGACAATTTTCGGCTTCTCTTGATCACCACAACATTTGCAGCGTAGTAGGTTCTATGAGTGGCGCAGATTCAGCGCTTGGTTGCCCTCGTTGAAGTGGTATTGCCCTTAAATGGGAGCTCGAAGTATGTATTTTCCTTAGGTGCAATCAACACCGTTGCCTTCCGCCGTCTGACTTGGTTATGCTTCGTGCTGAGGCGCTTATGGATTGCGATTTTCCATTCATTAACAATGCGACACGCGACAAGGTTTCGCATGTTCCTTGTGAAAAATGATAATCCGAATTTTCTATGGCTCACAGTGGCACATCAGATATCATAAGTCACTCTAAATCAGATTGTTATGATGTAGCAGGTCGGAGCTGTAAGCTATCGGACGCGTCCCCAGGCTGAGCATTGGGAAATACCTTCCTTATGGACCTAACTGCGAATACGTCTCCTTTGCCTTGCAGTCGAGATAAATAAACAGTCACGGACAATCAGCGGCAGCGTCTCAGAGCGTAGGAAGCTCTGGGCTGATCACTTGTTTCTCCATCATATACCGCAAGAGCTTGTAGGGCACTGTGTCAAACCAGTGTGACCGGCTATAGGGTCACTGACCACGCACACCTGTAACTGGGAGTGAGTATATAACGGAGGACGGATGAACAACCTTGCTGGCCACTGGCTTCTATGGGGCTGTAACTGAACACAAAGAAGGCGAATGAGTCACTCGGATGTCAACGGTCTTCGTGAATCACCTCGCTGCCTTGCTGGTTAAGTCTTAAGACCAAAGGATCGAGGTTGGGCCCCTCTTCCTCGGCCTGCGCAACCAGGAAGGTCTCTGCTCACACAACACATGATCATTCTAAACTTTCCAAATGTTTTCACTGCCAACCCGTTTGCCCTTTTTTGCTGTTGTTAACTATGTGTTGTGGCGCTGCCAATTGTACATTGGTCAAAGGTAGAATAAAATAATAATAATAATAATAATAGTGTTGTGGCAGCTTGTTTTACCCCTAAATTATTAGCTGCGATCAGCAACGTTTGTAAACACAGAAGCCAAGTTAGAAGGTACCTTCTCTTATAACGCTGTATTTCGTAAGCACGCTTTCCATTCCTACAATTTGTCATTCACTTTTTCGAGCCAATGAGCTTCGCGCTTTGTGTTATACGGGATTCTCAGTATCCGCGAGGAATAGATATTGCCTAGAAATGTAGCTTCTCACTTCCGTGCTAATGGAATATCGCCTCATGAGTAATATGTTGGAATGAATGCTTATGGTCTTACCTGAAACAAATTTGGTAGCGTAACCACACCTGGTGCCTGTAACTGCGATCAATATTGTGACTAGGGAATAAGCTGTGCAGCAGCGAGTAGTCTAGGCGGCATATCTTTTCAAGACTCTTTTCTTAAAACGTCATATTTCATGTTTTTTGAAGGCCTAAATTTAAGGAATGGCTATTTTACTAACGTAGGTAGTTGGAAGGTAACTTTCAGTCTACAAGAGCGTTGTCAATAACCCTGGGATAACACTATGCTCCTATTGCACACTCCTTGCTCAGGACAGTTACGCGTGTCGAACCGCCACCACAGTTCTGCCGCGGTAGCCGGGTACTATGACACTGCTGTTTCGCTTTTGCACACCTGTCTCCGTTCCAACCAGCCGGACACACCGAATGTATCGATTGGTGAACTGGCCTTGTAGTCTTCCGTAGGTTGACTCCAACTCAACCATCTGCACCATCCATCGTTTTCACGAAGGACGAGACTGGCAAGGACGCATGTATCCGCATGCATGCATACCGGTCGTTTACACCCATGTGACCGGGGGTGACACCTAGAGATAGACCAATATCTGCTATTGGATATTCGTCAATTTAGTGCGCTCTACCTCACACCTGAAGGGGGGGACCCTCTCCCGCGTTAACGGATAGAGGGACCACACTTATGGACTTACCATATGCACACCATCACAGATAGACACCACTAGGGATCGCACCACACGGTGACCAACATGCCCGCTTAGCTTGTGTGTAACTTGCTTCAGTGTAGCCAATGGCTGCTGGGTTTCAGTGTCCGGCTCACCTCACGTCCGGTGGAGAGAAGCGGATGAGGAATCTGGAGTCTGCTTTTTGGTCATCCGGTTTGTTTGTTGTGTGTCATGATGCGGTTCTATGTTTAGGTGTGAGGAAAAGTATTTCCCAAACCACCCATGGGCCTCATGCGCTTGGCCACATATTTCGACGTCCGCGCGTGAATCACGTGAGGTGTTGGGTGGTAACTGTGCCAGACATGCGTTCAGCAACTTGCTTGCATAGACCACGCAAGCTGCAACAGTTGCCGAGAGCTCGTGCGCTCGGGTGAGGTACCATTAGCTGATTTGCAATTGCTCACGACAAACGGCACGGATTTGTGCGTGTGCGCCGTCTTGGATTCAAGTTGCTGTCCTAATGGATTAAGTCGAATATCCCTATGAACATGATTATCTTAAGGAGCAGCTTGATTCCGTTTTGGATTCAACTGACTCTGAAAAGTTATAGTTTCCTTTCAGATGTACGCGTATCCACCAGCTCTTGTCGCTACTTGGCCCCTGGTTCAATAGAGCGGTCCACCGCTGCTGACCCCACAGGGACCCAAAGTACAGGTAGTTTCATTTGCCCAACGCACCTTCGGTTTGTACCTGCTGAACACCTGGCTTGCATACACTAGCTGCCGGCTCATTTAATCAAGCCGCTACACAGTAGCAGCAACCAGTCCAGTTATTTTACATAGCTATTCGTTGTGGCGATGTACACTGGCTCATCAAGCAAAATTTAGTGTTGGCCGCAAACTGCTCTAATTAAGTCGAGAATATGCGGGTAAGTCTCATGCTCCGTGCCTAACGTGTGCATTGCTACCGCAGTATCTCATAGTAGAGCCTTATCTCAAGAATCGCCCCCCGGTCACGGCGACATGTGCCGCACATCTTCTGCCAGTGTTGTCGGAGCTTGATCTCGGTATGGCCTATATTCACACGTTCAGTTGTTACTGCTAGTTTTGTGAACGCAGTTAGTCAGCTTGTTTACGGGAACTGCGTAGTTCAGATGCACCAGTGTCAAACGGATTCCGAACGATAGTCCTTGCATAGTACCATCTGAAAGGCCGAAGAAATTACATCTACCTGAGAAATTTTTACCGTTCTAATCCATTCCATGGTATGCCTTAAGCATGGTTTTAGAATAACAAGATACGGGTTTCCCGCTAACGGTTTTAGGTGCTCACTGTTCAAAAATCAGATCCTTGTATACTTCTAAGTCCTTCTCATACTCTTCCTCTATTCACAGGGCCTTGGCTCTGTGAAACCCAGGTAAGTTGATCCCAACATATACTTTGGATGACCTGAATAGTGGGCCATCTATATCCCCCGGTTGACGAAACATCAGTTCGTAAGCTAGCCATTCCAACGAACAGTGTTCAAGAAATGCCAGTGGGCCATTGCAAGATTCCTACTCCATGGTAAGTGATTTCAGGTGTTTCACAAATTAGTTTCCCTTATCCATTTCTAGGATCACTAATGTGTTATACACCTGGTACCAACAGCTTTTCGGCCATTTAATGGAGTTTACCAGTGCCATATAGAAAATAGTGGACATTGCTGATCTCATTGCAACACCTTCCTGATTTAAAGCCGTTAGTTCCCTTCAACAATTTGAAAAGCACGGAAAGAAGACGAAGGCTGGTAGATGCATGCATTTCGTATTGTCTCCTCAGTACCATTAACAATTCGGTTACACAAGGAAGTTACTATGCTGCACAAGTTGTCGTTATCAACCGAACCCGAAATTTGCCCATACCTCCAACGGAGGAAGCTCAGCCTATTGGGTCAACTCACACCGTGTATACCAATTTGTATGTGACTGCGGAAACGGTTACATAGGCAGAACTAATAGAACGCTGACTTCCCGAATAAAAGAAGATGGACCAAGATGGGTTCAACGTAAAGTTGCTCAGATTGCCTACCCTCGTCAGATTCCATGTTCTTGCAGACCGCCGGCTTCCTCGATAGGCAAACACCTATTAGACTCGGGTCATCAATTAGAGCTGGGCTCAGCGTTTAAAGTTGTGTTACGTCACACTAATCCCCGCTTCCTTCGGTTTGCTGAGGCTGTCGCAATTAGCCGGATTAAGCCAGCCTTGTGTGTTCAGAAACAATTATTTGTCAGCCTAAAGGTGCCTTGGACGTAGGTGTGAACTTCCGTCATTCGTTTTGCACCTTAAGCTTGTCTGGTTGCACCCACTGTTAGCTAGATCTATGCATATCGGTTATTGTTAATGGTACTGAGGAGACAATACGAAATGCTTGCGTCTACCAGCCTTCGTCTGCCTTCCTGATTGTTTAGTACTGATCGAAACGGGAGCTAAGATATGGCACAGCGCCTTTCTCTCGGTTGTTTCAGCCACCTTAAGCTTCGACCGTGCCACCGGGTTACTCTCTTCAGTCAAACAGCGTTCCACCATCTCAAGCGCGTCGCTTCTTAGCACATTAATGAAGTGTGCGCTAACGTCAACATTGACCATCCTTTCTTCTTTCGTTTCGCGTGAACTCGTAAGAATTCCTTAAAACGTATTCGTCTTGTCAGCGGCTTAAATAGACTAGCAGTTGCATAGCGCCCGGTAAATGAAAGCTGTCGCTAAAAGTACCGCAATTAATGCGGGTCCTTCCCCCAAAGGTCACTGCGTTATACGGTGCATTGCTGTGCATTTTCGGATGGCCACCACACCGTTAAGGCCGATAATGTTCTGCATTCAACGGCAGGTGCCGTATACCACCGAATCAGACGACAATTGTTCATTTCTGTAGAGGGGTTGGGTTTAAGAAAAGGTTACATGCAATTTGTAAGAGTCACATGCAAAATCCACCCAGGAATTGACTCCACAGCTCTGTCCCTATCTCTCCTTAGTTTTACCCACAACTGACGGACGGTAACATGGACCATGTTGAGTCACGTTAGCTCCATTTTGGGTAGCGAATCAAAGACGCTTACACATTACGGTCACCAAAACTGACAAATAATAGTGCAGGTTAAACTTGAACGATCAAGTGAGAGCAATAGTTCAATAGTGTATGATGGGATAAAAAGCATTGGTTTTACAAGACCCATAGGATGGTAAATGCAAAATAAATACAAATTATTAGATTCCGACATGGAACTGAAATACCAAAATCTAAACCTAGTACATCACACCACAATGTGTTGTTTGTCACTCAGATGAATGTCTAACAATTGTTTGAAGGCTGTAATGTTCGGAGCATTTACCACATGCGTTGGCAAGTCATTCCATTGTGAACAGATTCTCAGAGAGTAAAAATATTTTCTACAGTCTAATCGGGAGTGTTGGATTATCAGCTTGAGGTTATGACCTCTCGATCGCTTATATGAGGCTAGGGTGAGCAGCGATTTGCACGGGTGATCGCTTTCCGTTAATATCCGGCATGCGAGAATGAGATCCGCGTAGTCGTCGGTATTCGGAGGAAAACATTCCGATTAAACTGAGACGCACTTCATAATTGAGACCAGATAACCCGCGTGTTGCCTTAATAGCTCTTCGTGATGATGTCAAAATGGTGTTGAAAGAATTTCGTTTTATTGCTGATTTTTTCCAGGGACTTAGGATACATTTTGCAATCATACTGTCGGCCTATATTCGGTACTATGCGGTAATTCGGCCACACTCACCGTTATATACTGCCTGATGTGAAGCCTGCAGAGGTCCACGCTGACAATGAGCACTGAGAAAGCGGTTGGAGATTGCGTTTTTTCAGTCATCCAGTTCTGGGTTCTGCGTCTTGATGCCACATAAGTGCCCGTTTTGTAGATGTAAGTACTCCAACCGTCAATGGATGTCACGTGCGTGGCTGCAAGGGGTTTTAGTCGGTAGCGTTCACGTCCTCATGATGTCCGCGCGAATCATGTCATGTATTGAGTGGGCGCAATGCCATAAGTGACGTGGAAAGTAGTAAAAGTGCTCCTAGGGCGCTGCACCTCACCATGCCGAGGATGGGTCTGAGCACTCATGTAACCGTGTGATATGCTATTCGCAGACTTTGGATTGGTCACAACAAACAGTGCGTGCGCGTAGCCTTAGATGCAAATTGATTTCTTATGAACCAAGGTGAATAATCTTACGAACATGACTTCCTGTAGCAGGATTTGATTCTGTTATGGAATTCGATTAGATTCGGTAAATGTACAGTTACGAGTTCATCGTGGTGCTACACTATGGTAACTACATAGCTGCTTTGGTATCTTTACATCCGTTTTGGGGCGCTTCCCTACATTGTTCACTTTATCGGGTTAAACTATTCATTTCGTCTTCCCTGCCTCCATTTGACCGACCGCAACGCGTCATTTTCAGTTATCATTGCAGACATGCGGATTGACATGGACCCTTGCACTCGCAGTCTTTATGGCCACTTTCGGATCCCCCTTCCTGATTGGGTACAACTTAGCAATCTTAAATCTACCCGGTCCGGTGAGTTCAGTTGTGCTGATCTGGGTGCCTTTGCTGATTTCAAGTTTACCAACTATGGCTTATCGCTATGCTACTAGTTACCATGAGGTCGATAAAGACACCACTGGTCACAACCATCGAATGACACTCGACTGAACAATGGTAAACAACGTTTAGGGGATCACTCAACTGCTCTGCCATATTGACTGGCTTCTGCTTACAACTGGACGCTGTGTAACGCAGCATATGGGGAGAAGCTGATGAACTTACATCTGTGATCTGATGAAACAGCTTTACTAATTAGAAAAAAATTTGTTTATTTTCATATTTGTGTTCATTACTTACAGCTCTTAATACCGGTATGACTACCGCAAATGTTATCGCAAATCCGGTCATTAACGATGCATTGTTTCGCATAACCTCAAAACTAAAGGGCATAAAGCTTAAGCGCAGCTCTCTGGATAAAATGGCATTTGCTGAATTTATCGAAAAATTGTCTAACAAACTAGAATGTGGAATAAATTGTATTCATTCAGATAAGCCAGAAAGCAGGCAGGGATACTACGCTGACCATGAAGATATGCTTTCGCAGTATTCCCGACTAAATTCTAAGCGGTGATGGACGTGGTACAGTACAGCCAATGTAGAGGAGCTGCCGGATTTACATCTCATGAATAATGCCCAAGATATGTAGTTCAAATAGCGACGAGATATCATTTCGATTATTCTCATCAGGGCTTTACAGATATGAGAAAAATAACACAACGCGGTGATCCGATGAGATATCTTGAATAATTGGAACAACGTTGATTATTATCATATATGTGGTCACCGCCTGCAGCTCTTATTACTTATTAAATCATGTTGGTTACCGCAAATGTAATCGCAAACTCCGATGAACAATGCACTGTTTCCCGTAACATCTCCAATTCACATAGGGTGGGCACTGTCGTCTGGATAAAATGGCACATGATGAACTCATCGACAAATTGTAAGGTTAACAAACAAGGTGGAATGAAGTGTATTCATTCCGAGAACCCAGAAAACAGGCAGGACTACATCTTTAACCATGAGGCTATGCTTTCGTATTATTCCCGACTAAATTCTAAACGACGCAATAATTTACATTATGTTAATAAGCAATGCACCTAGGTTCAGTGCTGAAGATCGTAGCCTGTACTTCAGACATGGATAGAAAACGAACCATCCCAGTCCTTGCCTCATCCACATCACTGCATTTAGAATGTTGGCAGATGGTCTACGACATCAAATATCTAAGGTTGAATATCTGTACAATGCTTGAGAAATAAGAAACCTCTTACAGTAAATGAGTTTCATGGACAATCTGGATTCGAATTGAAAAAATCCAAAATACCCCTATTCTCTCACCAACAAAAAGAGACTCCAGCGGCCTATCTGGTAAAACAAATGCGCTACTGCTTACGATTTCAGCTAAGCCGTTCTGGCCAAGCGCCAACTGAGGCAAAATCTCATTTGGAAATTCGAAGGCTATGGCTGATCTTCCTGATCATCCATCACGTTGGTTATGGTTTATAGCAAATATTTTACTACTTCATATTACCAGACTCTGTCCGTGCATCGTATCGGAATCATGTTCATGAGACGCATCAATCGAGTGTTCACTAACCTCGCTGAAATCGCGGCTGTTCGGTCCGTTTCAAGTATACACATGGATTGCAAACATCGCTTACTGTTACGAAGACGAGCATTTCGGAGGCACAGCATAATAGCTATGCATGTTTCCAGTACTTCCTGTACAGACCAAAGGTGGCATAGTTGTAGGCACCTAAATTCGACATAATGGAAGACCTAGATACTTGGTTGAACGTTTTACTTCAACCGGTGGGTATGAGACAGGAACGATGCTTTTATTAGTTCCCTCACGCTCTCCCCTACCGTAAGAAGAATGAGTGTGTCTTTAGAGTTTGCCTTTATGATCGTTTACGTTCGATCCGCTCCCGGTGGGCAACGGTATGTCATTGTGAGGAAAGCGTTTTCACCGATTTCATTTATTAACACGACGTTCTGTTCCGAACGCCTTTGGTGAACTTCAGAGTCTTCACGAGATCACGAGTTCAGAGCGGTCTGAAATAAACCGGTTGATGTACGGATTAGTTACACAGGTACTTCAGGTCCAGAAACACGCCGAATTGGTAGGGTGCTACATAGCAGAATAGAGTGGCAACCAGAAGAACCGGGACATGAATCATTTGGTTGTTGTAGCCGCAGGTCGATATGTATGGAAAGATTCCATATGCTTCACGTTACACCGGATACATGCGCGCTTCTTGCGTGGACCGGATTATGGCTGCTCAACATACAATGGACGGACTGAACTGCCCCAGGTAACCCACGGAGCTTCCAGATTTGTTGATCTGTGCTGTCTCCGGGGTCAACCTCTGGGTCAACTGTCACTACTCTAAGTGAGTTAGACATCATCTAAATTGAACCCCTGTCCTTTTAACAGTGTTTACACTGCAGCTGCCGAATATCGTATGGATGCTCCGTATTTTAACTTATTTGCTCTGCGGACATGTGTTGTAGTTTTCGTGTACATAACTCTTCATCGGTTTGACTTAGATTCAGGAGTACATAGTCTCTGCACATGAGTTTATAGATGTATTTAGTTGACTCGGAAGCAGGGAGGATATTCTCTAAATACACCATCTCTGAAGGTAGCATGTATAATTTTCCTGGATTAGTGTACCTCAAATAGCTCCTGACAGTTATTTCTGGCATGAAATCCATACCATCCTAAACTCCCCATTGGTAATTCCTGGCTATTAGTTTAGCATTGCCTATACCTAGATCGTCACCAGTAAAAGCAAGTTGTTCTATTTGATCCTGATAGTCTTGAGGACAGCAAGTAACAAGAGTTAGAGTACCTTCATCTAAGTGCATGCGTTCAATTTACGTCTACGTGACGGCTTTCATTCATCAAGCATTATCTTCTAGCCGACGATGGCTTCCCTCGTTTTCATCAAGTGTCCGGCTGAATTTATGAACAGGCAAAATTACCCCCTGGAATTGTGAGCATGTGCATACCCCGACAGCTGGACATGAAGTACACGAGTGTCGTGTGTGTGGTGCATCTCACTCTCTGGGAAGCTTTCGCATATGATAATGGACGACAGGCATAACGCTGCTAGGGTTATAATCTAGGCGTCCTAGATATCCCAGTTGGAGAATGGAAAGTGTGAACAAGTCTAATAGTAATAAAATTCGGTTTACTATATTATAACCTATCGAATAGGGTAAAAAGTCTTTCTAGGATGTGGGAGACGCTGTATTTTCAATAAAGACAACTTTATATATCTGGTTATGTTCACGCCCATACATGAGTAAGATAGGGGTTTATTCGTACAGGTTTTGTTAAATCATCATGGGATTCTAACGTTCTGATGGTGTTGCTTTTTTGCTACTTATTCCTCGATGAGGATATATAGTTGGGACTAATCTGAACGAATTCATTGAGTGCTTTTCCCGATGAAAAGATGGTAATTGACAATCTCCACCAGAGGAAACGTCAGTGTAATTCGGAATGTGTTCGCGTTTACACAGAACCTGCATCTAGTCCACAGACGTTGCAGCTGATGCTGAAGAAATTTTAATAAGAAGTTGCCCTTGTATTCCATACATTTAGTGCGCAAATTGTGTTGCAAGTCAGACCGTCATTACGTTGTAATTCTGAAGTTAACAACAGATTGTCGGAAGCAACAAGTTTAGCTTCAGTCATCGCAATCAGGAGCTTGCATTTAAGCTGATTCCAATAGCCATGCATTTTTTAAATGAATTTTCCTTCTCTCATCCGAATCTTCCCATAAACGAAGCTGCAATGTTCAAGCATGTAGGTGAAAGGATCTAGAAAACGGCTCTGTCGCGGACCGCATGGAGTTCGTTACATTTGACAACGCCTGCTTGACCAATCTACTCAGATGCGTTAAAACTGGAGTAATACTGTACTCCGAGATCACAGATGCCTTCTTCTTTTAGATCCAATTGACCCATCAGAGATCAGGCAGTCATAGGTCATGACACTTGAGTTGTTTGGCAAGTGGGTGCCCTGAAATTTACAACCTTGAGGCATGTCATCATCATCAGTATTATTATACACGTTATCTGGAGTTGTAAAACACCTCAGCTATTGTGCCGCAATACACGAAAAAGAAAAAAATACAACATTTGCATGCAGCTGAGCTACCAGTAAGGAATGGGCATCTTTCCGGAAAGCTAGCATCCGGCTAATAGGCAAAATGAAAAATTATGGTGTAAAATTATGTTATGCTACGAAATGAGATCGTGGTTGCAGGATGAGGCTAAAAGGGATGGGGAGGGACAAAGAAACTCACAGCAGGAACCCTACAGAGGTCAGCTCCTAGGCATGTCAGCAAGTACATCTAGTCAAACGTGTTCATCGTCTTTTGGAACCGAACCAGGAAGCCGATCCGCTCCAACCGAGGCCAACTCCGAAGTGAGAGCCTTCATTCCTCTCGACCAAATCATCGCTTGGCCACCGCTACTCTTCTTCTACCCACACACCCGGGGAGCAAACAACGTACGTTGCGGGAGTAGGTGGGCTGGCATACGCAACATGTGGCCGAACCATCGGAGCCTGGTGCGTGAAATGACGGTGCTGAGCGGGTCAGTTCCTTTTCCGGTGCCGTAAACAAGGCGTCAAACACGCTCGTTACTCACGCGGTATTACCACCAGATGTGAGGCAAACTACGAAGACACCGATGGTCGAACATAACTAGCCCCTTTATATCTGCTAATCTAAGGGGCCAGGTTTCGCAACCGTACAGTAAAATCAAATGTACCGCTGCAGTGTACACTCTACCTTTCAGGGCGAGAGTGTTGTCACGCCGCAATCATAGGTGGCGAAGACTAACAAAAGTACTTCGAGCTTTTGCTATACGGTTTGTGATCTCGTCTTTGATCCCAAGAGCGCTGATACAACTTCCCAGGGAGTTGAGTTTCTGTACGACTTATAGCTGAGCCCAAATGAGGGTCAGCCCAGGAGTCGATCCTTGCCGATCTTGGAGGAACGCTTTGCACTTCGATGGTGCAAATCAAACCGCGAAGTGGCTGACAGCTAGTACGAATCTGTCCAGCGCAGTTTGGCAAGTCTGGGATCTGGCATAGATGAGCGCAATATCGTCTGCATACTCCAAGTCGAGAACTCGTTCTCCTGGGAGTTTCTCCACATCTAAGTCGTGTCCTGTGAACGCGGTTTCCATTACTTCGTCAATAGCAAAGTTGACGAGGAAAGGCGACAGAGGGACTCCTTCTCTCACAACGCCGGAGATATTGAATAGCGACGACAGCTTGCTGTAAGCCCTCACTCTGCCTGAGCTACTCACGTATACTGCTCAGATAATATTTACATTCTTCTCGGACACACCGTTCCTGAGTTAACAGTCCAAAAGGACATATCGATCAACCGAATCGAAGGCACCTTTGATGTCAAGGAACACGACTATGGTGGGCCGCCAATATGTGTGACGGTGCTCCAACAATTAACGCCAAGTGAAGATGTGGTCAATGCAGTAACGACCCCGACGAAACCCAGCTTGCTTCTCACGAATCTGGCTTTCACGAGCACCAGGCAGTCTGTGAAGAATTACAGAGGCAAGCAATTTGGAGGCGATGGGGATCAGACTAATCCCCCTATGTTTGCCGCATTCCGAGCGCGAGTTTCCTTTGTAGATGGGAACCATAACGGAGCGGCTCCAGTCGGTAGGAACAGTTTCCTGCTCCCACAGTTTCACTAGTATTTCGTGTAACAAGAGCAGGCTACCTGAATTTGAAGAGGGCTGGATGAAGATCATCTGGTCCTGCGGCTTTGTTCAACTTCAACAGTCCGATCTCACGTTGGACTTCTGAACGTGAGGGCGGATCCAAAGGGACAGCCCAAGGAGCAGGTTGATCACTGGCCGAAAAGGAATCGAATAATTCCGGCCGCTTACATTGCTTTTCAAAATGCTCAGCCTAATGCTCAAAACGCTTTGACAAATTGTGGATATCAGAACAACAAGTTAGCGAACAAGCTCGTTTCCGGTGGTTGTCGTCAGACTATAACAACACAACTGATAGGAATAAGATCAACCGAAAACAGCAGATGACGGGAAAGTTCAAATTTCATGGTCATTGGAATGAGAGTGCTAAGTAATCGGATCGGAAGTGATCGCTGACTTGTCGGCGGCATTTCCATTAACATTAATCGTTGTGTTAGCGGGCCAGGGAAACACAGAATCTGAAAGAACCCTTCTTAGCACATAAGTCTGGGTTCTGGTGGCGGATATCGATTGCCTCAGCTGCTGCTAGTAAGCGACGTTTTACCGCTCGTGAAAGACGTCCAAGTACAAGGTAAAGGGGTTGGCAAGATTGGCAGGTGTCAATTTGGTGATTATAATCAACTACGTATGCCAACACTGGGCTCATCACAGTTTTACTCCCATCATTTCGTAGATTGGCTGGACAATGCTCGATATTCTCTCAGAGATTCTCCTGGTGGTTCTTCCGATGTATCTTGCTCGACATGTACAAGAGAAGGAATATACACAGTAAGAGGTACATGATCAAGGAGGTCTGTCTTTAGTTTGAGACCTCACGGTTGGTGTCGAAGTATAGCTTAGCCGCAAGCTCGCTGCGTACTAGGCATGGCTCATATAGTCGGATAACCTACTGGATGTTGCGTACGCTATGCCATCCCCCTTGAATGGCAACGACAGATAAACCGATTTCTTTTCTACTGAAGCTGGTTTAGCTCTCATTTCTCTGCACTCCATATATTTCCCAACAAATTTTTCTGGACAGACCTTTCTCACGAAAACGCCACTTAAGAAACTGAGCTCGTCCGCGAGTGTGTCCTCACTACAATTCCTTCTGGCCATTTTGGTTAGACATCTAATCAAGTTACGTTTCTGATTTATTGGAACCATACTGGCAAAATACATATATTGTCCGTTCCAAGTTGCATTTTATTCACCCACCGTTTGACCGATCCATCTGCTCTTCTACTCACCTGAACGTCTAGGAAGGCCATCGTTTCTATGGTGAACCTGGCATTAGGGTGCGCTGAGTTAAAATGGATAATATTGTCTCTGGCAACAGTACGTGTCTGTCACGCAAAATATATCATTCACATATCGTCCGTAATATGGTACATCAGTAATGACTCCGCTCAGATAGGTATTCTGTAATTTGCTCACGAACAATTCAGCTAGTAGCGGTCCAAACAGTGAACCCATTGCTACTCTATCTTTTCGTCTGTATATGGCCCCGTTAAACTGAAATTTTATGTTACTAGTACACAGCATGAGCAGCTGTTTTAATCGATCACATGAAAAGCCGACACCCAATTGATGGTCTCGTAGGGTGTCACATATATAGTCCGTTGTCCCTTCTAACAAAATATTGGTGAAGAGCGACACCACATCCAACGAAAACATCTTTCTTCCGGTTAACTAAAGCTGTCTTATGGAGTCTAAGAAACTGAATGTCTCCCGTAGGCTTTACCTGGACATAACATTTCTCAACGGCTCTAGAACGGTAGCTAACCACTTGGCTGTTGCGTGATACGGTGAATTGCACATGTCTAGTATGGGCCTTAGTGGAAGTCCTTCCTTATGCACATTCGGTGAGCCATAGAGTCTCGGGATCACCGTCCCTGTGGAATGAATGTATTCGAACGTGGCGGAGTCCATACTGTTTTCCTGTTTCAAGCACAGTAGAAGCTTAGTAACTGTTTTTTCTTTTGCTGCAGTAGTATCCTTCTCATTCTCCATTTTCCGGAACTTCGAGCGGTCACTAAGGATGAAGTTCATCTTGTCGATGTAATCAGCTTTCTCCATTAACACTATCCTTGCCCCCTTATTCTGTCTTGAAAGGAACACATTCTCATTTTGTTGGAAAGCTTTGAAAGCATCTAGGTGGTCTTTATCAGCAAATACCTGAGTTTATGTTTGCACTTCAGATATTGGTAACAAGTATTGGCCAGGGTAGACTTAAAATGCGCAGACGCTAGTACTGACGAGGATGTAAGTATTTAAACTTGGGTATACAAATTTTCAAACTGCACTTCTAATTCTAGTTGTCTTGAATAACTGCGGGGACAGCAAATCTTC
>OX104067.1:90189477-90225918 GCA_944474145.2 Dicrocoelium dendriticum
TTAACGCCGAACCCCGCATGCGTTTGGTGGACAACCAACGATTCCGCTGCCAGCTCCGTTGCAAATGACCGAGAGTTCGTTGCCGGAGAATTGGAGAATATGGAAGGCGAAGTGGCTAGACTTTGTAACACTGACTCAGTTGGATTCTCAGCCAATGGCCTATCAACTGGCGATGTTCAGGCATGCCATTGGAGACGAAGCCAGGCGGACGCTGCAAACGTTGGATCTCAGCGATGGAACTCAGGAGATGGAGCTGGATGAAGTAATACGCAGATTCGGCGAGTTTTGCAAAGGTTACACAAACGAAACTTACCAAAGGTATCTGTTTTTCAGCCGAAATCGCCTGCCGGGTGAATCAATCGACGCATACATCACGGAGCTGAAAATTCTGGCGCGGGATTGCAATTTTTGCACCTGTTTACGAGATTCGCTGATCCGCGATCGAATTATAATTGGCATAAAGAATGAGGAACTTTCCAGACGCCTTTTGCGACAGCGAAACCTGTCTTTGGAACATTGCATCGATATCTGTTTTAGCGAATCAAGGACGGCTCAACAGTTTCAGCAGCTCAAGATGGAGTCCACGACGGATCTGTTTGCAGTATCCCGAGGCCGAGAAATTGTATCGAAGTCATCGAGCGCGAATCAACCCAAATGCCAGTTTTGCGGCCGCTCACACCCAAGGCGCAAAGAGGATTGTCCAGCATGGGGCCGAACCTGTATGAAGTGTGCGAAGAAGAACCACTTTGCACGTTGTTGTCAGGCAACCAAAGTCGACTCAGTCGGGCAGGACGATCAGGAAGAGCCGCAGGAACTGGCTATTAACAACATGACAGGACGTGAGAGACCAGTCTGTGTATTCGCAACGTTGCTTATTCAAGGGCGTCCGGTGCGATTCCAATTGGATTCAGGAGCAAGCGTGAACATACTTCCTCACAAATACTGTCCCGATGCAGAATACCGCCAAATACAGACACAGCTCAGAATGTGGAACGGATCAAAGTTACAACCGAAGGGCTGCGTTACCATGAAGGCCATAAACCCGAAGGATGGCTCCGAGCATTTACTTGATTTTCTCCTGGTATCAGGAGATTTAATGCCCATCCTGGGCCTTGATTCCATTCAGAGTTTGGGTTTTGTTTCTTTTAATCATGATCGTTTTGTTCACTCGTGCGAAGTCGGTACAGAGATCGTAGACAACTATCCCAGTGTGTTTGATGGTACCGTGGGAAAATTCCAAGGCGTAGCTCACCTGTCGTTAAACGAGTCCGCTAGACCAGTAGCACTACCAGCGAGAAAAGTACCTATCGCTTTGCGTGAGAAGTTCTTAGACGAGTTGCAGCGTTTGATCAGTTTAGGTGTGATCGCCAAGGTCGATGAGCCAACCGATTGGGTCAGTCAAGTCGCGATAATCACCAAGAAGTCAGGCGATTTGCGTGTGTGCATCGACCCTAAGCCGCTCAACGCCGCACTCAGGAGAGAGTATTTTACACTACCAACGCTAGATGACGTCTTACCCGAGTTGTCCAAGGCCAGATTGTTCACGAAGGTCGACCTCGCTTCCGCTTTCTGGCACGTCCAGCTTGACGAAGAGTCCAGTTATTTAACCACGTTCGGAACGCCATTTGGACGGTTTCGGTGGTTGCGCTTACCATTCGGTTTGAAAGTGTCCAGTGAAATTTTTCAGAAACGATTAATGCAGGCCCTAGACGATCTACCCGGAGCTATTTGTGTAGCAGACGATGTAGTGGTTTTTGGGGCGACTCTGGAAGAGCACGACCGTAACCTGAGCAGATTTCTAGAACGCTGTAAAGACAAGAATATCAGATTGAAACGTGAGAAAATTGAGTTACGAAAAACAGAGCTGGTGTTCCACGGACATGTTTTGAGCGCAGAAGGTCTAAAGCCAGATCCGGAGAAAGTTAGAGCCATAAAAGAGATGCCACCTCCGACAGATGTTAAAGCCGTGAGCAGACTAAACGGGATGGTGAATTACCTCAGCCGCTTCCTTCCACGACTAGCCGAAGTAATGGTTCCTATCCGAAAACTTACACATAAGGGCGAGAGCTGGCAGTGGAACACAGAACAGGAGGAGGCTTTCCAGAACATCAAACAACTGATCGCGTGCGCCCCTGTCCTAGCGTATTACGATCCGTCACTTCCCCTTGAGATCCAGTGTGACAGCAGCCAATTCGGTATCGGTACCGTGCTAATGCAGAACGGGAAGCCCATCGATTTTCGCAGTCGGACACTAACGGAATCCGAGCGCCGTTATGCACAGATTGAAAAGGAGATGCTAGCATTGGTTTATGCCGTAGAGCGTTTCAACGATTACACTTTTGGTCGCCGGACCACTGTATTTACCGATCACAAGCCTCTGGTATCAATAGCCAATAAACCACTGCACGTCGTCCCACGCCGCTTACAACGAATGCTCATTCGGCTCTAGAAGTACGACCTAGACATCGTCTACCAACCGGGGTCGAGGATGTACATTGCAGACACACTGTCTAGGGCATATCTTTCCGATGTGACCGCAACGCAAGAAGACCAAGACATTGTCCATGTCACTCAGCTATTGGCCGTCACAGAGGAGCGTTTCCAGCAACTACTACGCCACACGGAAGCAGACGAGCTGTGTAATCGGCTCAAGGAAACGATACTGAAAGGGTGGCCCGATAGTAAAAACAAGCTGCCAAAGGAGTTGACTCCCTTCTTTAACTTTCGGGATGAACTTGTCACACAGGATGGGCTAATCTTCAAAGGCAACCGTATACTCGTTCCAAAGGCAATGCAACGACCCATGCTGGAGCTGATACACGGAAGTCATTCAGGAGTCAATGCTTGCGTGGCGAGAGCTCGAGAGCTAATGTTTTGGCCTGGAATGACTAGTCAGATACGGGATCACGTTTCAAACTGCTTAGCCTGTCGAGCACATGATGTCCGCCAGCCGAAGGAGCCTATGATGCTTCGTGAGGTCCCGGAAAGGCCGTGGCAGAAAGTCGCCCTAGACATCTTTGCACATGACGGAAAGAATTACCTGATCGCTGTCGATTACTTTAGCGACTATTTCGAGATTGATGCTCTCACGTCTACTAGCACACAGGCCGTGATAAACAAGCTACGATCGCAGTTTGCGCGACATGGGATACCGGAAGAGGTAGTGTCCGACAATGGCCCCCAATTCAACAGCGCCGAATTTCGGAGTTTCAGCGAAAAGTGGGATTTCCTTCATCGTTTAACCAGCCCTTACCACAGTCAGTCAAATGGAAAAGCTGAGTCAGCCGTGAAGGAAGCAAAGAAGTTACTCACCAAAGCCAAGGAGACCAAAGAAGATCCTTACATCATGTTGTTAGAACGAAGGAACATGCCATCTGCCGAAATTGGATGCAGTCCAGCGCAACGTCTGTTTGGCCGTAGGACAAGAACCCTGTTGCCGATCGCCAATACTCTGCTGCAGCCTGAAATACCATCGCAGAGCTTGATGTATGAGCGCTTGCGTGAGCGCATGCTTCGACAAAAGAAATATTACGATCGCGGAACGAAGCAGCTTCCACGCCTGTTGCCCGGAGACGAGGTCTGGGTCGCGCCGACACCGGGAGCTAACGGGTCTTGGAGGAGAGGGCGAGTAGAAGGTCTCAAAGGCGAACGAAGCTACGACGTAAGAGTTGGGGATAGTCTATTTCGACGCAACCGGGTGCAGTTAAGGAGACAACGTGGTGAACAAGCACGGCATCGTGCGAAGCAGCCAACGCAGCCGGACATTTCGGTGGATACGGCAGCACACGACCACAAGACTACACGCAGTGGAAGGCGATACAGCGCTTACGCAATCGGACTACAAAAAAAAACGAAAAAAGGAAGGATGTGATGGTAGCTTACGTGCCAAACCGCCAGCCAACAGCGCGAACTGGTTTCCACCAATCGGCAACACAATCGGAGATCGCAATCAGTTCGCGGCACCGCCAACCAGTGGCGCACACAAGCTACCGATCGGACGAACAGACCAACGGCTCGGCAAAGCGTCTGGCAAACAAGCGTGGTCCGAATATCCAATCAAAACCCGAGACGGCTCGCAAACGAGTAAGCGACGTTAAGGGGATCGAGGACTTGCATCAGACGCCTGACCAATCAGCGTCACGTCAATCCGGTACGCGAACGACCGTCCATAGGCCAGAAAGAGCAGGCACTGAACCGAAACCCATCGGCCGATTGGTTTTTGATCGTCAAGACACAGCATGGGGAACCAATTGTAGCAAATGCCATGGACGAATTACGACCGAACGATTGGAGGCGAAACGCCCAGGATCAAAGGACACTGGCAAATGGAGACAAATGCATGAAAGTGTAGTAGCCGAATAGAAACGGGCGCAGAAAATGGTCATATCTGATATAAAAAGAAAGCAATTCTCGCCAATAAAGATTTTCGTGTCGCCGCCACCTGTTGTTCTTTCTGCCGGAGGGCCGCACGTTTTACATGGAGTAGCGTAACGCATCCACCAGTGACCCGAATAACGCCGCGCTTAATTCCGTCCAGCCTAGCAAGCTGGGAACAGCATGCGTATGACGTTCAGGTCCTAGAGCCCCTAGCAGCATGAGGTCACTCAATGCTCTTGGCCAGTATGGATGCATGTTTGCCGTATTCCAGTACGCTGGAACCAATTTACAACTGCTGGAAGACTAAATTATTCGGTCTAATTCAAGCCGTGAGCCAAGTAGATTGGTCCATGATACAGGCTGCATCTGTAGAAAACCGTTGGACTGTTATTAGAATGGGTGACATTGTTGTGTTTTCGGTTTGTTTATTTGAAGTGTCGGAAAGTAGGACCAGTCAAACGGCATTGGTTCGACAAAAAAATAGCAAACTGGCTCAGCGGCGTCGCAGACTGTAGGACAAATTCCTCTTCTCCGGGTCTTCCAAAGATTATGAGGCGTATAAAAGACAGCGAGATGTTTGCAATAATGCAAAAGTAGGCAAGTGCCGGTATTTCGAACGGTAACTCGCAACTACCTGAAAGATCACCTTGCAACGAATCTTCGTTTACGTGAAGCGGCGACTCAAGCCGGCAGGTGATCTGTCAGTGCTATAGGGCTTTAGTGGACAGTTCCTAATCTCCAGTGAGTCTGCTTTCGCAGCGAACTTTGCTTCCATGTTTGCAAATGCCCAGGTGTCTTTACCGGGTTCGACATGTACTGCGCTTACTGAAGTGGACAGTCTGGTTTGCAGTGTTGAATAGGTGCATCAATTACTCGCCAATCTTGGCTGTATCAAACCTGCTGGTGTTGACAGGATTCACCCACTGATTCGCAAAGCAATTTTGATCATAATCTTACCTGCTGCGACTGAGTTGTACAGCAAGTCACTATCCACAGCTTCATTGCTAACTGACTAGAACTACTCACTGGTTGAGCCAATCTTGAAATGGTCGTGATCCTAGCGAAGTGGAAAACTACCGACCGATTTGTCTGACACATATAATTGGCCAACGTTGCCAAGATGATCATAAAGAAGGGACTACTACATCTGCTCCAAGCAGAAGACCTACGAACACCAGCAAAAGACGGCTTTATTCTAAGCCGCTCCTGCATTACCAAAACACTGGTAACGAGGTATGAAAAAGTGCAGGCATGGATCAAGAGTTCGTCGACGAATTTTACAGTGCGTCCGATATGTGTGAACCGGTCCCTATGATTCAGCCATGACTCATACCTTTCAACGATGCACTTGCACACAATCGGAAAATCACAGCATCTGCAACGCTCATCCGGCTATCAAATCGGCAATTCGTGTTGGACAGCACATGATCACATGCATGAACCTGCGATTGGGAAGGAACACAATCCTGTGCGACTCCAGCGATTTTGCTCAACCCTTTGATGATATGCACGCCAGACCTGCAACTGAGTCAGTTCGTTGAGCGACAGGCACAGAAACGTCACATGAACCAGTCGAAAGATGGATGGCCTCAGTCGCTGCGCGGCATGCAAACTATCCTTCGTTCGGTGTAAACAAAGTCAGAGGACACGAGAGGTTTATTCTCTAGTGAATGCGGACGGACTGTCGCTGAAATATGGTGGTTGAAAAGAGAGAAGACGCAGCAGATTTATTCATCACGCTGTACGAAGCAAAGTATTGTCGAAACAGCCCACATTGTTTCTGAGGTGAATAGTAAACTGGTTGATGTACAGACTGAGCTGATCATGCTTAAGGGACATGGCTATTTTTCGAGCCGGTGGCATAAAACCTGATCTCACTGTCATACAGAATGAAGCATTTAATAAGCGCCATCCACCGTACATTCAGCATATGAGTAAAGTAAGAGAATAGCCGCAGACACTGCAACAAGTTCGGGCTAATGCTTCTCAATTGCACCCTCCTATGTGCGTAGGAGGCCCTATTGACTCAAGGAGCTTGGTCATACAAGCAGCTACACACCTGTTGACTGAGCATCAGATACCCGACACAAATCAGTTGAGTAACGTACCAAGTTTTTTGTCCCGCAGAGCAACTCCCTAGCTTTTCAGCCTAATTCGATCGTCGAATGGGCCAGCTTGACCGAGAATGGGTGTTATAGACACCTATGCTCCTGAGAGTTCTTACGCACTCGTACCAAGCTGTAGGATACCTCTTTTAATTTACTATCCTTAAGTAGGTAGCGTATCACAAATGTCAATTGATTTCTGTCTGGGATATTGAAGACGATAGTACTTTTGCTATCTGATTATACGTTGACGCATTGTGGCGGATATTCTCTCACTTTACTCACATGTTATATGTAAGGCGGATGACGCTTATTAAACGCTTCATTCTGTATGACAGTGAGATCAGGTTTTATGCCACCGGCTCGAAAAATAGCCATGTCCCTTAAGCATGATCAGCTCAGTCTGTACATCAACCAGTTTACTATTCACCTCAGAAACAATGTGGGCTGTTTCGACAATACTTTGCTTCGTACAGCGTGATGAATAAATCTGCTGCGTCTTCTCTCTTTTCAACCACCATATTTCAGCGACAGTCCGTCCGCATTCACTAGAGAATAAACCTCTCGTGTCCTCTGACTTTGTTTACACCGAACGAAGGATAGTTTGCATGCCGCGCAGCGACTGAGGCCATCCATCTTTCGACTGGTTCATGTGACGTTTCTGTGCCTGTCGCTCAACGAACTGACTCAGTTGCAGGTCTGGCGTGCATATCATCAAAGGGTTGAGCAAAATCGCTGGAGTCGCACAGGATTGTGTTCCTTCCCAATCGCAGGTTCATGCATGTGATCATATGCTGTCCAACACGAATTGCCGATTTGATAGCCGGATGAGCGTTGCAGATGCTGTGATTTTCCGATTGTGTGCAAGTGCATCGTTGAAAGGTATGAGTCATGGCTGAATTACAGGAATCGGTTCAAACACATCGGACAATCTGTATATAAATTTTCTTAAAGCGATGTAGAAATAAACCTGGAGGTCCTGCTCCACACCTGAGAATGTGCGGTATTGCTGTTCAAGGCACTAATGCTTTCAAGGCTTTCTACTTGGGCAAAGTTGTATGGAAGTGATCGATGGATATATAGTGTACTGTTTTCCTTCTGCTATTTGCGTACACCCAGCTTCAGCTCACTGTTTCATATTCATTGTAAATATCTACCTGAGAGCATTCTGTCGTGTTGCGCCAATCTTTGATCACCATGACAAAGCGATCGCGAGCAGGAAAACATGCGCTTATAAAGGGTTGACGTTAAACTATCACGTATTGAAAGTAGGGAAAAATGCAACCAGACTCCTTTTCTTCTCGCTTTATGAGCAGAGGTTTATTTGTTACATCAGGACGAAAACAGACAGAGCGTTAGGACTATTAAAATCAGACTAGATCGATTGTGTGCGGCTTGAATGAAGGAACATGACACAATATATACAGTCTGATTCTCAGAAAAGGGAGCATATACGCATAACTCTGTCCACAGCTCAGAAGGTCTACCATTTTCCAAGTTTTGTTATAACCTTTGACTGCAAAATGTCCATGGTTTGGTTTTTTGAGGCAGTGCACAAAATATGTGATAAAGGTACTAAGCACAGCCATTCCCCTGCAATATGCTTCAAATCTTAATGGCCCATTCTTTATCAGACACTATTAGATAATCCTCAAACCAGCACAAGTGTGAATCTGTTGATGGGGAAGTTGTCCCGCGTTCATTTGAAGAATGGCATACCACAGAATAAAAGTTATGGCTGCTCAAACTGTTTACAGAGATTTTACCTAAGATTAATCCCAGGAATGGCATCAGGCGCCAATTTCAGCGCACTCACCGATGTACATCATGTCAATCATTGTAAGGACTCAGCGAAGGCCGGAAAACACCTATTAGTAGACTTTGATAGTTCTCACACGCTAAGATCAGTGAAGAAATATATAGGCTTGTTCTTTTGTCAACTGGGTTTATGTATCTCAGGTGCACCTAATGTGGCCTAAAATATCAGCCCCCGGAAAATAAATTTGTTCAATATGACGCTGGCAAATTTCGGAATAAATTAGTAGGAATTTTTACACTGTCCTCTCCGTTTTATCAGTATATTGAAATGTTCCTCGGGCGTACAATCCTCCATCTGACTGCAAATCAGACAACGGATGGTCCCATCAACCCAGAATTCCTATATGCCCAAGTGAGCACAACCTACGTTGCAGCCTGCGCCATCGGTGCTTTCAGTTCTGGATGGGTAGCCGATATCCTGGGGAGGTAAGTTAGATATGATCTGTATGAGCACATTTAATACATTTTTCAGTTGAAAAGCCGGGTATCCTTCATAACGAGATTACTAGTGTCATGAATTTAATCTACCTTGTAGCTGTCTTCCACCTGACTGTGCTAATTGAACTACCAGATGATATTTAATCTGGGACTGGAACCGGTGAAGGTTTTGATAATGGACTTCTCTATTACTTTTAACTATAAATCCGATAATTTATTCCTATTTGATGTCAATCAAACAAGGGTTAGAATGGCAAACGACCTTGTACGTCTGTACCATTCTCTCGTAAGAGGGGAGGCAGATAGGATGTCTTCCCGTTCTCTTCTGGTAAGGCAAAAACGCGTTCTACACTGCTCAACCTGGGTTGCTTGCTAACTCTTATCACTACGCTAACGACAACCCCAATTTATTCTTTTCTTCTTTCACATTAAGTTGTGTTGTTGCTGATCTCATGCGAGTACTGGAGTTGTCAATTATCAAACTTCAGTGGCCTTAAGCAGTGACTTGTTAGTGAGTGTCTCTGCACTTTGTTCCTGAAGCAGACGGTTGAGTTGTGCAACGCTAGACGCCGCAAGTGTGAGGGAGCCGCCTATTGTTATTTCCGAAGACCGTATGGCTAAGTGCGTTTGTGATGCACTCAATGCAAGCCACATGCATGCATCTACGATTCATTGACAATCAACACGTGGCCTAGACTACTTGTTAGGGCATAGGCTACTGGCGACTTAAATTTGGGAATTCGTTGCTCTCGGGGGGAATATCCTTCCTTGCGCAAGTTAGTAAGTAGTAAATTAGGGGAGGACGTCATGCAATGTTTCAATCAGTCACAGTCATGGTAGCAGTTGCATTCCCCTGTGGCCCAGTGACTGAAATCACGGACCCGTATGAGTTGGGCCTCACAGGAAATAGTTAGATCGGACACTGTTGACGAGTTCAGAAAGCATGGAACAACTCTACGGTGCTTTTCCGGACATATGACAGCTGTCCAACTGAGTCCGGATGTGCTAAATGCCAGTTGTTCAAACCAACGTTCGTTCTGCTTTTTATATATTCTGGCAATAACTGAAGAAGCGCACTTGATATTATGTTGGGTGACCGGGCAGGTGCGAAATACAGATGGTGTACATTAGTTGTAAAGACATTATCGTTCCACGAAAATATCGCGCTGAATGTCCTTTCTCAACCTGTAATTCCGCAACACTTGTACTATGGGACTTTTACACAATGCTATTTCGATGACAATGTTATCAGATAGCCGTCACCTCCGCTGTCTTAGAAACGCTGTTGCCACGTCACAAACAGCATGGTCCCCTACGTGACACAGTTTCATGGTACCAAGTATGTCATTTTGACAATCATCTTCGGTGCCGTAATCGAGTGGCAATTATGTCTTCTTCCGATATGGAGCCCAGCCGTGCACTAACCACGAAGCTGTACAGACCATCTGGTCAAACCGTAAAAGCGCTCCCTGTACTAACGCCGCCTTCGATCGGTGATAAATTCGTCTTCCCCTAATCTGATTTTGCAGCTAGTAACCAAAATCGGGCTATTTTGGTGATGTGACGTATTAAGCTACGCCCGTAGTTAATCTTACTCGACGGGTAGATTGCTCCGGCGAACAGTGCCTAACCGGTAAAGTGTACGTAGGAACGGATTACAACACCCCCGAAGACTCAGCCGCAAGTTTCGGCACACACTCGAATTCTGTCGACTAAGTGACTGATGCACAATGACAGCCGATTAATTTCCGCACGCCCCCTACTCGCTCGTGCATGAGTAAAAGAAAACAGATATTTGCAGAGTACTTGTTACGATTAAACAAAAGCTTGGCAGATTAGTACAGCACTTTGATGGTACGTTTGATAAACGTGGTCGGATTTTCATTAGTAGCCCCTTCGGTTACCGTTGGATCGGTCGGGTAAGTCCAGTAGAGTGGCCTGCACGGTCACCTGATTTGAACCCATTGGATTTCTTCCTATGGGGTGTTTGAAACGAAGAGTTTATAAAATAAAATCCAATTGTCTTTAAGAACTGAAACGGAGCATATCAAACTAATGTCGCACGACCGCGATGCAGACATTTCAAAAACGTGCTAGGCAATAGTTTTTGACGAATACTGCTCTGCTAGCAAAACGATAGCGGACACTCAAAACTTCTGCTTCGTTGATATTTATGAGCGTTAAACAGATTTCAAGTAAAATTACGTATCCTCCATAACGAATGAATTGACAACTAAATAGGTGTGATTGTTCCTTGTTTGAATAGTGCGTCGAAATAGAAGGAATGCTATGAGCATTGTCTAATGCGAACAAGAAAGTAACGTACGAAGAAAAAAGGTACGAAATTGCTCCAGGTAGTACAGTTCAACTTAGCAACGAAACAGCCCAACAAAATCTTTCGGTTTATTTGATGCGAGTTATGAAGCTATAACCGCATTAGCCACGATTATGTTTCGTCACGACCTGAGGCAGCAACAAGTGTCCATCGAACACTAATTGTTCAGGGCCAGGCTGTACTTCACCATGCTTAAAACAACGCGCCAATAACCATATGACAGGAATCGCTCTGGCTTGCTTATTAACCTGGCTGAGCGCCGTGTACCGATCGATCGTGACAAGACCATTCGATGGGCTGCGATCGCGCTGATCATGTATTCCTCAAGCAGTGCAGAACGCCGATGACTTGGACTGTCTGCTCGTCCATCGTGACAAGACCAGTAGCAGGTATGTTGCTATGCTGATCATGCATTCCCTCACCCCAGTGACTGGATAAGCGAAATGTCTGCAAACCAACATTTAATACTGAACAGTTGACAGTTTATCGTGCCACCGTGTCACGCAAACGCATGCGGCGTTTAGAAGTGCTGCTCATAAAAACCCGACTACATTTGTCAAACTTATGGTAGAGAGAATGTCTGGCTATGTCGAGGTGTGAGATTCAAAAAGAACGTCTTCAAATCCGTACCTCCTGCACCTGCCCTGAATCTATTACATTGGGAACAGAAAATTTATCTCGCGCCGCGTGGCTTAGTGACGCGGGCGGTGACATATAAATTTTGCGGGGTCGCTTGGTTCTCCTACAATGCTCCCTCTGAAGGCCATTGTCTTTTTTGGCAACGTTTCAGGTTACTTTGCGGTGTCAAACTGGCAAACCGGCGGCAACTAAGTCTCAGGTGGTATCAGTTAGGAAATAAATCAGCTGCTATCGTTCGCGGTGCATATAAAACAACAGCCGAACGTTTCACACCGACTAGGGAGCCGTACAAAACGAGTGGTTTGTAACAAAGGTAGCAACGATTATAACAGTCACCCAAAGGCTGTATTGATGAGCGTTTACTAACCGTATCGGTTACACACATCATTGATGCGGGCCGTAGGTCACTATTGCAATGATAATTGGGGTGGCCAAGTTGTAAAAGCATTGGCCGCTCACTTGTGAACATGGAAACGGTCAGTGCTCACAATCCAGTCGCAGACGAAGACTTATGTGTACACGCATTTTCTAGTGCGTTGCGACTGCGATAACCTTCCTCGTCAAGACTACCGAGGAACACTACTGACAGCGACTGGAAAGTAGCATGGACGCGGTGGATGATTTCAATTGAAATACTTTCATGGTTTGGGCATCACAAACATAATCTCAATGAGCGCAATGATTCGCCTCATGCCGAACCTTATTCACTAGCATCGGATGGGAGGATAGACAGACCAGCCTCTTGCATTTTGTATCAATTGGTAGGTCGGTAAATGAGATGAGGAAACTGAACATTTTTTATATGTTTGCCGCTCAAAGTGTCATAGTTTCTACACTCTCCGCATGTAGTGTATGCGGCGTGCACAAATTGAATGCACAACCAAATTCCTACGAACTTGATTTTGCGGATTACAGTTACTTGCGCGCTGTACCGCACAGCGCTGTTAACGTCAAAATGCTAACTAATCATAGTCATTTCATGTAGCTTAACTTAGCATTGGCTGAAGTAGAATCCATTTGTTCGATACGTTCACTGCAATCTCAGCCCTTATCCTTATATGGCTGCTGAATCGATATTCTTTTCAGTGCGTGTGGTGATGTAATGTACTGTGCTAAGCTGCATTTCATATACTTGCAACCTGTATGCATCGATTTTGCCGATGCTGTACTTTTGCGCAACTAAGTTCTATATCTGGACGAGTCCAGGTATTGTAAAAATGCTGCGATTTCCTTTTGCCTAAGGCGCGCTCATACTCATCTTTCCAGTGGGGAGCAGCTAGATGTCTGCTAAAGCAATCCGTTTTCAACACACAAGACTATAATGGTTGACAGATATTGTACAAACGCTTGCAAGCTCACAAATGTCTTTCCTCCCTGTCGTTTTTCCCTATCATAGGCGAAATGGACTGCTGTTCAACGATCCATTCGCCATCTTGGGAGGTATTTTGTGTGCCCTCTGTGTGCGCACAAACCAACCGGCCTTACTCTTCATCGGTCGTTTCATTCTGGGCCTCAATTGTGGCATCGCGACGGGTGTTGCTCCGTTGTACCTGACTGAAGTCGCTCCGAGCAGACTGCGCGGGGCGGTCGGTGCCTGCAACCAGCTGGGCGTCGTCATGGGCATTGTGATCGCATATGTGGTCACTCTGACGGAAACTCTGAACCACAGCAATTTGTGGCCGATCGCATGCGGACTCTGTGCAGTACCCGCTGCAATCTCTCTACTCGTTCTACCATTCTGTCCCGAGAGTCCACGTTTTCTTATGGTGGAAAGAAACGACGAAGCCAGAGCGCGCAAAGCATTCAAGCAGCTGAATTCGAACAATGGTGTGGATAGATTTATCAGCGAATTACGCGAAGAAATGGAGCAAGCAAAAAGCCAACCTGAGTTCAAGTTTGTACAACTATTTACCCAACGCGACTTGCGTATGCCCATGTTGATTGCATGCGTTATTCAGCTGTTTCAACAACTGTCCGGCATAAATGCGGTACGTGTCGCTTTTTTCCTTTGGGCCGTCTCCCATTATGGTACCGATAAACACAGGTGGACACGTATGTACCTGCAGACATATATCCTTTCGTAATGCTACATAAATTAATCCTGTTTACATAACCGGAAAGTGTGACATACCAGTCAGTTTCGGGGAGGATTCGTTTCGCTCTTGACGTACTTGCTTCTCTTGTTTACATTAAGCGAACTCAACACAGTTAAAATACGAGAGGATTTTCGCGCTCAGTTATGTAAGCAAGGGCGCAGAACTTGCTGGCGGTGTTTCTTATTATCTCTACCAATCACTACATATTGTAGGGCGGCAGAAGCCAACGCCTGAACTGAGCAGAGTGACAGTGAAGGATGCGTTTCCGATGCCCCGGTCGGAAGAAAACTTTCCAGCCTTCAGAACGCCAAGCAGATATGTTTGGTAGATCTCAGATCGGAATATTGACAGCTACACATCACAGAGGAAGATCTCCACAAGGCGGCTTTCAGTGTGAATGGCTAGCAGTACGAATTTATAAGAATGACGTTTGCATTATGCAACGCCCCAGCTACATTCAGACGCCTATTGCTGATGGCCCTGGAGAACCTACAATGGGTGCTTGTCCACGGTGAGCACATCATCGTCTTCTCAGAGACTGAGCACGAACATGGTACCATAGTTGCAGCAGTAGTAGAGAGACTGGAAAAACTGGTCTGAAACTCGGTCGAAAGTAGGAGCAGATTGCTTGGAACTCGATTGTATATCGGAGCCACATTGTGGGCAATGGTAAAGTCCATCCGCTTCCGGAGAAAAACTAGACGATCAAGAGCTTCATGGTACAAAAATCCAAGCGTCAGCTCCGTCTGTTCCTGAAAATAGTGGCATGTGACTCGAAGTTTGTGCGCCAGTTTGCAGAGAGAATCAGCCGGTTGTTAGAGCTGCTTCACAAGACGTACCGTTCCTTTGGGCAGCGGAAGTGGATCAATCCTTTAACCACCTATAGGCATGCATAGCAGAAGCCCTAACATGCCTACAGCTACGAAAACCTGATGAGAAATGCACTGTGGCTGTCGACGCAAGCAATGTAGCAATCTGTGCGGTATTGGCTCAAGCAGCTGAGGTGGTGGAATTTGCTAGTAGAGTACTAACGGGGGCGGCGCAGAAGTATTCCACGACAGCGACAGAATGTCTGGCCTATGTGTAGGCCATGGATAAGTGGAGAAGTTACTTCCTAGCGACGGAATTCCAGGTCGTCACTGATCACTAGCTGTTTTCATGGTTGAAGTCAGTGAGAAACCCAATCGGAGGCCTTGTGCCGTGGGCATGCCGATTGCAAGCATTTAAATTCACCATCAAGCACGTGGACGGAAGGCAGGACATACTACCCAATATGCTGTCGCGCCCCTCGCTGGAATACCTCATGGCGGACAATTCCATACCAGTGCAGGCGGTCACGGTGAAGGAGAGGGGCCTGCTGGGTGATCAAAGGACAGACGAATACGTGAAGCTACTGTGCTCTCACTTGCAGGCTGGCACTAAGTCAATGACCACATCAGAAGACGTGAAGGTTTCTTTAGGATCTGGGACAGACTAGGGGTCGAAAACGATAAGGTGGTGCTTGTGTCAGACGGAAGGAAACTACCTATTGCTCTACCGAATTTGCGAGAGACAGTGATGCGAATAAATCATGATGGCACCCATATGGGATTCGAAAGAGTCTGAACCGCTACGGATGACAGTGTTGTGGCCTACCATGTGGAAGGTGGTATACGTCCGAGGATGCCTAAACTGCCAAACGAGTCGCGAGTTGGGTGCACCGAGACCACCGATGCGATCGATGGAAGTCCATGAGCCCATTCCGTGTTGATGACCGGATGTCTTTGGGCTTTTACCGGTGAGTCGATCAGGAAACAGATACGTTCTAGTGATGATCGACCAGTTCACTCGCTGCTTGGAAGCTATACTTATCTAGGATCAGACAGGCTAGATTGCGTCGCAGGCATTCGAATACAATATGCCAGCAAGGTAGGGAAGACCAGAAATTGTTATCACTGACCAAGCACCCTGCTTCGAGTCGAAAGCGTCTAAGACGGTTTTGGACAACTGGGGGTTTCAGAAGCGACCCACTTCTCCGTGCCACATGCAGGCCAACGGAACGGCAGAACAGTTCAACCGGACCATGAAGATATGGATAAAGTGCACGAAGTTGGCATGGGAGGAAGCATTACCTGAAGCTTTGCTCTTGTATCGGACGAACTGGCAGTCGACCACTAAGGTTTCGCCATTCGAACTACATATTGGCAGAAAACCACGGCTTGCGCTCGCTACTTACTTAGCGATACCAAGTGAAAAAGAACTTCCCGCAGTGCAGCACGAACCACTGCGAGCGACCGTCAGAAGAAGAATCGAAGGTCGACAAACACGTAATAAGAGGAACTACGACGCCAGGCATGAAGCTCACAAGTCGATGGCGTTCCGGATTGAGGAACAGGTCAAAGTACGGAAAAACCATCGGCCAAGCCATGAAGGGCCAGGTGCGAGCAATTTCAAGGAACGCTGGAAATACCCCTACATCATACTGGATCGGAAAGAAGTAAACCTCTAAACCGACAATGGAGGAACGAAACGCTGGAGTAACGTCGCCCTTCTGCGAACATGATAGGAGAGGGAAAGACTACTTCGAAAAAGGGAAGCTGTAGAGCAGCACAAGCTAACGAATACTCGTGAACCGAAACGACAACAGCAACGGGATTGTAGAGAAGTAACCACCGGCGCAATGGATGAGACGAGACAAGCCTTGCGGATCGAACCGACAGTAGATAACGGGCGGAATCTTGTAACGAGTCTGGGCCCAGAATAACGGAAGAGGTATTTGTCGGGAACGCAGTAAATCAGACAAATACCCCGCTAGCGAAGCCCCCAGAACTGAATGCGGGCCGAGTGATGCAGCCACGGAAAAGCTTTGCGAGCTTTCGACCGACTCCTGGCTTGTCTGAATCGGATATAACGAAGCGGGATGGAAACTTGGAGGGATTGTCCCCAAGCTCAAGCTGGTAGACACATGGAATGGATTCTCTCACAAATCCTTATCCCTGTTGAATCGTGAGAAGGAAACACCGTCCACGGGCTTGCACGTGGTCAGTTACACAGTGTTATGCCGATTCACGCTCCGCCCGGCTTCCCGCCTCTTTCTCGCTGCAATAGGACAAAAAACAATGCCACTCATGTGCGAACCACTTCCCAGAGGTAGCATACTCCCTTATTCAGAGGATCAGTGAGTGTTGCTTCTGTCGTTCTTCATAATGCACATTCATCTGCGACCTTCAAGTGTTCTCTTCGTGTTTCGACGTCAGTTTGCTTTTTTATCATCTGGTTTTCTTACTATTACGTTACTACTTACTTCTGTTTCAGTACTACCTACTCTTGGTTCATCCATTTATATTACATGCAGCTACGCCCTTTTCGAAGTTCATTGGTCAAGCATGCAGTGTTTGGGAAATGTTTCGTTGAGTTCACCTACTCTATTGTGAGAATGTGGGTCATTATGTGGCAAAATGTCACGGACATTCTCCACCTGCAAAACAGAATCCGATGACTCATGATCATGCCGATAAAGTAGTGGGTGGAAAACTAATCTCGTGTTGCCCAGTAGTTAGTCTAGCTTTTACAGGTAAGTCGATAGTTTCTAATGCAGCTTCTAATTCCACAATACCTATTGCACCGGAATGCAATCATTGGAAGAATACGGCGTACATATCCATGAATTTTAGACATTCATCAGAACCAACATTATTACTGTCCAAGGCTTGCCGTTTTCCTAGTCTCTTGCAACCACTGCTTCACCCTCACTAAAGTTGTGTCGGTAACCACAGCAGATCACCTAACTTCCGTTTGCTGCAAAATTCTGTGTGAAGAATAGGTGATGAGCATTCGGAAGAGTCCCCATGATTCTATACGTGGTGAAGAGGGTATTTTGTGGCAGGGACACAGTGACTACTGTACCAAAGAATATTCTGTTTACCATGGTACGCTTCAAAATAATTTCGCACACCTGTGCCCTGTTTTTCTTGCTCTCTCAGGTCATATCCTACTCATCGACCATGCTCAGCATGACAGGCATTGAGAAACACTACATACAATACTGTGTACTAGCCATTGGGTTGGTGAACTTGGTGGTTACGATAATAGCGTTGATGCTACTGGAACGAGCTGGACGTCGGACACTCCTGCTCTGGCCAACAATTGCTGTCGCCGTAGCCCTTCTTCTGATGACAGTCACAGTGAACGTGGGCGCAGATACTGACTCCAAATCGGTGGAGCAAGCGATGGGGATCTGTTCCACATGTCTAATTCTGGTGTTTATATGTGGATTTGCACTGGGGTTAGGACCAGTACCTGCCCTGATCGTGTCTGAAATATTCCGTCAAGGTCCGCGAGCAGCAGCCTACTCCGTTAGTCAGTGCTTGTTGTGGCTCTCAAACTTGATCGTCTTGGGTGCTTATCCGAGCATGGCTGTGAGTATAAACCATGTTTGTGATATTGGCTCTACAAATATTCGGTTTTTAGCCAATCAGTGATTGATCACAGCTTCGCCAGCACCTCGTAAGGTAGGCGCTTACTGACCCTATATGTTTTCAAAACTGACGATGTGCTTTGCATGGTAGATGGTGTTTTATATATCACTACTTTGGAGTATGCGGAATTTTCATTTGCCCTGCAACCAGATGACCCTGTCGTAAGTTGTGCTGGTGCTGGTAATGAAAGTTACTAACAAGTCGCCCACTTGAACTGTTGTAGACCTGAACAGCGTACATGTTGCTACAACGAGTGGTTTCCGAACGGTTTGCGTTTAGGAAATCCAGGATGCAATGGGATGAGTCAACTATCACCACTAACTGCGAGATAACTAACAATATTTGCACTGCATTCGTATTTGTTGTACTCATCGTACAGCTGTGTCTACCTCCATCAATTTCTTGAATGTGGTGGAAAAATTGCCTATTGACCACTGTTCACATCCTTAGTTCCGTGCTGCGGCTTCTGCACCCGCAGTGCAGTTGTATCCAAATGTTCAAACCATATTAATAAGCTCAGGTCTGGCAACGCATATCGCCCACAGTAACACTGGCCACTGCTAGGTGTAAAACGCCGTTGTCGAGAGGTGTGAGCACAGAGCAGGATTCTCAATGTAATCATGCTTGACCTCTTACCTTGATGGCCATCATGCCGTAGTTAATAAGCTAATCTTCAAGATTACATAACATCATACGAACTCACAGTCTACGAGGTGAAAATGCAAATAAAAATTTATACTACGTATGTTCACCAGGTAAATAGATGGATCAATCGGAAGCTGACTAGATCTTTACAGCGACTATTGTGAAGAAGTTTGAGGACATTAGAATGTACGAATGGTGATTTTTAGATGGTCCTTAAAGTTTGAATGTTTAATAAATATGCTCCAAGGACGGAAGACGTGTTCGCTTGGTAGTTAACTCCAGTGCTCACAACACTATGAAAGTTGTGTTGAATGGCAATGCCAGGACCGATAGCATCAGTGACGGATACACTGAGCCGACAAATTCCAGTAGGTCGGTGATATCTAGGACCACAGAGCATTCTTTCGCTTACGTAGAGCAAGGGTCCAAAATTGAGGCAGTTACGTTTTGCGAACGACGAACACTTGATTTAGTTGAGCTGAGTTGACTGTTGAACTTTGCTAGAAGCTTCTGAACACTTGACCAGTCGGATGTTGCAACACCGTTGTTGCGTGGATACATGCACCAGCCTGGGACGTTCACGTTACACATCCAAGTATCAATGCAGTTCGCTGGAAAACTATGTAACTGAAAATGGAACAGAAGTAATCGACATAGCAACCATTCCCTTAGCGCCTTAGAGATTAGAGATACTGCAGGGCTGCTAGCACAGCAGCTTTGCTCTATATTACTTCATGAGCAGAGGAGTTCGTTCGGGCGTGCGAGTACCAAGATTTAAATGTCAAAAACGTGAACAAAGTCCGAGCTGGGACATTTTGCTGTAGATGTTTTACCACCCGAGGAAGTAGCATCTCTAGTGAGTAGTATTAAATAGTTTGTTAGTAAATATTGATATTCGAGCAGTTCCAGAGTCGTTGTTAAACCATTCACAAGTGTTGGCCGTTGCGAAACGCTTGCGAAAATGCATGATACCGATGGTAATCGCTGGCGCTTTTAAGTGAACTAGGAAACATGAGAGATGTGTCAATCGATTCCAAACTTCATGCGTACGCACCAACAACTGACGGGAGAGATAAGCGAGGTGACAGATAACAGAGCAACAAATTCTAAACGAAGAGGCGAACGCCTCTTCAAGACAAATTGGCAAAAGTAAATCAAGATGAATGCGCAAGTGTCAACCATGACTGGGCCAGAAATACATCGAACTGGCCATTCAGTGATACTGAATGCAAGTCATCATCAGGGGACTAAACTGCAAGTTCCGAGAAGCTGGACCCACGGAAGTTTAGGCTGGATTCACAATTGCCTTGCAATTCAGCAGTTTCGATGGGGAGACAAAGATGCATTCGAAGCATGCCGTCAATACAGACATATCACGAAACAGATAACAAAATTGTTCGTTCCAACCAGAAACGAACGCAGGTGAATTCTTAAAGGCAAACAGTGCTATGGTAATAATGCCACCAATAATGGGCGTTTGGATCTCATAAGGAACAAAACGGATTGCATTAAAAAGGCTAGAAATCTTGGCCGGTCGATAGCCGTTGGCCGAGTGGTCTGAACGGCTGGCTCGTAAGCACTAAGTCAGTGGTTCGAATCCGTATAAGATTGGACATCCGGTATACTCAGACTGCGCGCGGCTGGTGGTGGTCGCTCGGCAGCGGAGCACCGTTGCGAAGTACAGCCGACAATTGGTTTCTTTTTAACCAGAGGAAAGCGTACACCACATAATCGACGACTAAAGCAAATAGTACGTTTGCGTAGTAGTGAGGATTCTGGTATACTGCAGCCAATTCATCCTACTCACTCCTAATCTGCAGGCTCAGGCTAGTCTAGAAAAGCGGCAGACACCGCCGTTTTGACCTTCTGGGTCTTGTCAGTGGGGCCCTTCCTACCTGACCACTGCCCGGTTCCGCCCCCAGGACTTCGGGTTGCCAGCAGCCACTCCGCTGCCACTTCGCCATTGGCGACAGCCGCGAACCTGTGTGATTGACTGTTGACTATGACAGATCCCGGCTCATCTTCCACAGCTACGCTAGTTAGGAAAAGTGCAGAGAACAGTGGTTAGCCTCACTAGCTAGGAGTTTTTGCATAGTGCCTATGTACGACATAGGGCTTAGAAGCTTTTCCAGCCTAGTCTAATCCGGCTGATTGGGCTTGGAAATGATGAATTAGCTGAATCAAGACAAATAGGACACGAAATAGGCATCAGAGGCTGAATCAACTCAAAATGAATGAGCTCCTCCGAATAAAATCTCGTGAGTTAAATCTCCCACAGCTCTATGAACTTCTGAAGACGCACAAGGAAAGTGTAGCGCTGCGTCCAGTCATTTCACTCCCTGGTACACACATTTACAACTTAGCCAAGGAGGTATTGAATCGCTTCAAAATTTTCGTCAATGGATCGTAGTATTCTATAAATAATGCGCAGCAGTATTTCAAGAAAATTAGTTGCCTATTGACAAACCATGAAGAAACTGTAGTGTTCTTTAACGTCAACTTACAAATGAAGAAGGTGAGCATCAGAGTGCCTACGAACAGTGACAGAGGAATCATCGGGAAGCAGACGGTGAAAAGTGTACGCGAGCTTCACCACTTGTGCCTCGTCGCCTACTTCGGCATAATTGAAGGGCTTTATTGGATGGCTGAAGCACCGCTGAGACGGTCATTCGGAAACTGTAAGCTAATTTGTTTGCAGTCACGAACCTGAACTTGTGAGTATGATCTGTTGACAACCGGGTCGTTATACTAAAAAACAGTCAGCTGCACTCAACACAAGAGCTGCTGGTCAACGCAGTGGACGACATTCGTCGAACCAAGGAACCGGAAAGAGGAAATTTACTGCCTTCCTTAAAAGTGGTGATTGCCAGCACAGAAAAAGTGCACAAAGACCAACTCCTAAATTTCAACAAAAATAGCTTCACAAAATAAGCTGGCGTGGAGTGTAGTTCATAGGATAAAGTCATATTGTAATACTGAAGGATCAGAACAGATTGAAGTGAAACCTCTGTTTAGGTTGTTCAAGAGCCACGGGTACTTAGTCATATTCATCTTCACTTACCTAAACTGCAGAGTCGCAAACGCCAGGCCCACTCAAACGAAGATTAAACACATTGTCTTAACGTTTGTGAAAAATGTCTCATGGCTGACTACCGGACTCCTTAATATATATCGCCTATTGGGGAATCACAGATAACGACTTCTATAAAGCGATGGTTATCCAAAATGAAAGATAAAAAGGAAGTACACGAGCGACGACGTGTTGCAAGCAGGATAAGGAGGTAGGCTTGTGGGAAATACTGTGTTAAACAAAGAGAAAGAGCATCATCAACAAGCACACCGGAGCGCGAGTCTGCAGAGACCAATTCGCGTCAGCTGTAACCTCAGTGCCTATCGGTAAGTAAGGGTACATCATTAATAAAGGTAAAACGGAGCTTCTGATTTGGAGATAACTAAGCAAAGGAACAGGATCCTTCGAAGCCTAATTTTCCACGCAACATCGCAACAATCAACTCGTAGATCTTAAGCAGTCACATTAAAAATGGAGAAAGAAATCAGACGAATTAGAAACCAAGACTGGAACCAATGGCATCTAGTAACGGAATCGTCTGTTCATCTTCGTCCTGTGGAGAACTTAATTATGCTAAGTCCCCTAACTCTAGTCCCTTTACTCTGTTAATGCGTGACAAAGGGTCCCTCCTTCGGGTGGGAGATAGAGCGCACTAAATTGCCAACTGCCCAATAATAAATGTTGGTCTATCTCTAAGTGTCACCCCCGGTCACATGGGTGTGAACGACCGATATGCATACATGTGGGTACCTGCGTACCTAACAGTCTCGCCCATCGTGAAAACGATGGATGGTGCAGATGGTTGAGTTGGAGCCAAACTACGGCGCACCGAAAGCCAAGTTCACCGTTTGATACATACGGTGTGTCCGGCTGGTTGGAACGGAGACAGGTGTGCAAAAGCGAAACAGCAGTGTCTTATTACCCGGCTACTGCGGCAGAATTGTGGTGGCGGTTTGACATGCGTAACTGTCCTGAGCAAGGAGTGTGTAATAGGTACTTAGTATTATCCCAGCTAATAACAAAACGTTAATGCTTATATGCTCGTACCGCGCATCGAAAATTCCTACTGGCTTTTCCATCACGCATACTAATTGACACAACAGGAGTGAAACTCCGCTTTCACGAACGCATGTTAGAATGAAGATGTTAACTTTCGTTTACCGCTACTAATTATCAGTTGTTATTGATGCTATATTGTCTAATAATCCGCAGTGTTGGTGTAAAGATGCTAAAAATGCAATCATACGGGTGGATAGAGCATACTTTGGCTGACCTGATAATGCCGAAATATTTGGTTCCTCAGTAGTACAGTAGTGTGCAAATGACATATTGTGTATAATGATAAACCACAGCTCAGGGCAGCGAGTTTCAAAAAATTAGTACAATCCTGCGGAACACTTCTGTCGAAACGAAAATTGGATTTCAACGATGAAAAGACCTTCTGGATTACCACCACTGGTGGCATAAGTGAACGCCATCTGGTTTTCCCGTATCGTAGAATGCGTTGGCATTCTAAATTGTAGAGTTACAGAATTCTTTTAGTTCTTCTACACCAACTGTGTGAATGCGAAGTAAGTATACCTTTTCACCACAAATCTTTCAAAAAAGTAGGAAACATTCCTTTGTCTTTTGCAATAAGTTTTTGACAGTGTGAGCCACACAACTAGCTCGGACAAGGGTTTCTTTCTTCGATGATTTCAATCTCGCAAATACATTGGTTGGTCCAGTTCTCTGAAAGCCACCTAAATTTTTATTGGTTTGTCGGCACAAAAGCATACAATTTTTGCTCATATTTTCTGCCCATATTATTTTGCTCAAATACATTCATTATGCATTTACAAATGATGCCCGACTTGTCAGCAGTAAACGACTGCAGATCAAACAAATTGAAGTAAATATACAGTGATGGCAAAAATTATCTCACAAGGAGAGGGAACGCCTTTACTTTCTTGCGCTTTGAGGTGTCTGTAAATAATGATGCGAATTGCACCTGGTTCACTTTATCTTGGTTTATCGCTGGCCAATAAGAACAGGATTTTAGAATTAGTATTACTAAGTGTATGCATATTATTATTGATATTATTATTATTAATGATTGCCCCAGATTTTGTACTAGCACAAGCAAAATTCGGCTCAAACAATTTCCTTCCCAAATTTCTGAAGAAACTCATGGATTGGAAACCGTGCTTATGAAATACAGAATTACAAGAGAAGGTACCTTCGGCGGCTGCTAAATTGCCTTCTGTGTTTTCAAACGTTACGGATCGCAACTAATTATTTCGGAGGTAGAAGATGCTGATACAAACATTGCAACCTTATAACGATCCGCTTTAAAGTGCTTTATGTTGTCTGATGTGCCACCGTGAGCCCTAAAGAATTCGGATTTGCATTTGTCCCACGGAACCTGTGAATCGTTGTCGCATGTTGCATTGTTAATGAATGGAAAATCGCACTCCATAAGCGCCTCATCACGAAGCATAAACAGATCGGACGGCGAAAGGAAAAGGTGTTGATTGCACTTAAGGAAAATGTATACCTCAAGCTCCCATTTAAGAGCAACACCCCTTCAACGAGGGCAACCAAGCGCTGAATCTGCGCCACTCATAGAACCTACTACGCTGCAAATGCTGTGGTGATCAAGAGAAGCCGAAAATTGTCGTTATTTTCAGTTAAGGGAGTGAAACCCATCAGCGCCAAATCACACCGTACTTACTAGTTATCTGCGGCGTCAGGTAGATAGGCAAGGATGGGAATGTTTTGAATTCCACAGTGAAGGAACACCGGGTCAAATGGGTTCAACGTGAGGTCATCCATCCCTCGCTCAATATTCTGTGGGTACGCGAACCGCCAGTATCATCGATAAGCAGACATGTTTGATGGACCCGGCTCCGCATTTCGGAGACTACCTCATCCCAATCCACGTTTCTTGCGGTTCGCCGAGGCAGTGACTACAAGCCAGCTAAGACCTGCCCTGTGGTTGCAGAAACCGTCAGTTGCTGACCTACGGATACCCCGGTCTTAGGACGATAGCCGCCGTTCACTTCACTGCATTTGCTTAGTTAACAAAACCCTTGGAAAGGTAAAAGTTCATTTCTAGTTATAGTATTGACACTGATGAAACAATACGAAATGCGCGAATTTACCAGTGATCGTCTTCTCATTATGTTTTTCAAATTATTGGAGGGAACCAACTGTTTAAAAAAAACGAATAGTTTATTTCTCGGCGGTGCGAGAGGCTGAGGGCATAGGGACAGATCACTGCTGACATGAAGGAGTTTCCTGAGACCGGTCACACATGCAATTTTTATGTCCCACTGAGGCAAACCGAACTCTGGAGTTGGATGTGAATCCATGGTGTGCGTGCGTTCACTGTGCGGCAAAATTTAGCAACACGCTATGCCCCATTTACATCGCTCGCATTTCTTCATCTGCCCAAGTACGCTACCGCTGTGCCACATAAGGACAGGCTTTCAGGGCTTGTTGTAAGTGTCCATTCCGTTGTACACGTGGACACCAGCTCTGTTAGCTACTTAGCCCCTGCTTCAGTCGAGCGGTGGATCAGGTGGCTGTCGATACCGTGACATTGCAGTTCATTGTTGCTGACACCGCGCGTACGTTCGGTCTGTGTCTGCGGAGTACCAGGCTTGGATGCATGATATGCCGACCAGTTCGCTCAACGCCCCACACCTTCGATAGGTTTACTGAGGTGGAAGACCTTAGAATGTCTCGCTTTGTTCAGATAGAATCTAGGTGAAAAAGCAGAACTTTAGTAGACTTTGGTGGAGAACGGTTGCATTTGTCCAGTTTGTTCGGGAACCATGTCTAAACGAATATCTATGATGACTACCTAATTGGAGAGCGATTTTCCATTCATTAACAAGGCAAAACGCGACAACGATTCACATGTTCCGTGTGACAAATGCAAATCCGAATTCTTTATGGCTCACGGTGGCACATCAGATAACATAAAGCACTTTAAATCGGATCGTTATAAGGTTGCAGTGTTTGTGTCAGCATCTTCTACCTCCGAAATAATTAGTTGCGATCCGCAACGTTTGGAAACACAGAAGCCAATTTAGCAGCCGCAGTAGGTACCCTCTCTTATCACGCTGTATTTTGTAAGCACGCTTTCCATTCCCACAATTTGTCATTCATTTTTTCGAGCAACTGAGCTTCGCTCTTTGTGCAATCCGGGATTCTCAGTACCTGCGAGGATTAAATATTGCCTAGAAATGCAGCTTCTCAGTTCCGTGCTAATGGAATACTTCCTCATCTGTGAATATATGGACATGAACACACATGTTCCCAGCTTAAATATGTTGTTCAGCGTAACCGCACTTTCCTACGACAGCGATCAGTACTGTGACAGGGGAATAAGCTAGGTGGCAGCGAATAGTCTGTAGGCGGCATATCTTTTCAAAACTCTTTTCTCAATACGTCATATTTCATCTTTTTTGGAGGCCTACATGTAAGGAATGCCTATTTTGCTAAGGTTTGCTGTTGGAAGATAACTTCAGTCTACAAGAGCTTTGCCAATAAGACTTTTGTCACTAACTGGGATAACACTAAGCACCTATTGCACACTCCTTGCCCAGGACAGTTACGCATGTCGAAGTGCCACCACAGTTCTACCACAGTGACCGGGTAATTTGTCACGGCTGTTTTGATTTTGCACACTTGTCACCGTTCCAACCAGGCCTACACTCTGCATGTATCGATCGGTGACCTTGCCTTGAGGTGTGTCGTAGGATGACTCCCACTCAACCATCTGCACCATCCATCATTTCAAAATGGATGAGACTTGCAAGTACGCATGTACACATGGATTTGCGGCAAGTGTATTCGGATTTGCCTGTCAATGTGACCTGGGTTGGAACAGCCACAGGACTCCTGCGCCTACAAAAGGACTACGGGTGGCTTGCGCTGCACCATGCACAATTTCACGCACAATTCCCATGTCGAGTGTAATACCGAAGGAATAAAACCGGAGGTCGCGTGAATGGGATCCACGTTTCTTAACGGAGCCGGCCCACACTCCTTCAAAAAATATAACAAAAGTATTCCTTCCTAATTGGGAACTCATGCACACTAGACATACACAAGGCGGTGGCTGGACCGTAGCCCGTTCTACACAGGTTGCATAGAACCACTGTTTGGGCGTAACACCGTCACAAGGAAGGTGACTCTCGTCCCCTCCAGCAACGACCAACTGTCTCCTAGAGCCAGCATTCGAGGTGGGGGTATCAGACAGCTAGGTACCTTGTCAACATTCACGTCAGGCGCAGTCACACTGGGTAGTTCAACCAAAAGGTATTTCTGAAATGCAAGATTACCCATCACGCAGACAAACGTACCACACTCTCCGCCTTATTGGTCTGCGTTATTTAATCGAATGTGAGCGTAGGCATCGTGCTTCTAGCCAGCTTGCAATATTGCTTTCTCCTGCAACTGGGCAACCGTCCTTTTGATCAGTCCACGGAATTCGCATCGATCAACTTTGCCTTAGATTCTCAACACCTGATATGAACATTAGTTCGTCATAAACTCAACTTCTTCATGTCCTGATAAGCTTTTTCCTTTAATCCTGTTGCCGCTTCCCTGTACTTAGTTAGCTGTACAAAAGCGGTTTGAGTACCCTCGTCGAATTCACTCGGCATAAATATATACATGCATTGGTGTCATCCGTGTCCAATGACAGTTCGAATACAACATATGTACATGCGTTTATCCACTTAAGTATGGACTGACACTGTTGCATTCTTGATGCTTCTTCACCGCAGTTGGGCTAAACCAACTTACACTTAAACTAGGTCTTTTTAAGCTGGATAAATTTCATTCCACTTTATTTGGTGTGTTCTGTCTGCCTGAATAATGTTCTGTTAACTGGCCACGTTGCTTACATTAATTGCGCTTATCTTCGGTAATCTTGTTGCGTTTTGTAGCATGCTTAACCAACTTGTGGACATTTTTTCCTTGTCGCGGATTCGTTGCTAACCAACTTACTTCATATGCTAATTTAGCGAAGAGTTATGCCACCGTATCTGTATGCATTAATGGATTTATTTTATTTCAGCTTGTCGTTTAAAATGAATGGTTGTTGTTTGATATCCCCGGTGTGGCTGCGCTTGATGTGCATGTTGACAAGGTGCCTACCTGTCTATTACCCACTACGTCGTTCATACTGGCTCCAGGAGACTGTTGGTCGTTGCTGGAGGGGACGGGGTGCATGGTCCTTGTGGCCGTGCTAGGCTCGAAGAGTGGTTCCATGCACTCAGTGTGGAGCGGACTACGGTTCAGCCACCGCCTTGTGTGCGCTTGATTCCCCAAATACAGCGTGCTTGTGTTTGCCTGTGGCTCCCATCCACATGCCTCCCGGTCTTATTCCTTCGGGTTTACACTGGATATGGGGTGTGTGGTTGGAGCTGTGGGTGGTGCAGCGCAAGCCATCCATGGTCCCTCTGTAGGCGCAGGCGTCCTGTGGCTGGCCGCAGTGACAGGCAAATCCGAAACCGGATGCTGCCATCCATGGTCTGCCACAAATTGGATGGAGACACATTAGACTTCATGGACAATAGTACTAACAATGCATATGGTTTTCTTTTAGAGGCCAAGCTAATAGCCACTTTCGCAGGCATGAGAATGAGTACCCAATATGAACTTTTGTTGTTTTATCTAGCATTTAGAAGTGACAGCTTTAAATCTTGGGCATCCATATTTGAACGAAACAGATATGGGATTAGTGACGCAATTGCCTTCAGTAATGTTACGAGGTAGAATAATAACTAAAGAAGCGGTAAAATTAAAATGGGTGTACTTAGGTTTTACCTCCTATACACACAGTCTGGTTTGCGTAGCGGATGAGGAAATCAGCCAGCGTGCGAATGCGATGGGATGTATCATTTTCATCTCTTCTTGTCGCCGACCGGTTCGATCATCTGCTGCCCTAGGTACGATTTTGGCACAAGCATAATCATTGACATATTGGTAGCTTACGGTCTCGTTGGGGCGACAGCTACTGCCATTCTACATAAACTACGTCCCTCTGCTCACTGTCAAACATGCGGCTTTCCAAACAGTGTTCGCACATACTTGCAGATGTTCAAGAGGTAGCATAGCTGTAATCCAAGTACTTAGCTGTCTGTACTTAGCGCTGTGTACTCTACTGTGGCCAAAGGCTATTTGGTAACACCGTGTATTGTACTTCTCGGGTGTACCCATTCGGTGCTCCTAAAACGATTGTCGCTATGCGCTGATTCATTTCTGATCTAATATACCAAGGCACTGACGTACCACTACTATTAGCAATACCCTTTTCTTAGTCTATCCAGAAGATTGGCCATGTCCAATTCAACATCTGGTAAACGTCTCTGCCTTTCCATCTTCAATCCGCTTGGTACTCGCTTTTTCATTAGCCCCGGTAACTTCAGTATGGCTGCTGAACAACGGGAACTAAAGCTATGCTCACTCCCATCACTAACTCTCGGAACGGAACGAACTATCCACATCATGATAATCACTAGTCGGTTAATTTCCGGGACTGTTCACTTGCCCAGGATTTTCCCGAGTAATCTTTCTTCGGATGCATAGTTCAAGATGGTCACACGAGGAATAATCTTCGCGCATTGTGCTCCAGATGTCAAACTTAACCCTTTATGCGTACCGTAAGCGACTAAGCGCTTGGAAACTTCGGATTCACACGTATCTACCGAATTGGAAACAAACTCAATACTTCGCCACCTTACCATTGATCCGTATCAACAACACTGTTTGCTAAGAAACTCCACGCGCGCGTCAAATATGAATGAGCTCATGGATGGCCTGAACTTTTATCCGGCGATGCATCGGCTCTCCAATCGTCGTACTAGTTAGCATTTGACAGTTGGTCAAGCTAGGGCCATGTAATCTACAAATCGATTTCAAGGAGAAGAATGTAGGTAGCATAGTCTGGTGTGCAATACCATGGAGCCTACATAGTGATGTGGATCGCGGCCGAATAATAATACGAATAGGAAGATACCGTATTAGACAGCACTTGAAAAGGTAGCAAGGGTATCATCGATCATGAAGAGTACGACAGTGTGGTGGACAACAGGTGGAATAAGCGCGAAATGCAACCGAGTTAGGTAAACCCAATAAAGGTAGGTTAGATGTGGCTCATCCGTTCTAGGCAGGTGAAATGAAGCTACTATACTGCACCATGTCAGTGGTTAATCATTCTAGACTGCAACTGTACCCAAGCGCAAGTTACATGCGCGATAGAATAAGGGTGACACAAAATAAGATGACGGAAATGGAGTAAGCAACTTTACAAGTTAGCAGGGAAATGGTGCGATTAACTCCCTTGATTTTTCTAAGCTCAGTTAAGTTAAAGTTTGCAGTGAAAGAACGGGAATTATAGCTATGCTAACTTTAACAAAGAAGTAGAGTCACAATGGTACAGTGATGAATTATCGTTAGTGTGTGCTGTGAACGTCGTCTCTTATGTTAACTGCAGACTGTCCGTGTCGGAGGGTAAACCAGAGCCGGTCCGATCATCTCTTATTCGAGGTGAGCGAGGATTAATAGTAGGTGGAACCACCAGGCAGCCCGTTGTGTGTTATTATTTATTTCCCCCTGGTTATTCGTTCTGACCGCTAGCATATCTTGACCAATTCATGAGTGTCTAGAATGTTACATGCGTTCAAGCATTTCGATTTGGATGTTATAGTGTTGACCTTGTTCCAGAATCAACCTTAATGACTTATCTGAATACCAGCGCAGTAACTCAGGCGGATGTGACTCGCCACCAAAATAAAGTCACCGCCCACTGTTAAACACTGACAAGCTTCCGATAACTGAAATCTGTGAACATAACGGCATGTGAACCAAACCTCACTCATTTATCAAACAGTGTTTATCAAACATTCTATTGGGTTCCTACGCACACGGAATGGTTGCGATCAATCTTCTGAACTATTCGAAATCCCACCCAGCATTCCTGTAACGGAAATACTTACAGACCTTACCGTGCTTATGCGCTACATATCTACCAGACTCCAATGAGCTTGCCCATCATCCTTGCGACTTTCCTATATGACAGTTACATACCATTTATCCAACCGTGTATTTTGCGAACACTTACCTCTGTCGTATGGTGTACATACGCTCACTTTCTTTATGTGACTCTGAGAAAAACTGGAGCACGCCTGTACTACTGTGTCTTGTTTCTTTGAGAATAAAACTTTATTTATATACTTATAAAGGCGGAGGCAGTACAAAGGGGCGTATGGAGGCGGAGCTGTTCGCTATCGGACGCGTCCCCAGTTTGCGGGTTGGGGAGTGCCTTCCCTGTGGAGGTAACTGCGAATAAGTCTCGTTTGCCTTACAGGTGAAATGAATAAATAAGCGCGGACAATCAGCGGCAGTGTCTCAGTGCGTGGGGAGTTCAGGGCTGGACACCTGGTTCTCTATTAAATACCACAAGTGCTCCTATAGCGCTGTGTCAAAGCCAATGTGACCGGTTATAGGGTCACTGATCACACACCTGTCACTGGAAGTGAGTATCTAACGGAGCGCGGATGAACAATCTTGCTGGCCTCCGGCTTCTCTGAGGCTGCTTCCAAACACAAAAAATGCGAATGAGTCACTGGGCTGTCAACGGTCTTCCTGAATCATCCCGCTGCCTTGCGGGTTAGGTCTTAAGACCCAAGGCTCGGGGTGGGGTCCCTTAAGTCAACCCTCTTCTTCGGCCTGGGAAACCGGGAAGCTCATTGACCACACAACACATGGAACTTTGCTTCCATTCCTCCTACTCACTCTCTTTCTTATTATTGTTAATCATGTGTCTTGGCACTCTACCAAATGTTTATTGGGCAACTGTTAAATATAAACATATATATGTGTGCGCGTAAGCATTTGAGATGGGATACTTTGACCTCATACTGCAACCCGCAATAAGTCACGATGTCACACAAGAAGAAATGTAATAAGACCCATCTGTCAAATGAGAACGTAGTGAGACACGAACTGATGTTAGCGCGACTTGTAATTTGGCGAAACTCAGTTAGACATTGAACCAGCAGCTAATGGTGTCAGGCGAGCAAAGATGCTCTTAGTCTGTCAAACTGAAGTGTGGCGCTTACAAGCGTTTCTACATAGCTTCCACTGCGTTATACAATATAAGATATCAGTTGGCATATCAGAGGTCTCCGTTTCGAGTTACGGGACGTGTCAAGCACTTGCTTTTATCCCGTGATAAATCATTGTTCATTGTTCATATTCACCTCAACCATCCTACGGGACGTGTCAAGCACTTGCTTTTATCCCGTGATAAATCATTGTTCATTGTTCATTGTAGTGTTGCCAGCGGGTATTTCTTCACACCTGTGTATGGACTACCACAAACTGGATGGTGAAACAATAACCCTCATGCGCAATAATACTACGAACGTGCATCAGTATGGATTGATTGTAAGCATAACAGCTATATTCCACTACTGTTGGAAAAGCTCAGGTCCAATTATAAGCAACCAATACGACTGTCGGTAGTTAGTTACCGTTTAAACGTGAACATAAATGGCAGTCACAGATTTAGTCTGAAATGTGGGTAACAACAATAGATAGAGACAGATAGAGGAATAAAGAAGCAACTTCCATCAGCAAGGTTACCAGGTGGAATGATGCGAAAGTATGAGATCCAGTAAAACAGTGATGTCTAATTGTTAGTGTGTGCTGCACATGCCGTCTGCTATATGCGTTATAAGGCTGTAATATCACAGATTCTCTGATAACCGCTATGACTCGATTACAGGAAGAATACATCTAGTACATCCCGCTGCGTTCTGTTCTACATTCGGCTTTAGAAAAAGGACTTAAAACATTTTAGCCCATTTGCAAGAATTGGCTTGTATAACATCCAATTACTGAATCGTTGGCAGATGTGGCTGTATACTCTACTGTGGCGATAAGGTATTTATGTAAACGACAGACTCGCTTGGGACGCGAGTAAGATGTACAAACGCCCGGGTCCAAGCAAGAAAGGAAGCCGTGTGGTTAACTACGGTATAATTAAATAAAATGGAACTCAAGTACAATATGTACATACCTCAGTCCTAGTGCAACCGGGTCTTTGCCATGGGCAGGAAGAAGGCAAACCAGCTTTTTTAATGTGTCCAACAACCCTACGCTATTGGTTTGCGTTAACCGTATAGAATAGTAAGTATAGTGTGTCTCCGGGCCAATGGGGAATGAAGGAAGTAACACGGAGGACGTCCCCCTGTGAGTGCATAATCTCTCAACTGGGTATGTGGTGGGTCACCTGGGCATGTTACACAGTATGAGCACGAACGGGGGTTGGAATGGAAAACAATGCACATCAGGTGATATTATCCCGAGCAAATCTCTATATCCATGGTGCGATTTGCAATACAAACGTTGAGCATTGCATAGTTAAAAGCATGAGGGTAGACAAATAATAGGTATCAAGTGCTTCGGTAGATGGTGTAGATAATTGGTTAGCTAAACGCATGATCTTCCCATGCAGCCAGAGGTTCCCATGGTAATGTAACCACTTACCATTCACTAACAATCTGTCTTCATACACCACGGTTGCAACTATTCAGCACTACAAATCAACTGTTTATGTGCAGCAATTTACTTTTCAATGAAATATTTACTAAAGCACTGCCTTACCACCACAGTTGAATTTATCTTCTTCTAGGTCAATCCACAGGATTGGCCATTTTTAATACAAATTATAGCAGGCACGTTTGCTCTTCCTCCTCTTTTCTTGGTGGTAGCTGCCATTTGCTAAGTTCATTGTGACGGATGAGCAGCGGGAAATATAGGTACACTCACTCGCGTGACTAATATGTAGTACAGAACATGTAGTATCAACATCATCATGCTAATCGTTAGTCAGTTACTTGCCGGGATTGTGCACTTTACACGGATGAACCAACCTTCGGATATTTGTATAAAGTTGTTGGGCCTGGAAGCCAGATATTTTCTGGACTCCATGCATGTACCCACATGCATGAAAACGGTCGTTCTACACCCATGTGACCGGGGAAAATATTTTGCGTTAGACCAACATCTACTTTTGGACAGTTGGTAATTTAGTGCGCTCTACCTTACACCCACAGGAGGGACACTTTGTCCGCATTAACAGAAGGACCAGACTCTTGGGATTTACCACGTTGCACCAATGGAACTGCATAGATTTACTCTAAGTCAAAATAAGTTTCACACAAGTCCAGGTATACTTTCCGTCTCCGACATGCAACCAATCTGGACAAAGCAATGCTAATTATGCCCGAACTGTATCTAACGTACTGGTACGCACCCGATGACAATTGTTAAGGTAACACTGTTTGCTCAAGGCTCAGCATTTGCTAACTGGCCCTTTACTGGTGCGCAGTAAACATCTCACGTCGCTTGGTGTTGAGACATCTGCAATCAAGTTGTCCTGATCAGAGAACCAATTAATACCTAACAGTCAGATCGGCTTCAGATATGCAGATTTTTAATGAGCAAATGTCATTCCACCGTCATCCCCGTCTAACTGTTATTGTCATCGTCTAGATGGTGTTCATTTGTCACTGACAGATTGAGAGCAGCTAAAACCAGTGTAGTTCTCGTCCCTTGACCTATAGCCCACCAGCAATTGTCCCACCATCATCAGCTGAAGGACTATGCATCATGAATTAGCTTGACCTGGTTGATTCCACGTGCGCCGCTAATTGCAAAGGAACTATCTGCGAATAGAATTGGCTCGGAATGTAGAGGGGGATCCCGGATCGTCTTTCTAGTCAATGGACTTGCTTGAAGATGTTTTAGCAAGTTTCGTGTTTATCAGCTTTAGAACCTCTGCATATCTTATGCTGTTTCCATCCCAATCTAACGATATTTAAGTAAGGACAGCAAAGCGTTGTCCTATTAGTATTTAATTTTATGACATGTTAGCCGAGACGCAGCAAAATGCAATAAACGGCGTGTTTCCAATGTTGTAACCAGTGGATTTATGTTTGTTACCATGTGAACATCACGGGTCTTACGCATGCCGCAGTGCGAATATTATGGTAACCCCACTAAAGCGCTTTTCATTTTATCGGCATGTTTGCACAATTGTTTCCATTCCACAGGACTCGTTTAGCATTGCTATTCATCCTATAATACACCCTAGTTCTATTGTTCTATTAAGGATGGCGTCCTTAAGGATCTCATAATTGGCTGGTTCATCGCAGCCTTCAGCAGTCCACACAAGATAACTGGCTTGATGAGGCAATAATAATGTTTTGTCTAACTCATTGGTATGGTATGGAGCAGCTATTGCAATTGCTGTTTTTGGTCATTCTATAAAGGTAACACTCCCTCTCTTTTCAGAAAGCAATCAAAGGCTACTCCTTTCTGCCATTTCTGGTGGTTGTGGTGGTCTGTTGGGTGTTCTTTTATTTCTTCATGCCGGAAACCCGTAATCGCTCTTTCGATGAGGTAGCGCGAGAACTGGCCTTCCGAAAGAAGAGCTCTATCAGACCTCTGATTATCACGGAGACTATCAGTTTTGATGGGAGCATGAGCGAGGGCGAAAAAACGGCCACAACACAGAACCTCCGGATATACGACAGTCGCCAGAGAAAACTCCCAGTGAAGGACCAATTCCGAATTAGAGGTTCGCTGGATGCTAGATGATACGGCTTAAGAAAAAGCTGACCTTTTTACCTGGTATTCTAGTACATCGATTTGCTTAGGTTCAGGGAGCCAACAAATTTGAATTTGGCTCTCACTGGGCTATTTGTTGTCATCCTGTGTGTACCGCCTGTTTCACTAGAATCCACACCCCATTTCAGTTCACATCTCAGTCTGCCTGAAATTCTCTACATTCCTCGAAGTGCACTTCCATATTTTCAGTTGCCACATGTTTGATAGACAAACACACATGGTTTTGGGCAAATTTCATACTGTCAAACTGGAACCTGCTCACGGAAGCCGCACTGCGTCGCTCATGCCTGAAGTTTGCACAAGTGCTTTTCTCATAGCCTGCTTTTTTCAGTATTATGTAACCTGTAGTTGCCAGAATACCGATATTTGACAGTTTTCTCGGCTTGGACCTGTCTATGGTGGACATGTAAGATAGTTCTTGTTGAGTGAATTCATCAGGGGCCAAATCCTAAGGTGTAGGTCACAACGGCGCTCGAATCTTGGAAATGCGTATAATAGAAAGGTAGGTTGTAGAGGTGCCAGCTGAGTGTCCGTACACATGCTCTGTTCCATAATAACTGTATTTTGAAACAATGTACGGATCGACAACTTCCGTAAGTCGCGAGATCAGACGATGAAGACAATAAAGCTAGCCATGACTGTCAGATGGCACGCTTATGCAGCGTCACAACCAGAAATATGCTAATCCTGATATGGTGTTTACATAAATTATACCAGTGAGCCCACATCGCTTGCTACACGATGAAGCAGTCCCTATTTGCAT
>OX104067.1:90226412-90330935 GCA_944474145.2 Dicrocoelium dendriticum
CTGAAGTGTTCGTCCCTCGCCCGAATGGACGCTTGATTCCCAATCACAACCCGAAATTCGCCTGCCCCCCCCCAAAACACAGGGCGCAGAGAGAAGACGGATCGGACGCGCAGACAGCACCGGGTTTACTTTAGCGAAATCACACCGTGACATTGTAAAGGTTAAAGCTAGGAAAGTTCGTGAGTGGTAATTTAAAAGCGCAATACCGGATCGGACGAGCAGAGCAACAGGGTTACTTTAGCGAATCACACCGTGCATTGTAAAGGTTAACTGGAAAGTTCGTGAGTGGTATTTAAAGCGCAAGTGGAAAGCTCTGGAAAGGTCAACTAACAGCAAATCAATAAACTCCGCCCTCGCGTTAATTGGCTGATTCTCCCGGTTGGCTCTCTGTTCTCTCCAATCAGGGCAGCCAAGTTTGGATCGCCTGCCGCGGCGATGGCTTGTTTGCATCGAGTATTCCTTCCTAACGTTTCGCTGTTTAGATCAAAGTATCTTTCAGCAAAACCTTCAAACGCACAGATTTAGGAACCCTGTCCTTGGATGTGCCGGAAAATACCTTCTGCAGCGATTATTTCACGTTCGGGTTAGAGGCTCAGTTTCTGATACTATTCATGCGGACTGCAGTAGGTCGCAAAGACCAGTGTTTGTGTTGCGCTTAATATTGTTCCCCATCGACAACCATGTGCGTGTCTTCAAGTCAAGTTTCTTGCATTTTACTGATGACATCAAGACATGGCTATCGATCGGAACGCTAAAAGATCAAGATCTGCTGCAAGCAGACCTAGATCGTGCGTTTGAATGGTTAAGGGAAAACCCAATTCATTTAAAGGGAGCAAGTGCAAAACTGTACAAGTATGCCACAGAGCCGCTTACGCATAACAGCTTGGAGACCAGATGATGCAAACACCTCACAGGGGCATGACATTAGGGTGGTGATGCAAAGACAACCTCGGCTGTTCGGCGCAGTCCTTGAAAGCGTCCAAAACCACGAACCAACATGTTTACCTACGGAGGGCCTTCGAGCGGTTTGACCCCACCATGTTCTCCCAAATGCTCAATGCATAGGTAGGATTCCATGTAGAATACGATATGCAGGCCTGACAACGCTGGTGAAAACGCGATCTGGTTACACTAGAGACCGCACAGCCAACGGCAACCAGAAATATGAAGGGGTTGTTCCACCTGCCCTGTCATCTGCAAATGAAAGCCATAGGCGCGAACAGCGGAAGTTGTCGCCAACAACGTGGCGACCTCATACTGGCGTACCAGATCTTGCAAAACACGAACACGCTCAATGCCACCACGTGAAGCTTAGCCGCAACACAAAATTGAAGGATCACCAACCGAAACTGGCAACCCAATACAGTAGACCGGAAAGCCGCTGAAATTATATTTCTTTCCGAGTTTGTCGGGAGTGGAATGCTTTGAACTTTTTTATCATCGATGAGCCCACGCCAACTATTTTTATAAACTACACGATGATACATTACACCAACTGCCTTCTTTGCTTCGATTTCTCTTCACTGAGTGATGAGAGAAGAAGTAGACTAACATTGTGCTCACTAACCACGAAATCGCTGTAAACGGATATATGTGTGTTAACGTGGATGATATGGAGAGCCCACGGATGCGCGCCTCAGCTTTGTGTAACTAACTTGTTTGAACTTACGTACTTCAACAAACAACCCTTCGATACCTGTCTAGCCATGGTTATTTTATCCCTGTTATACCACTGTTCTAATTTTTCAGTTGCATATCGTCTGCTTCAGAGCTAAAAGGGTAACTAGCGGCTCGTGGCCTAAAGGATCACAAGCCTGCCTTGTACTTCAAGGGCGCGGGTTCGAGCATGTGTAGGGGGCCAGGCGACACTCGCAGTATCCTAGCCCACGCACGACTGCTGGTAGGTACGGGTACCAGTGCACTGCTGATACATTCTACCTTCATGCAATACACGCGACTGGTTACAGCTTTGGCTGCATAGTATGCAGTTCCTTGCATGTAATGACTTAGATCGGGGTAATAACAAGTTAATTAGCAGTGACGGATGAACGACAGATTTGCAGTCCAACCCAGTGACAAGTCTACTGACGACGCATGTTGTCAGCACTCACAGTAATACGGAACCGTCATCCGTCCCATCGCCGTTGCTTCTGTCGCTTTAAGTGATAGACATTCCTGAACGGCACGTTGAGCCTACGTGATAGTATTTTCCTAAGTATTCAACCTGTGCCCAAACCGTTGTGCCTTCCCGTTCTTAACATACACAAAGTAGGTGTCACTGAAGGCGAATTACTGAATGCAGAAGGACACTTATCTGTGAATGAAAATTGTTCCTCACCAAGGTACCATCGAATCAGCTTCTCAAGCAAATAAACATCTTTCGTCTCGCAAAATAGTTAAGCCAGATAAGTTATCAGCCCGTATATATTAGAAAGCGAGAGTAGTAAATCTAAAACTAGCTAGCTAGACTCAACTACTTCCTATTGGAAGAAGTGTAATCCTCCGCTAAACCATAATCAAGATCCCAACCTACTTACAGAAGGAACCAACTGCATTTTCATTCTCATTTCTCATTAGCCTTTCTACTTACACCAAGTGTTTCGTGATCTGTTTCACAGCTTGCCTCCTACAGGACTACAGCTCTCGGTCGAACACGGTATTCGGCTCGTAGCAAACGACAGGGAACACGCCAGTTCGGCAGCATGCAAAATATATTCTGACGCGTAAAATACAGCCCCAAAACAGTTCAATCGATGATCAGCTTAGCACTGGCTACAATACAACCAGACAGTATTTTTTAATATTTCGGAATACTGATAGCTCGAATTAACGATTTATTGATTCATTTGTTCACGGCACTGACGATGCCACATCGCATGGTGGTGGAACGTATGCAACTAAAATGTTATGCTCGGTGAACAGATGAACAGCTGAGCTACAGTCTGTCCCTTTAACTGCAGAAGCGATTAACCGGTCGACTGTGCATCGGTGGAGTATCATTCCACCCATCGTGTGCACCAGACATTGCCTCCAGGACGGTCACCCCGCTCTCAATAACAACTTCAATGAAGATCCTGTATCTATAAGTGGAAAAATCGGACTGAGGCATACGTGTGCCGATAACACAGTGAACCATTCCAAATGGCAAGCTATTTCGATGGTTCGATTCACTGACGCACTCCAATGAGGTGACTCTCCATGTAAAGGAATCTATCCTGACAATACGCTCATAATGGAAGGAATGCTCGGATGCCTATCAGTTCACCTGGGATATGCGTATCTCTCATTGGCAGGAATGCCATTGAACGCCTGAATACTGTCATAGTAATATTGTAGCGAGAACGACAAGACAGGGGGGGTAGACGTTTATTGCACACCGAAAATGGGCACATGAGGGTCTCGCGCGCGCCATCGAATATTGACTAGGTTTCCGTCCCACAACGCAACACAGGTGCGGATGTTAGAGACGAGCCAGTCCTTTCGCCTCGGGAGCTTTGACTTGGAAGATCCGCCTTCCTGTTTTCGCCTCGATCTCCGCTTCTCTGCACCCGATTTGGATCGGCCAGGAGTCGTTCGAGAGCTCTCGACTTGCTTGTTCGGGGCTGTGTCAATCGGCTCGGCCTCGGTGCTGTGGGCTGCGCTAGCGGCGTATTTGTCTGATTTATTGCGCTGTCCACATGTTCCCGCTCCGTAGTTCCGGGCCCAGGCTCGTCGCTAGCCGTCTTTCGCGATCCGCTCTCAGCTAGCTCCGAAGAGCTCCCCAGAGCCATTCTTGGAAGCGGCCCCTCTACACCCGCCCCTCCTCCAGGACCTTTCTTCCTCTCGTACCATGGTCGCAGGAGAGCAGCATTCACCCAACGTTTCATTCCTCCGCAGTCGATTAAGAAGTTGCCCGCTTTCTGGTCGATAATGGTGTAGGGGCCTTTCCAGCGTTCTCTGAACTTGCTTGCGCCCGGCCCGTCATGATCCGACCGATCGTTGTTCCGTAACTTGACCCGTTCTCCAATCCTGAATGGCCTCCACTTGTGAGCCTCATGCCTGGCGTCGTAATTTCGCTTATTCCGCGCTTGTCGAGCTTTGGTTTCGCTTCTAGCTTTCCATCGCAGTCGCTCTTGATGCTCAGCTGGATGTTTCCACTCACCCTGGTTCGGTAGGCAAGTATCGAGCGCAATCCGTGGTTCTCTGCCGAACAGTAATTCGAATGGCGAGACCTTGGTGGTTGATTGCATGCTGGTCCGATACGCGATCAGAACTTGAGGCAAAGCATCTTCCCATGCCAACTTCGTGCAGTTTATCCACGTCTTCAATGTCCGGTTGAACCGCTCGGTCATCCCGTTGGTTTGTGGGTGGTACGGTGAAGTTCGCCGTCTCTGGATGCCCCACTTGTCCAACACTGACTTAAACGCTCTTGACTCGAAGCAGGGCCCTTGGTCCGTGATGATACACTGTGGGATCCCATACCTTGCAGGCACATTGAATTCGAATACTTGCGACACTGTCTCGCCTGTTTGGTCCTTGATTGGTATGGCTTCCACCCATCGAGTGAAGTGGTCAATCATCACTAGAATGTATCTGTTTCCTGCTCGACTCACTGGTAAGGGCCCAAAGACGTCCAGTCCCCAACACTGAAGTGGCTCACCAACCTCCATCGATCGCATCGGCGGTCTCGGGGACTCCATCTCCCGACTCGTTTGGCAGTTTGGGCACTCCCGAAGGTATGCCGCGACGTCCTTCCTCATAGTTGGCCAAAACACTCGCCTCCGCAGCAATTCAAAGACCCGCTCGAATCCCATATGGGCGCCATCATGAGTTATGCGCATCACACGTTCTCGCTGATTTGGTGGAACAAAAGGCACTTTCCGTCCGTCTATCGCCACCACCACGTTATCGTTTTCGACCTTCAACCTGTCCCAGATCTTGAGGAGTTCCTCCACCTCCTCCGATGTAGCCTCCGGTTTGGTGCCATCCCGTAAGTGAGAGCACAACACCTTCATGAATTCATCTGTCCTTTGATCTCCCAGCAGGTTCCTCTCTCCCATCGCGAACGCACGCACCGGTATAGCATGGTCTGGCATGATGTCGTCCAAACACGGGCGTGACAACATATCTGGCAATACATTCTGCGTACCATCCACGTGCTCAATGGTGAAGTTGAATTCCTGCAATCGGTAGGCCCATCGCGCAAGCCGTCCCCGCGGGTCTTTCGCCGTCATCAACCACGAGAGCGGTTTGTGGTCAGTGACGACCCGGAATTCATTCGCCAGTAAGTAATTTCTCCACTTCTCTAACGCCCACACGATGGCCAAGCATTCTTTCTCCGTTGTTGAATACTTCTGCTCCACCCCCGTCAGCACTCTGCTCGCGTACTCCACCACCCCAGCCGGTTGAGACAAAACCGCACCGATTGCCACGTTGCTTGCGTCGACCGCCACAGTGAACCTCTCACCAGGATTGGGTAGCCGTAGACATGTCGGGGCTTCTGCTATGCATGCCTTTAGCTGGTCAAAGGCTTGATCCGCTTCAGCTGTCCACACGAACGGCACGTCCTTGCGAAGCAGCTTTAACAACGGGCTGACCTTCTCTGCGAACTGGGGCACAAACTTTGAATCATATGCCACAACACCCAAGAACGAACGGAGCTGACGCTTGGATTTTGGTTTTGTGAAGCACTTGATAGTCTCGCGTTTCTCCGGAAGTGGATGGACTTGACCATTGCCCACGATGTGACCCAAGCATACAATTGACTTTTGGCCAATCTGCGACTTTTTACGACTGAGTTTCAGACCAGCTTCATCCAGTCTCTGCAGTACTGCTCCAAGTCTGGTCACATGTTCCTGTTCCGTCTCAGAGAAGACGATGATGTCATCACCGTACACAACCACGCCTTGCAGGTTCGCGAGGACCATCAGCAACAAACGCCTGAATGTAGCCGGGGCGTTGCACAATCCAAATGGCATTCTCAAAAACTCATACTGCTGGCCATTGACACTGAAAGCCGTCTTGTGGCGATCTTCTTCTGCGATCGGCAGTTGCCAATATCCCGAGCGGAGATCAATCAGAGATATCTGCTTCGCACTGTGAAGGCTTGAGAAAATTTCTTCCATCTGAGGCATCGGGAATGCATCCTTCACCGTCACCCTGTTTAGTTCTCTGCAATCGATGCAAAATCGATAGGTTCCGTCGGCCTTCTTCGTCAATAGCACGGGTGATGAATACGGGCTGTGCGTTCGCCTGATGATTCCTTTCGATTCCATCTCGGTCACCTGCTTCTGTATCTCCACCAGGGTGTTCTGTGGAATTCGTCTGAAGATTGGCTTGCATTGTCCTCCTGGGATCAACGGTATTCGGTGTTCAACCCAATTGCAAAAGCCGTAATCATCTTCCGCGTCTGTGAATAAGTGGGCACACCTGCTCAGTACGTTGCGTATTGCACGGTTCTGACAATCAGGCACGGCTTTGAGGGCACCAACCCGGTCGGTTCTCCCCTTGTTTATCTCGGTCGTCTCGTTAGCCACGATCACCACATCGTTTTTCAGGTCAATTGTGACACCGAGCCGTTTCAGGATGTCGGTTCCGATGATGGTTTCGGTCGTCTCCTCCACGATGAACATGTCATGGCTGATGAGCGTTTCTCCTATCTTGATTCGTAACCGCTGCGTGCCCGTCACTTTCAAAGAATGCCCGCCGACCGTCTGCATCGTGATTGAAGATGGGTTTACTGGAACCCCATTGAACCTCTTCGTAATTGACACTGCCGCTCCTGTGTCTACTATGGCTCGGACAGACACACCTTCTATAATATTAGTTATGCTCACTATAGTACTTGACGACAATTAAAACATAGACGTGCTGCTCGATTCCGTTACCGTTATTGAACAAGTTATCATTATTCAAGGATATACGGGGTATTTGTTTTGGTGCCGCAGTGCAACCGATTGTGCAAACGTACGTGTAATATAGAACTTTAAAATTCTGCAGCGCAAATCGCTTTCCCCAAAACAATTTAATCGTTGGAAGATATCATTTTCTCGCTCGCAACAGCCGTCACCTGCTGTATACTTCAGAATGCTTCACATTGCATTTGTTTTTCAGACCCCAAGCACTCAAAATAACAACTGTTTATAAATAGCTGCGATAGACAATCGAAACGTGCGCAACTTGTGGTACACGTTGAACGGTTTCCTACGTTTGGACGCGCTTAGCGGACAGAAAGGTGGCTACTGTGAACGCTGCGTCTCACAGGTCGGTCAAGTTCATTTAAGGCAGATCACAGCGAGTTTAAGTAACCTTTTGGGCCTGACTAGATCCATCAGATAACGCTGATCAGCGATGGAATGAAATTGATCACATTGCCATAAATTACAAGTGGGTTGGCCTCATCCCGGTTTGTCGCTCGTCCTGTAACACCTACGTCCACGCTGACCGTGCAATGATACGCTGTCGTTTTCCATAAACTTTACGGGTAGGTAGGTGTATCAGACGCCTCCCTAGATTAACTACTGTGAAGTCATCCAATCCCTCGTTCAGGGAAGTCTATCAGGATGACCTGCGAACCGAATTCCCCGTCCACATCCAAGGGACACTGAGCGTCAGTGGAACAGATTCTCAGCCGCCATGCACGATGAAGGAGCCTCTGCTTGCAGCACTAACAATGGCCACCGCACCAGCCACCGGATTTCCGAGATATCGGCGCAACCGTTTTAATCCAGAAGAAAACTTCATGGCTCCGAGCACAGTGTAACTAGACGGACTACATGCGAACTAAACGAAGCGTGTTTGTTGACACGGGAACCTGGTAGAGCAGTATGGCTCAAGAAATGGAGGAGGCGGGAATAGTAGGCAAACATCACAAGCCCTTCCAATTGACCCGCACCAATGGTCCCAGGAAAGCAGAGGACAGTCAGACAATTAAAGACAACGTAGATGCCTCGCTTCTCCTTGAAATCGGGGACGACTTAATAATCCTGTGCGACACGGCTCCATAGTGTCTCATGTAATGATGCTCTTGTACTATTTACATACTACAGCACCTTTGTATTTAGGCTGTAAATAGGCTTCCGTAACAATCACTGTATTCCACACTTCTAATGGTACAAGAGCATTTCTCTTAGATGGCTGCCGACTGAACCACCCATTGCGACACAGAGAATTAGCATCGTATGCCTTATTGCTCCTACCTACTGGCTCCAACCGCTTTGGCTATATGCTGTAGACGGGCATCCAGCCCCACCTCGCTTTTATTACACTGCCTGTTTTACCTCGTTTCTCCTAGCAAGCTAGGATGACTGAAGTGCATTTCGCGACTTACCGAAATAGCTTCGTATGTGTTTTTGCTCGCGTATCCACCCAATTGTTTCAAACCGTTGGGATTTTCACTGTAAACTGGCGTTTATCGCTACCATCTGCTTTCCACCACGGTTTGCATTAGCTTTTGTCTCCTAGCAAGACAGAATTACTGATTCGCCCTGCGCAATGCAACACCTGAGCCTCGTATCTACTGGAATACACCTAGGTTTAACATAATTTAATGCCTATCCAATTTGTCATAAACGAGCATCCGGCCCCAACACTTGCTTATCATTACTCAGCCTTCACTAGCTATTTTCCCCTTGAAATATGGGACGACTTAATAATCTTGCGGGACGCAGCGCATTAGCCTCGTACATACTGACACACATGTACGCTTTACCCCTGCAGCGTCTCCCACGCCTCGCTGTAACCGGGTGTCTAGCCCCAACTCGCATCTCCTCGATTGTTTCCGCTACTATCGTTTCGTAAGAACTCATGTATATAACATTTATGACAACAAAGTTACACAGTACACAATGTTTCAACGGTTAATCCTTTGTTGCATGTTGTTCACTGTTTCAGGAGCGTTTCCTCTGCATTTCCGTCTGGCTGTCCTTTCGTTTGCCTACTGTCCGTTGCCCTTCTTTCCGAGTTTTTCAGGTATGTTGTGCGGCACCGGAGGGACCATGCAATGACGGCAGATGGTGCTTGAGCAGCGATTAACATCCCCACTCGCATGAGGTCCAAGATTCCCTCGACTGGATACCGAAATAAATTCAACGCGACGCAAGGAGACCTGACGCCATATTATTTGACAAGCATGCGAAAAATGGACGATACTTGATTGTGGATAGCGGCGTAAGCAGTAGGTTCGAGGTCAAATCAATCCAACTGACCGAAACACAACTTGTGTCACTGATCCAACATTTACTTACAATAAATACCGATATCATCATTCATGCCTATCGACATCTTCGCATACACTAAAACTTTTGCTATTTCAGAGCCAATTCATCATAATCCACACTTAGTTACCAGTTTTTGACAAGTCTGGAAAAACATCAGACAGCGCTGTTTTGGCATTCTGGATCTCGTCAGTGGGGCAATTCCCAACGGATCCCTGCCGGATCCCTGCCGGATTCCAACCCCATGACTTCCGGATGCCAGCATCCAGTGCCACGTCGCCATGGGTGACAGTCGAGCACCTGCGTGATTGACAGTTGACTATGATATAGTCCAGCTAATCTTGCTATTTTAACTTGTGAACAGTTATCACAACCACATCTCATGTCTTGGTTGTCAACAACCTACTCATTTACTTTGTTAAGACTAACACTTGATCAAACTGAAATCGTACATTTCTATGTGTACAAAAGTGAGCATGCCATTTTTGATGTGTCTCGCGTAACGTCAAGAACAACTTCGAGAATAAAAAACGCCGCCTGGCTCGTTGGGCGTAACACTTCCGAGAACCACTCGGTTATACCCATGTTACCGGGCCCATTCTTCCTCAGGTGGTGCAGGCTGAGTTATGGCCGGTTTGTTTAAATGCTCCATCAGAAGCTGAGGTCCGAAACGCAATCGCAGCCCTTTACTTGTTTTAGAACTGATGGTCATTCCTCCCTCGCACCAGCACTACATAAGGATGGTGGTGATGTCTCCTGTCAAAGAGTGACCTCTTTGTTCGACTAGGTTCGGAATGCCAAGGTCATCCAGCTAACTGAGTGAATCGATCGTATTGGCAATATGCAAGAAAGGCGTTCGCATTGACTGTGCCAACAACAGGGCTATTGGCACGCAATGATTCACTTATATTCTTGCTGTTTCATGAAATCAGACAAAATGAGTCAGTCAGTCAGAGACATGCGCTGTTTCCTTGGTCGCTCGTCTTCTTTCCTTATGGATGTAGATTGTAATATGATTGTGTCCGTTAGGTACTATGTCGTTCTTCTGAACTAATTTCTGGATGTTCTGTATTCTAATAAACAGAATTGACTAACAAAGTGCCTTCGTGCGTAATTTCGCCTTCTCCTTATACTGGTTTGATGGCAAACGATTGGCTATCACTGAGGAGACATCATCAATGAGCTCCTATCCGCGATTTCCTTCCTTTGAATAAGTTTGACCCTAGTTCGTGCAAATAGGCACTGCACCATCGTGTAGCAAGCGATGTGGGCTCACTTGTATAAGTTGTGAAAACATCATATCAAGATTAGCATACTTCGGACTGTGATGCAGTAAAACCGTGTCATCTGATGATCATTGATAGCTTTCTTGCATTCATACTCTTACGGCACGACTGACGGAAGGATTGACCCAGACCTTGTTTTGAAAGACAGTTATTAGCGAACATAGTAGCAAACATAGCATATATATATATATATATATATATATATATATATATATATATATATCAGGATACACAGTGAGCTTCGTATCCGCGTGTCGAAGGCAGCAGCGGCATTCGGTAAGCTAGAGTACCGAGTGTGGAACAACCATCAGCGTACCATTGGCACGAAGCTGATGGTGTACATATCCATGGTGCTGTCCGTTCTTCTATACGGCAGTGAAACGTGGACGATGTACCGTCGGGATGTGCGATATCTTGAGCGGTTCCATCAGCAGTGCTTGCGACGGATTTTGCGCATCGTTTGGGGTGACAGAGTTGCAGACACGGAAGTGTTGCGCTGTAGTGGAATATATGCAGTGGACTGCATACTTTTGCTGAGACACCTGCGGTGGATCGGTCATGGGTGCCGTATGGATTCAACATGGATACCGAAGCAACTCTTGTATGGTCAGCTGAGTATTGGGAAGCGGCACGTGGGGAAAACAAAGTTACGTTACCAGGACATGATTAAAGTGAGCCTCTCACGTTCTAATCTTGATTGCGCATCATAAAAATCGAAGGCGGTTGATCGGCGTGCATGGCGCGATCTGATCACGAAGGCAGTTGCCGAGGTGCAGGAGAAAGCCCTCATGTATGCAGAGAAGAAGCGGCAAGTGCGGAAGCGTCAAGCACCGATGGGTTGTTCTCCATCGACATCAAGCGCATGGTGCTGTAACACATGTGGTCGCGAGTGCCTGAGTCAGGCAGGCTTAGTGAGCCATGAGCGAGGCCATTCGGGACTACTACCGAAGCGACGACGGGTTCTGCAGAGAACATAGACAGAACCAGCGCAGCGTTTGTAGGTACGCTGCATTCGATTTACTAACCGCGTGCTTGCATGCTAAGTCTCTTTATTTCAGGTGGTGCGTTTTCAATTTTTTCCTAATGCTTTTCTTTCTCAAGTGAATGTCTACCTGTACACTCTTCTATAAACTTGAACAGATCGCTTAAGCCCATTGTAGTTAATTTCGATAACATTTTCGCATTTGTGTCATTTCCGTAAAATATACTTCCTGACCCCCACAACTTATCTCGGATCCTTTGTTAACAACTTATTTCATATGTTCATTAAGAATTATGTCACAGTTTCCTTATGCACTACTCAATTTATTTTCCGGATATCTTTCTCTCATGATTGGCTGTTGCTTGATATCCCCGGTGTGGCTGCGCTTGATGTGCATGTTGACAAGGTGCCTACCTGTCTAGTCCCCACTACCTCGTCCATACTGGCTCTAGGAGACAGTTGGCCGTTGCTGGAGAGGACGGATTGTATAGTTCTTGTGGTCGTGTTAGGATCAAAGAGTGGTTCCATGCACTCAGTGTGGAGCGGACTACGGTCCAGCCACCGCCTTGTGCTCATTGATTCCCCAAATACAGCATGCTTGTGTTTCCCTGTGAAGGAGTGTGAGCCGACTCCGTTGATGAAACGTGGCTCCCATCCACATGCCTCCCGGTCTAATTTCTTCGGGTTTACACTCGATATAGTGTGTGTGGATGAAGCCGTGGATGGTGCAGTGCAAGTAACCCATGGTCCCTCTGTAGGCGCAGGCGTCCATTTGCTGTCTTATGGAGGCCATAGTAACAGTTAAATCCGGAACCGGATGCTGCGATGCATAGATCCGGTCACTCAGTTCGTACACCTACAACCTGCATTCCTTCTAAAGGCACCTCTAAGATTCGAGCCCAATTGTGACTTACACTGCAGAGTTCGGGACGAGGTGAATACATCCGAGAAAGACTGTCTTCAAACTCTATCATAGGGAGGTCAAAGCAAGTAAAACTGCAAAATACTGGTATTCTGGCAACTGCAGCTTACGGAATACTGAAAAACGCATGCTGTGTGTAACGCATTTGTGTAAACATTATGCCTGAGTGATGCAGTGTGGCTTCCGTGAACAGGTTCCAGTCTGACGGTATGAAATTTGCCAAAACAATGTGTGTTTATCTATCAAACATGCGTCAACAAAAGTATGGTAGTGAATTTCGGTGAATGGACAGCATTTCAGATTGACTGAGGTGTGAACTGAAATGGGGTGTGGATTTGAGTGACACAGGCGGTACACACGCACTGATAACAAAGGGCTCAGTGAGAGACAAATTCAAGTTTGTGGGCTCCCTGAACCTAAGCAATTCGATGTACTAGAAGGCCAGGCAATAAAGTCAGCTTTTTCTTAAGCCGTATCATCTAGCGTCCAGCGAACTTCTAATACGGAATTGGTCCTCCATTGAGTGTTTCCTCTGGCGGCTGTCGTGTGTCCGGAGGTTCTGTGTTGCGGCCGTTCTTTCGCCCTTGCTCATGATCCCACCAAGACGGATAGTCTCCGTGATAATCAGAGGTCTGATAGCGCTCTTCTTTCGAAAGGCCAGTTCTCGCGCTACCTCATCGAAAGAGCGATTTCGGGTTTCCGGCATGAAGAAATAAAAGAACACCCAGCAGATCACCACAACCACCAGAAATGGCAGGAAGGAGTAGCCTTTGATTGCTTTCTGAAAAGAGAGGGAGTGTTGCCTTCATAGAATGACCTAAAACAGCAATTGCAAAACCTGATCCATATCATACGAATGAGTTAGACGGAAGATTATTATTGCATCTTCAAGCCAGATATCTGGTGTGGGCGGCTGAACGCTCGGAAGAACCAGCCAAATGTAAGGTCCGCAAGGACGCCGTCACTAATGGAACAATAGAACTAGGGTGTATTACAGCTAAAATAGCATTGCTTAACAAGTTATGTGGAATGGAAATAATTGAAAAATATGACGATAAAACGAAAAACGCTTTAGTGAAGTTACCATAATATTCGCACTGAGGCATGAGTGAAACGCCCGAGATGTTCGCATGATAATAAGCACAAATCCACTGGGTACAATCTTAGAAACACAGCGTTTGTTGCATCTTGCCGCCTCCTAGGCAACACAAGTCATAAAAGTAAATACGAATGGGACAGTGCTTTTTCCTTTTGCTTTGTATATCGTTAGGTTGGGGCAGAAACAGCATAAGATAAGCGAAGGTTTTAGGCTGATATACTCGATGCTTGATAAAACATCTTCAATCAAGTCGGTTGACTAGGAAGACGCCCCGGGATCCTCTTCTACATCCCGATCCATTTCTGTTTGCAGAAAGTTTTTTGCACGTGGAATCAACCAAGTCAAGCTAATTCATCATGGAGTTTCTTTCAGATGATTGTGGTGAAACTATTGGTGGAGGGCTATACGTCAAGAGACGAGAACTACACTGATTTTGGCTGTTCTCAATTTGTCAGTGACAAATGAACAATGAAAGAATGAATACAATAACAGTTAGACAGAGATGACGGCGGAATGACATTTCTTCATTATAAATTTGCATACCGGAAGCTAGAGTCCGCTGATAGGTAGTAAATGGTTTGATGATCTGGACAACTTTGTTGCCGATGAACAATGAACAATGAACAATGATTTATCACGGGATAAAAGCAAGTGCTTGACACGTCCCGTAGGATGGTTGAGGTGAATATGATAAAATCAAAATATGTCTGGGTCATCTATCGAACGTCTGCCGATATGAATAGTTTGATAAGCAACATCAGTGTAAAATTAAAATAAATTATCGGGCGGAAACATGCAGAAAGACACTGGGGTGCAGTGATCATTGAGGTAAAGAGTGAGAAAAGTAAAATATGGTCGCTCACTTAGGTCCATTTGATACATAAAGCCTGTAGAAATGCATCCTTGGCGTAATCCACAGTAGGGGAATTTAGGTAACAAAATGTTGGGAGCTAAGAGCGACATCTAATCGTTTTTTGAAAACATCCAGGGTAGGAGAGGATACAACTGAGTCAGGAAGTGCGTTCCAAGGTTTGCAAACCCGAAGGGAAAAGTAATTCCGTCGACACTCTAGACGGCTGTATTGTTCCTTCAACTTTAGGCAGTTACCCCTGAGCTGCGTGTTGTGGCTACGTTTCAGCAAATGGCTGCATACGTGATTGGGGTCACTCAATATTTGATAGGCTAATATGAGATCACCGCGCAGTCTTCGATAGCGCCCGCTGAAAATTCCCAACAACTTCAGCCTTCGGTGATAAGAGTGGTAGCGCAGACCCTGCACATTCTTTGTTGCTCTCCGTTGCGGTGCCTCTATCGCTTCTAGGTCACGCTTCAACCAAGGTTGCCAAGCTTGGATAGCGTATTCAACATGCGGGCGCACGTAGGAATTGTGCATCATTGGGAAGATTGATGGGTCAAATCTCCCGAATGCTCTTCGCAGCATGCCGACATGCTGGTTGCCTCTTTTCGCAGCTACCTCAGCCTGTTTTGAACAGTTGAGGTCGCTCTGTACGATCACACCCAGGTCACGTTCCTGGGAGCTATTCTGCAGTCCGTTGGTCCCAAGTGAATAGGTGTAGTTATGACAATGGCGTAATTGTACGACGCGACATTTGTCTACATTGAACGGTAGGGCGTTTTGAAGTGACCAGTTCGACACTGTGTTAAGATCGCACTGGAGCCGTTCATTGTCTTCCGGCCCTCTGATCCTTCGCCATATCTTGATATCGTCAGCGAAAAATAGGAAATCGGAAGTAATTGATCTCGCCAAATCGTTAATGAACACCAAGAATAGACGAGGTCCAAGAACCGAGCCTTGTGGTACTCCGCACGCCACATCGATTGCATCAGACAATGATTCTCGGACTCTCACCACTAGCCGTCGTTCTTGTAGAAAATTGTCAATCCAACTCAGGATTGGGTCGCCAATGCCGTAATTACGAAGCTTGTAAAGGAGAATGCGATGGTTTAAGCGATCAAATGCTTTTGAAAAGTCCAAGTAGATGACATCGACCCCTACTCCATCATCAACAGCTTCAGTCCAGCTATTACGTGCAATTAATAGGTTAGTATTACACGAATGCTTTTGACGAAAGCCATGTTGCTCTGGGGCTATTAAATTGTGGCTTTCCATGTATTCCATCAGCGCGTCTGCGATGATTGATTCCATCACTTTGGATAGTACTGGAAGTAGTGTTATTGGGCGGTAGTTGGCAGGATCAGTGCGGCTACCTCCTTTATGAATAGGAGTGATGACCCCTTCCTTCCATACTGGTGGAATACGGTTCTTCTCTAGACATCGCTGATAGAAAATAGCCAGTGGTGCTGCTAGATCACTAGCTACTGCCTGTAGAGCCTTTGGTCGGATATTGTCAGCTCCGGGAGAACTGTGGATACGCAAGGATAACAACTTCTTCAACACAGCTTCCGCAGTGAAGGTGATGTTTTCTAAACCAGATGAAGGAGTAGTAGGAATGAGGAGAATGTTCGTGCTCGTTACCTCCTGGAAAGTTTTGGAGTAGTGAAGCCGTAGGAGATCAGCTGCTTCCATTGCTGATCGCGTGCACCCATCAGCCGTGACTAGTGCTGGAATCCCCCGCTTTACCTTTCGAAGGCCGTTAACGTGCCTGTACAGGAGTTTGCGGTTCGTACAGAAGCGCTTCATTAACTTCTGCTGATGAGTGACCTTGTCTTCGCGGATCAGTTTCACACAGAAGTTACGATGGGTCACGTATGCAGTCCACGTTTCGGCATTCGGGCAGTCCTGGTGATCTCGCCATGCCAAATCCCTCCGGGACATATATTTACGTGTCCTGCTCCTCAGAAATGAATTACGCTTGTTTTTAGGTTGGAAGGACTTCTCCTCTGATGCGTGCGCTACCAGTGTACTAAACGTCCTTGTAAATGTTTCCCAGGCAACATCTGGGGGGCATTCGGTTAAGAAAGTCCAGGATGTATCCTTAACAAGCTTAGACAACACATTGTAGTGTGTGACAGTATGCACTTTATCCTCCTCCTTTTCAGGGTACTCGGCATAGCATATATAATCAAAGAGTAGAGTAACATGATCACTACGACCCAGTGGTGTGCTTGTAACTATCCCGTCAACCATGAGTTCTTCGTTAGTGAGCACAAGATCCAGTATCGACGGCTTGTTAGCAGTTCGAAATCTAGTGGGAGAGGTTACGTGGTTGTAAAGAGGGTGGCTAGCAATAAGCTCTTGCAAGCGGGCTTTAAACTGCATACCATTGGTTGCCGGCGTTTCTATGTCATGCACGTTAAAGTCTCCAGCGATAAGAATGTGGGTGTAGGACTTGTTCAAAGCAAACTGGAAAACGTGGTTCAGTTTGGAGTCCATTTCCGAAGTTGAGTTTGGCGGGCGGTAAATCACGGCTAGTAGACATGTGCCCTTGTTTCGCAACCATAGGCGGCACCAAAGCGAATCGGGTGCTCTGATTTCTGGGTGGTCGATAACTTCACATCGGAGGTTTGTATTGTAATAAAGAATCACACCGCCTCCCCTTCCGGTTCTATCGGTCCGAAGCAGTGACATACCGGGTAAATTGATCTCAGAGTCGGTTATCTCAGGGTTTAACCATGTCTCTGTAATCATGACGAGGTCCCGCGGTTGTGAGGCATGGAGTTCTCTAAGTTCTGCCAGCTTGCTTAGAAGGCCTTGAGCGTTTGTATACATGCAAGATAGGGCTTTCGTTGTTAGGAGTTCATTGATAGATGTCAAGTTTGTGTTCGCTTTTAAGCCGGCCGTTAGGTGGCCGGCAATTAATCGTTTTTTGGTTTATGTATTTCAGTCGTGTTGTATGGCATTATTAAGCGTTCCTGAACAGAAGTTTCACTGGTGCTGTGCTCGGTCCTCCTGTGTGCCGTGGGCGCAGTTGTGTTGGTCTCTCCGCAGGACTGTGCAGATAAGGAATTTGCTGCGTTTTCAAGTTCCGTTGAATTGCTTCCGACTTTTGATCGTACACCTGCTGCTTTTAGCCGGATCTCTGTTGGCAGCCTAGATCGAAACTTTAACCAGCTATCTAACAGAACTTGCGTCATTCCCTCGGAGTGTAGTGTTACTTTAATTAGCCTTGGACCGCAGCCCTTGTAGTTAGGTGATGACGGCACTCTTGTCAGGGATTTGGCAATAACATTGTCTACAGAGAGTGCTTCACGGATGTAGCACCACTGCTCTCGGTCATGAGTTTGTGCATCGTGATCAGAAGAATGTAGAAGCTCGGGAACTCCATGAACAAATATGGTTCTCTTGCTATCTCTATTAGCAATACCGTGTTGCTCCACTGCTTCTTTTGCGCGATCTTTCCAAGGTAGATCAGGCAATATGCGTACTCCGCTCGGTGAGTTGCGAAGACGAACTGCTGAGAGCAGGACAGCCTCTGTCTCATCTGCTGAGTTTAGTGTTACTCGAAGAATTCGAGGTTCACCAGAGTGCACTGAGGTCGGGTGACGCGCTACGCGTTGCAGCATTGCAGGCTCAACCCGAATGTTAATTGCCTCGCAGATGAAACTCCACTGGTTGCGATCGTCTTGCAATTTACCTTTTATTGTTCCAGATTTGGATTCGGGAACATTGGTGCACACGAGGGTTAACGCAGCGTGGTTTTGTCTAGTGAGTGTTGGCTTTATACTTTTTGCTGGCGATTCGCGTTGTTTAGAGGACACCATTGGAGTTGGCGGTGAAAGCTGCTTTGCGCCACGCGTGCTCGGTACTGAAAATGGACCTATGTGTGTCCCTCCCGGTGTGTTTGTCGAGGCAATCGATGCGTACGTTACCTGCTTGTTATCTGCACCGGATTTCCTACGGCTCTGAGCTGTCGGCGTCATGGATGCATCTCCAAGTGAAGCCTCTATGGTTGGAGAAGTGGAAGCAGGTATGTTTGAGGCTTGCCCACTTATGGGAGTGAGGTGACCCAGTGGATTTAGAGTCACAGACGCTGCAGTGCGGTTGGAGCGTCTAGCTCTTTTCTTCGGTTTAGACTCAGAGCTTACTTTGGCCGGGTGAGATATTATCGTGGCCGTATTTACCTCCGGGGGAGGGATCTTAGTATTTACAAATTGCGCGATTATTTCAGTCATCCTATCGCATTTTTTCATGAGCAAAGATAAGCAGTTGACCACTGGAATGACTTGACATGTTGGGCAAAACCAAATTGTGTCAGCAACTTGGTTTGTCTGTCTCACTTCTTGGACAGATTTACCTACACATTGCGGACAGTACGATCTAATGCAGCTAGAACAGGTGATACTGATCTTAAGCAGCTTACTGCAGTTGTCTGCACAACATTGGCGACGTTGAACCATTGGAATGCTACTAGTCCTCCTGTTGTTTACAGCAAAGCCGATCTAAGCGCTCACCTTGGTAAGTGTACTTTGCGCTAGGGGTGACGCAGGAACAGGTGAGAACACGCACACGAAGTGAGGGTTGTTCAACCGCACCAAGGTCAGTGCGGGAGGCAGATGGAGGTCGTAACGCGCAGACTGTCGGATTCAGCAATCAATCGACTTGCAGTGGTACACACACACCCACACAAAGCGGCAGCGTGTGTTAATCGGTCTGCCTTAAGCGACGATGCAGGTGGAGCGCTGATAAGCGTCCCTAGAGCTGCTCAGTTGACGAGCGGAGCAAAACGGCTGTAAGTTTGTTATGCTGCAACTTGCAGGGATGGTTGCCGCGTAGTTGGGGAGTCCACAACTTCTTCTTCCGAATGAGACCAAAATCTTTTACGGAAGACCGGTTTGATGTAGGTACACAAGTGGAATACGGCAAAGATTATGCCGAAAACTGGGAACTGGAGCAATAGTGTAATCCACACAGGTTAGATCCAGGAGATGGAAAGCACTGAGTAGAGCTCGTCGAACTGGTTCGAACGAGCGCAAGCACAATATTGTGTGGGGAGAATTGGAGTCGCCACAGAGGGCAAAGCGAGAGACGAGTTAAAGTGCGGCCGCACTGCAAGGGGGCATCTGTAGCGTCCTAAAAGATAACTGCTATCTTGCATGTACAATTTAATTGTTGACCGATTGTACATTACTCGTCCTTGTTTTAATCTTACGACCGGCTCCACACACAACTGCCTTGTAAGTTCCCGCGTGTACGTGTGCGCTCTCACGTCGCTTCATCCGTCCGCTTCTTATTGTAGCCCATCGAATACAATCCGCTGTGTCCGACTCGCATTGCCTTCTGATATCCGCGCTTACTTTCGCGCATCACCTCGGACTAGTATTAACTAGTCCTACAAATTGATGACCCCGATTCGCACACGGGAATTCAACATTTTTCTCGTTTGTATTTTTTGGTGAGTTCGTTCCTTTTTCTTGATTATATACCTGTATTCATTTATTTCTTGCGTAATTTTGGTACTTTTATCGTATTTTGTTCATTCGTTATCTTTCGACTCATATTTCGAGAGTGGCATCTGAGTCGTTTCACAGCGTAACCATGTTTACTTTGGCTGTTCCAAGTTTCATGAAACACAGTCCAGAAGTTTGGTTTAAAATATTCGAGATCGAACTAGAAAATAAGGGCATTACGGCGGACCGTCTGAGGTACAATCAGCTCGTCCCACGCCTTCCTCCGTCGGTTGTGACGCTGATTGAGGACATTCTACTCTGCCCATCAAATGAGGCAAAGTATGAAACGATGAAGCAAGCGGATCTAATAGAGTTACGGCCCAGCGCACGAACTCGATTTGAGCAGCTCAATGGTCTCAAGCTTAAAGATCGCAAGCCGTCAGCGTTGCTCCGCGAACTTCAGCGCATCGCTGGTCCCTTATTCTTGAGCGAAGAAGGGATAAAGGAGCTGTGGTTTGCACGTCTCTCAGAGCCATTGCCGGTAATGCTGTCCATGTTTATAGATACACCCCTGAAAGTATTAGCTACTAAGGCAAACGCTGCGTTCGAACGATTTCCGCAGCAGACAACCAGTAGCTCTGGTGACGTATTCTTACCGATGATAACCGAACCTCATGTTTGCTCCCAGTCGTTAGTCCGATCTGACTCTAAAGACGAGGAAATCGCGCTACTTCGCAGCAAGATAGCAACAATGAAGGCTTCGAAGCAGCGGGTGCCACGGTCAATTGCTGACCACGTTTTGGCTACCGTTCATTGCGGCTCGCCTGTGCCTGCACCAAGTACGTCACGTTCCGCAAGAAAGCGCAACATTTTCCCTACAAGTTCTCAGTCAGATATTATCAAACACGTCGAAGAAGTATGTTGGTATCACCGCCAATACGGCGGAAGAGCTAGACGTTGTCGGGCTCCCTGCATTAGGCACGACCCAGCTGCTTCAGGGAAAACGAATAGCCCGCATACTAGCACGACAAACGTATCATTCAATAACCAAGCAAACCGACTGTTTTATGTTAAGGATCGACGTTCTTCCATCACATTCCTCATCGATACGGGAGCGGAAGTCAGCGTCATCCCAGCGACCGCTAACGACAAGCACTCACAGCCTACGTACAATTTGCGTGCGGCCAACGGTTCTCCGATAGCTTCATACGGTCAGCGCATGATGAACCTGGACCTCAATCTTCGCCGAGATTTTCAGTGGGTTTTCATGGTTGCGTCTGTACCCTTCGCAATTATCGGTATCGACTTCCTCCGACATTTTGGGTTGCTTGTTGATGCTGGTCGCCACAGACTTTTAGACGATCGTACGAAACTAGGTGTTGATGGTGTCCTTTCAGATGCCCCGATAATCAGCCCTGTATTTCGGATCGCGGACGCACCGTCCGACTATTTGAGCCTCCTCGCCGAACACCCGCGACTGGTTCGACCGGCTACAGAGCTTCCACCAGTCACAACAGAGGTCGCTCACCACATAGTTACGCGCGGTCAACCAGTTAGCGCACGACCAAGACGGCTTGCTCCAGATAAACTACGGGCAGCACGAGCCGAATTTGACCACATTCTTCAACTTGGTATCGTCAGACCGTCCAACAGCCCATGGGCGTCGCCTCTGCACATGGTCCCGAAGAAGGTCATGTGAGACGCGTCCTTGCGGCGACTATCGTTCCTTGAATACGGTTACCACGCCCGATCGCTATCCGATCCCACACATAGTGGATTTGTTGTTAACTGTGGGTGTCGTGAATCTAAGTGGATCGCAGGACTGCAGCGAAGCAAACGATAAGTCCTTATTTTCGTATTTAAAGTGTTAGCTATTTTACTATCCTTTTCATCATAATTATTATGTTGATATCCCCTGCAACTATCCAACGGGGCTTGTAAAGCAACGCTTCTTAACCCGTATAAATTCATTGTTCATTGTTCATTGTTCACCGCCAGTCTGGCGGGTAAAAGTATCTTCAGCAAAATCGACTTGGTACGCGCATACAACCAAATTCCGGTAGCCGAAGCGGACATCGCTAAAACTGCAGTGACGACTCCATTTGGTTTGTTCGAGTTTCTGCACATGCCATTTGGCCTAAAGAACGCCGCGCAAACTTTTCAGCGTTTCATCGACCAAGTTTGTCGCGCTTTAGACTTCGCTTGCGCGTATCTTGACGACATTTTAATCACAGGCTCTTCACGAGAAGAGCACATACGCTACGTACGAACACTTTTTGATCGTTTATCTCAACACGGGGTGACGATCAACGCAGAAAAGTGTTCGTTTGGTGTCGATACAGTCAGTTTCCTGGGACATCGTATCTCTTCTGCAGGCGTCGTGCCACTGCAGGATAAAATTCAAGCCATCATCGACTACCCCGAGCCTCATTCTTTCAAACAGCTCAGGCGTTTTGATAGCCTTGTCAACTTTTACCGACGAGTTATACCCAACTGCGCCTCGCTGATGCAACCCGTCACGGACCTTCTCCGAGGGAAACTCAAGAAGTTCGAATTCCCTGCCGCAGCACGCGCTGCTTTTAAGTCGCTGAGAGAGGCTATCGCCAACATAGCTTCTATAGCGCATCACGATCCGGCCGCCCCACTGTCCCTCAGTACTGACGCCTCGGACGTCGCGGTCGGCGCTGTTTTGCAGCAACGATTAGCCGACACGTGGCAGCACTTAGTGTCTTACTCCAAACGCCCACAACCTACCGAATCTCGATACAGCGCGTTCGATAGGGAACTACTAGCCGTATATCTAGCGATGCGTCACTTTCGACACATCCTAGAAGGCCGCTCCTTTGTCTTCTTCACCGACCACAAATCCCTGACTTACGTGCTCGGCTCGACTACCGACCGATACTCTCCTAGAGAGTCGAGCCACCTTGACTATATCGCTCAGTTTACGACCGATATACGGCATGTCTCAGGTGTGCATAACGCCGTCGCCAATGCACTTTCTCGCATCCAAGCTATCTCCGCTGCCGCCGTCACTGCTATCGACTTGGCAGCCATGGCCACAGCACAACTCAAAGATCCTAAGGTTAATCTACTACGCAGGTCTCCCTCATTGGACATACGACCCGTTCCGCTGACATCATCAGACGGAACTATACTGCGATTTATCTCTGGGCACGCCGCGCCCAGTCGTCCCACGCGAGTTTCGGCAGACCGTGTTCGACACGTTGCACAGCTTGTCTCATCCAGGCGTTCGTGAATCGGTTAAACTCGTAACCGCACGATTCGTTTGGCGCAATGTTAATCGGGACGTCCGTACTTGGGCAGCTGCTTGCCTTCCGTGTCAACGCGCGAAGGTGCAAAAACACACGAGAAGCCCATTAGGCACGTTTCCGACGCCAGACGCACGTTTCCATCACGTGCACGTGGACCTCGTAGGTCCTCTGCCGCCTTCCAAACGCTACGTATATTTACTAACCTGCATTGATCGATTTACTAGATGGCCTGAGGCCGTTCCTATCCAAAATTGCTCCTCGGAAACGGTAGTGAAAGCTTTTCTGGAGCGCTCGGTAGCTCAATGCGACTGTCCCGCTATCGTGACCACCGATCGAGGGTCACATTTCTCGTCGACCTTTGCCACGTTGCTTAAGGATCTAGGCTGTCGCCAAGTCCAGATGACAGCATATCATCCGGCCGCTAACGGCATGGTAGAGCGTTTTCACCGCCAGTTGAAGGCAGCGCTACGTGCGCACGCAGATCATTCATGGTCTGAAACGCTTCCCCTCGTTCTCCTAGGCTTAAGAAACACGGTTCAGACGGACTTCGACGCCACATCAGCGCAGGTAGTCTACGGCTGCACGCTGCGGTTGCCCGGACAGCTGGTAGCACCAGCCCCATGTACTTCCACTTTTGACTACGGAAGTTACACTGATCGATTGGCTCACCAGATGCGTGAGCTACGTCCACCCGCTCCTCGATCGCAGAAGACACCAGTGTACGTGCACGAGAAGCTGTCTACGTGTTCGCACGTTCTTCTTTGCGCAGACGGTGTTCGACAGCCTCTTCAGTCGCCGTACATAGGACCTTTCAAGGTGCTACATCGTGCGAGTAAGGCGTACACTATTGACCGCGGTGGTCGACAAGAAGTCGTCACCATCGACCGTCTAAAACCCGCCTTTATGGAAGAGAGCACCTCGCCTACTTCGTCTAGTAATGCTTCATGCGACGTCACAAATCACCGCACCAGTTTTCCGCATGCTAATGATGTCCAACCAGACCACGATCATGGTCTACAAACTTCAGCCGTCCCGACATTTCCCGAACCTAGTCCGCCGCCTCCCACGACCAGTAGCCGTGGTCGGGAGGTGCGTAAGCCCGTCCGTTTTTCCGACTATGTACAGTGTAAATACTTTTAGCTTTGTAGATATTGTACATATTTGCCCCATTTTTGGTCGATTAATGTTTTGAAAACAAACAAAAATATCAAAAAACCTCCGTAAAACCTTTTTCAAAAAAATATTCAAAAATCAAAAAATATTTAAACGCGCAGCTCATCCGTTTGTTCTTTTTGGCGTTTTCTGCACGTGTTTTTCTATTTTCTCGTCTCTACATGCCCCAACCCTTCCCTTCGATCGACTGGCCCACACGAGGAATCTTTTCGAGAACCCTGACGGGAACTCTAGTCGTTTCTCCGCTGGAAGAGGGTCGCTTCTTCGCGGAACGAATGTCGCTGCTTCGCGAGACGAGGGTGGCTTCTCCGCGAGACGAGGGTCGCTTCTCCGTGGGACCATGGTCGTTTCTTCGTGGGACGAGGGTCGTTTTGGCGCGGAGCTGGGTGCGGCGGGGGGAGAGACCACTCCCAAGTGTACCGTTTGGCAGCAGCGGAGGTTGAGATCCTGTCGGCCTTTTTCTGGACTGGCCTGTTTTTTTTGTAGTCCGACAAGCCCGCTCCAACGGCCCGCCGAAACGCACCCTGCCCTGCAATCAATAAATAACAAATCATAAACGGCACAGCGGACTCCGACTTCCGACGAACCCCCATTTACACGAACGCACGCTCATTTTTACTCGGCACGATTTTGCCTTAGGAACCTCGTTTCAACAGTCCTTTTCGATTTCGAAGGCTTTCTATGTTCAGCCTTCTAGGGGGGGAGCTCTGTAGCGTCCTAAAAGATAACTGCTATCTTGCATGTACAATTTAATTGTTGACCGATTGTACATTACTCGTCCTTGTTTTAATCTTACGACCGGCTCCACACACAACTGCCTTGTAAGTTCCCGCGTGTACGTGTACGCTCTCACGTCGCTTCATCCGTCCGCTTCTTATTGTAGCCCATCGAATACAATCCGCTGTGTCCGACTCCCATTGCCTTCTGATATCCGCGCTTACTTTCGCGCATCACCTCGGACTAGTATTAACTAGTCCTACACATCTTTACTGCGCAGCAGCAAACGGCTAGTTAGCAAATGCTGAAACTTGAGCAGTCGTTTCTTAACAAATGCCATCGAGTGCGTGTCAGCACTTTAGCTGCATTCCCGACATTCTTAGCTTCCCTTTGTCCAGTTTGGCTGCATGCCGGGGCCAGAAAATAGACCTGGGCTTGTGTGAAACATATTTCGAGTTAGAGTGGCTCTGTGCAGTTCCATTGGTGCAATAGTTACGTTCTCCACAGGCCACAGTTGCACAGGCCGTTCGGGTACTAGATTCCACCGGCTCCAATCACGGTTTCTAACCCGTCTAGTTTCTTTCTTCCTTTTTAGTGTAGATGACCACCAATTCATTAACAAGGCAACACGCGACAAAGATTCGCATGTTCCATGTGACTAATGCAAATCCAAATTTTCTATGGCTCACAGTGGCACAACAGATAACATAAAGCACTTTAAATCGGATCGTTATAAGTTTGCAGTGTTTGCGTCAGTATCTTCTACCCTTGGAATAATTATTTGCGATCAGCAATGTTTGGAAACACAGAAATCAAATTAGCAGCCGCGGAAGGCTCTCTTATAACGCTGCATTTCATAAACACGGTTTCCACTCCCTGAATTGCTTCCGAAATTTGGGAGAGAAATTGTTTGAGCCAAAATTTGCTTGTGCCCGCAAAAATCTGAGGCAATCATTAATAATGATAACAATGCTAACAATAATGATATGAATAATATGAATAATACTAATTCTAATATCCTGGTCTTATTGACCAGAGCTAAACCAAGCAAATGTGAAGCAGGTACAGTTCGTGTCAATATTTACAGACACCTCAAAGCGCAAGAAAGTAAAGGTTTTCCCACTCCTTACGAGATAATTTTTGCCGTCACTGGATATTTACATCAATTTGTTTGATCTACAGTCGTTTACTGCTGACAAGTCGGGCATCATTTGTAAAATTATAATAAATGTATTTGAGCAAAGTAATATGGGCAGAAAATATGAGCAAAAATTGTATGATTTTGTGCGGACAACACAACAAAAATTTCCATGGCTTTCAGAGAACTGGACCAACCAATGTATTTGCGAGATTGAAATCATCGAATAGAGAAACCCTTGTCGGAGCTAGTTTAGTGGCTCACATTGTCGAAAACACATTTCAAACGGCAACTGAATGTTTTCCTATTGATTTTGAAACAGTTGTGGCGAAAATGTATTCTTACTTTACATTTACACTGTTCGTGTTGAAGAACTAAAAGAATACTGTAACTGCAATGGTAGAATACCAACGCATTCTACGATACGTGAAAACCAGATGGCCTTCACTTATGCCACCAGTGGAGGTAATCCAGAAAGTCTTTTCAGCGTTAAAATCCAATTTTTGTCTCGACAGAAGTGTCTTACAGTATCGTTATATTTTTTTGAAACTCACTGCCCTGAGCTGTGGCTTATCTTTATACACAATATCTGTCATTTTCACGCTACTGTACTACTGAGGAACCAAATATTTCGACATTACCAGGTCAGCCAAAGTATGCTTTATTCACCCGTATGGTTGCATTTTTAGCATTTTTGCACCAACACTGCGAATTATTAGACAACAAAACATCAATAATAAATAATAATTAATAACGATAAACGAAAGTTGACATCTACATCCTAGCATGCGTTTGTGAAAGCGGAGTTTCACTCCTGTTGTGTCGATTAGTAGGCGTGATAGAAAAGCCAGTGTAGATTTTCGATCCGAGGTACGAGCATATAAGAATTTAAATTGTCCCTTTTGTCATTAGTTGGGATAATACTAAGCACTTATTGCACACTTCTTGCTTACGCCGGTTACGCATGTCGAAGCGCCACCACAATTCTACCGCAGTAACCGGGTAATGTGACACCGCTGTTCCGATTTTGTCCACCGTTCCAACCAAGCATACACACCGTATGTATCGATCGGTGACCTGGCCTTGTGGCGTGCCGTAGGATGACTCCCACTCAACCATCTGCGCCATCCATCGTTTTTGCGATGGACGAGATTGGCAAGGACACCTGTACCCACATGTATACATATGGGTCGTTCACACCCATGTGACCGGGGGTGACACTTAGACCAACATTTACTTTTGGACAGTTGGCAATCTAGTGCGCTCTATCTCACACCCGAAGGAGGAACCCTTTGTCGCGCATTAACAGAGTAGAGAGACTGGAGCTTTGAGATTTAGCATAGTTTAGTTCTCCACAGGACGTAGTTGAACAGACTGTTCCGTTACTAGATACCAATGGTTCCAATCATGGTTTCTAATTCGTCTTTTTTCTTTCTCCGTTTCTAATGTAGCTGATCAAGGTCGACGAGCTGATCGAGGCGATACTGCTTGGAGAAACAGGCTTCGAAGGATCCTGTCCGTTTCTTAGTTATCTACGAATCAGAATCTCTGTTTTATCTTCATTACTGACCGATGTGCGCTGCGGTTAGAGATGACGCGAAGTGGTCTTTGCAGGCTCATTTGAGCTCTTGTGTGTCTGATGATGATGTTCTTTCTCTTTGTTTAACACAGTATTTTCCACAGGCCTACCTTCTCATCCTGCGTGCAACAAGTCGTCGCTCGTGTGCTTCCTATTTCTCTTTTGTTTTGGATAACCATTGCTTCAGAGCAGTCGTTGAGCAGTGATTCCTCATCAGGCGATATAGGTTAAGGATTTCTGGACTCAGCTCTGAGACGTTTTTCACAAACGTTAAGACGATATGTCTAATCGTCGTTTGTGTGGGCGAGGCATTTTGAACTCTGAAGTTTACGTATGTTGAGAAGAAACTGCGGGAGTGTTCGTGGTGCACGAACGACGCTTCACTTCAATCCTTTCTAAATCTGTAGTATTGCAGTACGATTCTAGTTTCACAGCTACACTCCGCAACAGGTTAATTTGTGAAATGATCGATGTTGAAATTTAGTACTTGATCTTTGTGCGTCTTTGCTGTAAAATGACGTTTGTAGTTCTAGTACACTATTTTGGTAAATATTTAGTCTAAGAAGGGCAACTGATTTTCTCTTTCCGATTCCGTGGTCCAAAGAATGTCGTCCACTGCATTGTTCAGCAGCTTTTGCGTGGAGTACAGCTGGATGCTTTTAAGTATCACGAATCGGTTTTCAGCAGATCATGCTCACAAGTTCGGGTTCATGATTGCGAGCAAGTTAGCTTACAGTTTCCGAATGACAATCTCAGCGGCCACTTCAGCTAGCCAATAAAGCCCTTCAATTAAGTTGAGGTAGGCGGTGAGGCAAAAGTGGTGAAGCTCGCGTAGACTTTTCACCGTCAGCTTCCCCATGATTCCTCTGCCACCGTTCGTGAGCATTATGATACTCCCCTTCTTCAATTGTAAGTAAACGTTGAAGAACATCGCCGTTACTTTAAGATCTATTCGTAGGCAACTGAGTTTGTCGAGAAACTACCGCGCATCATTTACAGAATTTCATGATCCGTACAGGAGAATTTTGAGATGTCTCAATACCACTTTGGATAAGTTATAGATGAATGTACCAAGGATTGACACTACTGGACACAGCGCTACACTCTCCTTGTGTGCATTCAGAAGGTCACAAAGCTGTGCGAGGTTTGAGTCACGAGATTTTATTCTGTCGTGGTCAATCGTCTTGAGTTGGTTTAGACTCTGAAGCTTATTGCGTGTCCTATTTGTCTTACCCGACAATTGTATGGTTTGATCTTTCCTCGTATAAAAAACTAAATTGTCAGCTGTACGCTGTAACGGAGCTTCGCTCCGGTGTGACTACCACCAGTCGCGCGTGGTTTGAGTATACCGCGAGGACGCCCGCCCCCACGCATATTCGAACTGGTGACCTTACGGTTGCAAACCTGGCGTACAGATCATCCGGCCACCGGCCAAGAAGATTACTTGCTTTTTCAGTGTAATCTGTTTTGTTCCTTATGCCGGCTAAACTCCCCTTGTTTGTGGCATGATCACTACAGCACCGTTTGCAATTAAGGACTCACTTGTGTTCTTTTCTTGTTGGGACGAATGATTTTATTATATGTTTCGTGTTACGGCTGCACCGACGGTATACTTTGTATGCGTCTTTGTCTACATTGAAACTGCTGAATTGCAAGGCAATTGTGAATCCAGCCTAAACTTCCCTGGGTCCGGCGTCTTTGAACCTGTAGTTTAGTCCCCTGATGCTGACTTACGTTCAGCATTACTGAGTGGCCAGTTTGATGGATTTCTGGTTCAGCCATCGTTGACAATTGCGCAGTCATCTCTAGTTACTTTTGTCAACTTGTTTTGAAGAGAGGTCCACTTCTTCGCTTTAGACTTTGTTGTTCTGCGATCTGTCACCTCGCTTAGCTCTCCCGTCAGTTGTTGATGCGTACGAAGGAAGCTCGGTATCGATTAAGACATCTCTCATGTTTCGTAGTGCACTTGAAAGCGCCAGTAATTATCATCGGTATCATGTATTTTAGCGTGTTTTGCAACAGCCAACACTTATGAATGGTTTAACAGCGACTCTGGAACTGCTCGAATATCAAGATTTTCTAACAAGCTAATTAATACTACACACTGAAGATACCGCCTCCACAGGTGGTAAAACGTCTGCAGTAAAATTTCCCGGCTCGGACTTTGTTCAAGTTTTTGACATTTAAATCTTGGTAATCACAAGCCCGAAGGAACTCCTCTGCTCATGGAGTACTATAGAGCAAGGCTGCTGTGTCAGCGGCCCTGCAGTATCTCTAATCTCTAAGGCGCTAAGGGAATGGTTGCTATGTCGATTACTTCTGTTCCATTTTCAGTTACACTGTTTTCCAGTGAACTGCATTGATACTTGGATGTGTAACGGGAACATCCCAGGCTGGTCCATGTATCCACGCAACAACGGTGTTGCAGCATCCGACTGGTCAAGTGTTCAGAAGCTTCTAGCAAATCCTATCTGTCAACGCAGCTCAACTAAATCAAGTGTTCGTCGTTCGCAAAACGTAACTGCCTCAATTTTGGACCCTTGCTCTACGTAAGCGAAAGAATGCTCTGTGGTCCTAGATATCACCGACCTACTGGAATTTGTCGGCTCAGTGTATCCGTCACTGATGCTATCGGTCCTGGCATTGCCAATCAACTCAATTTTCATAGTGTTGTGAGCACTGGAGTTAAATACCAAGCGAACACGTCTTCCGTCCTTGGTGCATACTAATTAAACCAAACTTTAATGACCATCTAAAAAGCACTATTCGAACATTCTAAGGTCCTCAGACTTCTTCTTAATAGTCGCTGCAAAGATCTAGTCAGCTTCCGATTGATCCATCTATTTACCTAGCGACCATACGCATTATAATTTTATTATTTGTATTGTCACTTCTTTGACTGTGAGTTCGTATGATGTTATGTAATCTTGAAGATTAGCCCATTAACTAAGGCATGATGGCCATCAAGGTAGGAGGTCACGCTTGATTACGTTTGGAATCTTGCTCTGTGCTCCACACCTCTAGACAACTTGGTGTTTTCATACCCAACAGTGGCAAGCGATACTGTGGGCCACATGTGTTGCCAGGCCTGAGCTTATTAATGCGATTTGAACATCTGTATTCAACTGCGGTGCAGGTGCAGAAACCGCAGCACTGAACATAGAATGTGAACAGTGGTCAATAGGCAATTTTTCTCCGCATTCAAGAAACTGATGGAGGTAGATACGGCTGTACGATGAATAAAACAAGTACGAATGCAGTGCAAATATTGTTAGTTATCTCGTAGTTAGTAGTGGTAATTGACTCATCCCATTCCATCCTGGCTTTCCCCAACGCAAACCGCTTGGAAACCACTCGTTGTAGCAACATGTATGCTGTTCAGGTCTACAACAGTTCAAGTGGGCGACTTGTTAGTAACTTTCATTACCAGCACCAGCACAACTTACGACAGGGTCATCTGGTTGTAGGGCAAATGAAAGTTCCGCATACTCCAAAGTAGTGATATATAAAACACCATCTACCATGCAAAGCACATCGTCAGTTTTGAAAACATATAGGGTCAGTAAGCGGCCACCTTACGAGGTGCTGGCGAAGCTGTGGTCAAACACTGATTGGCTAAAAATCGAATATTTGTAGAGCCAATATCACAAACATGGTTTATACTCACAGCAATGTTCGGATAACCACCCAAAACGATCAAGTTTGAGAGCCACAGCAAGCATTGACTAATGGAGTAGGCTCCTGCTCGCGGACCTTGACGGAATATTTCAGACACGATCAGCGCAGGTACTGGGCCTAACCCCAGTGCATATCCACATATAAACACCAGAATCAGACATGTGGAACAGATCCCCATCGCTTGCTCCACCGATTTGGAGTCAGTATCTGCACCCACGTTCACTGTGACTGTCATCAGAAGAAGGGCTACGGCGACAGCAATTGTTGGCCAGAGCAGGAGTGTCCGACGTCCAGCTCGTTCCAGTAGCATCAACGATATTATCGTGACCACCAAGTTCACCATCCCAATGGCTAGCACACAGTATTGAATGTAGTGTTTCTCAATGCCTGTCATGTTGAGCATGGTCGCTGAGTAGCATATGACCTGAGAGAGCAAGAAAAACGGGGCACAAGTATGAGAAATTATTTTTAAGCGTACCATGGTAACCCGAATATTCTTTAGTACAGTAGTTACTGTGCCCCTGCCGAAAAATACCCTCGTCACCACGTAGACAATCATGGCTACTGTTCCGAATGCTCATCACTTATTCCTTACACAGACAGAGAATTTTGCACCAAGTTAGACGGAAGTTAGGTGACCTGCTTAGATTAACAGCACAACTTAAGTAAGGGTAAAGTGTTGGTTGGAAGAGGCTAAGAAAACGGCAAGCCTTGGACAGTAATAATGTTGATTCTGATGAATATCAATGCCTTTTTACAGGTGGTCGCCATGGACAGGTTCATACGTAAACGACACAACTCATGATCATTGGAACAATGGTCTATTACGGGCAAAAATGCGGATGTCTAACAAGTCCCGCAGGATGGCCAAAAGAAAATCACAATATGGTGATTAGTAAACAAAGGGAGACAATGAAAATGGTTTTTGTAGACTCACCACAGTGTTAACCCAGAGGCACGCAGAAAGTAACAATCTCACCTGTGTAGGTTAATTCTGGTTGTGCAACGTTCGTCACATTATATCGTCTGTCGACACACACAGGCTATATCTCGTAGTGTAGGTGGGTTAGAACAATATCAAGGCGATTTCTAAACACAGGCAAAGTGGGGGCCGGAACGATGTAATTTGGGACGGCGCTCCAAATCTGACACACACGAAGAGAGTAAAATTTCCGTGGGCATTCTAGCCCATTGTATTGCGTGGCTAAGCTGAACCGGTAACGCCTCAAATTCGTGTTGTGGCTTAGTTGTGGTAGATGACGGCAGACGTGGTTGGGGTTCTGTAGAATCCGGTAGGCTATAATAAGGTCACCAGGTAGGCGCGGGTACCGGCTACAGCATAATTTTAGGGTCCTCAGTCTAAGTTGATAAAGCAGGTTGAACAACCCTTTGAGCTGCTTCGTGGCTCGTCGCTGTGGAGTCTCGAGCGCTGCAAGGTCTTGTTTGTGCCAGGGCTGCCACACCTGGGTCGCGTATTCCATATGAGGCCGCACGTAGATGCTAGGTAACTGCGAACAGACTAAGGGATCAAACCACCCAAATGCCCTCCGCAGCATGCCAACGTGTTGGCTCCCGGTCTTTGATGTCTTCTCAGATTGTTATGAGCAGACCAGATTAGTCTGAACTAGTACCCCAAGGTCGCGCTTCTGGGTGACTGCTTGCAGGACATAATCTCCAAGCTGGTATGTAATGTTGGCTGGTGGCGAACGTGAACCAATTTACAGTTCCTCTAATTGAACTGGAGCAGATTGTGGAGTGACCAACCATAGGTTCGGTCCAGGTCTCGCTGAAGTGCATCGCGATCTGCTGAATCGGCGATCGTCCGCCACATCTTAACCTCGTCAGCGAACAGAAAGAAATCTAGAGCAATGTAAAGCGTAAGTTCGTTAATGAATATGAGAAACAGACGTGGCCCCAGAACTGATCTTTGTGGTACTCCACATTCGACATAAATCGGATCGGACAGCGCACTTCGAACTCTGACCTGCAGTTGCCGATCTTGCAGGAAACTCCTGATCCACCCAATGACTGGATCACCAACTCCATAGCTTTCGAGCCTGTGAAACAGAATGCGGTGGTCTAGTCGGTCGAAGGCTTTGGAAAGATCGAGGTAAATGACGTCTGTCCATCTGTCTGTCTGTCCATCAGTCCATCTGCCTGTGTAAGCCGCTTCCGTCCAACTACTGCGTGCAATCAGTAGGTTGGTAGTTCATGAACGGTGCTGGCGGAAACCGTGTTTCTCGGGTGCTATGATGTTTTGCCGCTCTAGATGATTGCGTCCACCTTTGAGAGCACAGGGAGGAGGACCACTAGGCAATAGTTGGCGGGTTCCAAACGATTAGCGCTTTGAAAATTGGAGTGATTACGCTATGTTTCCGCGTGGTAGGCACAATTTGTTTACCCAAGCACTTTTGGAAGAAATGCGATAATGGTCCGGCCAGCGTTGTTGCTGCTACGTTCAGCGCCGTCGGGTGGATATACTCGATTCCGGGAGCCGTTTCTTGAGCACAGCTGTGGCAGTAAAGTCGATGTTAGTGAGTGCTGAAGTTGGGGTTAGGGATGTGGGTAGGTAACACTGGCGGACGTGCCTTTGGAAGGTTGGGGCATACTGCATTCATAGGGCGTTGGCTGCCTCTTCGGTACCCTGTGCCACTCCGACTGGTGTGTTAAGTGAGGGCATACCGAGCTTAACTATCCGGATGGTGTTAACATGCTTGTATAGAAGTTTTTTTGGGCGGGAGAGCCTATGGTGCGCTGAGGCTGGTGGTGGCTAGACCCTGACAGATGGTCTACCCACTGCTGCTACTGTTGCGCCATAGTCTCATGTCCTGGGCGCCTCCACGTGGCGACCGCTGGGTGGGAGTTAGGTTTCGTACTTCTCCCTGCTAAGATCCAGGACACCAATCCGCATGAGTCAGCTAACTGACCATGTGCTAGACCCTGCCTTTCAGGTGATCATTTAATCGAAGGCTTTGGCTGAGGACCGGAGTCGTTCTCCTGTCAGGATTGGGCGCCCTGGCAGTATCCTAGTTCATCCTCTCCGTAGTTTAGGAAGTGGTCGATGGCCCACTTCCCGTAAAACCTAGCCATGGGAGACAACAGGTTACGGGTTATATTCTCAATGCTCGATCAGCGTAGAGCACGAGTGCCACGCATTGTCTCTGACGGTGGGAGGACACCTCCGGGTGTTCAATGGTTTGCTACTGCCCGCCTCAAGCCAGGCAACCCCTGGTCAAATTGGTGCAAACCCGCCAAAAACCCACCTGCGTCTGGCCGTGATCGCAGGTGCGTATCCAATTACGGTCGCAAAACATATGATAACTGTTCCAGAACCTCAAAGGCTGCGTGTGACGGCCGTCAAGCAGATCCCAATCTGTCTCTGCAATCACATTCCCGAGCTGCATCTGCTCTCCACTGCCTTGTGGGTCAGGCTATTGAGCCAAAGGCTCCGGGCGGAGTCCCGCAAGCAAACCTCCAAACCACCCACTGCCTTGTGGTTCAGGCTCTTGAACCACTGCTCCGGGTGGAGTCCCTCAAGCAAACTTCCGAAGGACAACGACCACCTCGCGTGCGATTGCCCACCAATGCAATCGTATGCCAGCGCGCAAAGCACTCAGCATCGGGTGCTGGAACTTGCGCACACTACTGGACCGGAACTCGAGCGAGCGCCCGGAGCGACGCACTGCACTGGTCGCAATGGAGCTGGCGCGCTACCACATCGATATTGCGGCGCTCAGTGAAACTCGGCTCGCTGAGCAAGGTAAGTTACATGAAGCAGGTGCCGGCTACACCTTCTACTGGGTGGCGAAGGCCGCCTCAGCACCACGTGAACATGGGGTCGGATTTGCAATATCCGACCGCCTGAATGGCCAGCTGGTGGGTGAACCAAAGGGCATCAGAGCGCGGCTGATGACTGTTCGCTTGCGACTCGGAAGAGGTAAGTTTGCTACTTTTATAAGCACGTACGGTCCGATCATGTGTTATCCTGATGACACGCGTGATCAGTTCTACACTGAGCTATCCTCCGTGCTACGGTCTGTGCCGAGGAGCGACCGACTATTTCTGATGGATAATTTCAACGAGCGCGTTGGGCGTGATGCATCAGCATGGACAGATGTTATCGGGGCGCATGGCATTGGTTCAGCGAATGCGAACGGTGACAGGCTGCTCTCACTGTGTGCCACTCACGGCCTGACGATCACGAACACTCGGTTTGCAGTGAGTGCGAGTGATATAGCAACTTGAATGCACCCACGGAGTAGTCACGCTCACCTGCTCGACTATGTCATCGTACGTCAGCGTGATATGCGTGAAGTGCGTATGGCACGTGTACTGCGTGGAACTGATTGTGGCACTGATCACAAATTGGTTCGGACCAAACTGTACATATATTTTCGTAAATCGATGTATTGCACTCCCGCCGTGAATCGGCGTAAATTCAACATTCTCTCCCTCGGTACTGTGGCGAAACGTACTGAGCTGGAGAAGGCGATGGCTGCACGCCTGTGTGGTGATGTGGACTGTATAGCCACAACGGGCGACCTGTGGCACCACATTCGCGACCAGGTGACAGCTGCTGCCGAGGAGACCATTGGGCGCGCAAACTGTAAGCGGCCTGATTGGTTTGATGACAACAATGTGACGATTGGGGCATTGGTGTCAGAGAAGAATGCAGCATTTGCTGCACATGTGGCAGACCCCAGTGACTTGGGGAAGAGGAGTCAGTTTCGCAAACTTCGACGGCGACTGACCCGAGAGCTCCGTCGCATTAAAAATGCATGGTGGACGGAGAAGGCGAAGCAGATGGAATGCCACGCCGAACGCCGCCAACACAAGGAATTCTTTGACTCCTTGAAGGCGGTGTATGGACCGAGATTGGAGCCGCTGAGGACACTGGTCTATGGTAGTTCAGTCGCTACCTGCACCCAGACTGCAGACATAATGCAGGTCTGGCGGAAACACTTTGACTGTCTCTTGAACAACCGTTCAGAGATCGACTGGCCTAAATTGAACGGCCTGAAGCAGCACGATGTGAAGGCGGATCTGGCGGATACGCCGACACTAGATGAGACGCAGAGAGCACTTGCTCAGCTGCGAAACGGCAAATGTGCCGGAGGTGACGGGATCCCACCTGAAGTACTGAAACACGGCGGACCCACGTTGTTGACTGCGCTGCACCACTTGGTGCAACGCGTGTGGATTGAGGAGGAAGTGCCTTCTGAGCTGAAGGATGCCTTTGTGCTACCACTGTACAAGGGCAAAGGGAGCAAGCAATGTTGCACGAATTATCGTGGCATCAACTTGCTGAGTTGTGTGGGCAAGGTGATTGCCCGAATCCTGCTCAATCGCCTCGTGAGTCAGATTGTGGAACCAAACGTGGCGGAAGAGCAATGTGGATTCCGTTCGGGTCGCAGCATTATAGATATGGTGTTTGCGGCTCGTCAGTTGCAAGAGAAGTGCAGAGAACGACACCAGCCTTTGTACTCGCTGTTTGTTGATTTCCCCAAGACATTTGATACGGTGAACCGCGAGGCACTAAGGCTGGTGTTGGGTAAGTTTGGTTGCCCGCGTAAGTTTGTAAGTTTAATTGAATGTCTGCACAGTGGTATGCGAGCGAGGGTGCAGCTGAGTGGAGAGACCTCTGATGACTTTACAGTTGTCTCTGGTGTGAAGCAAGGCTGTGTGTTAGCTCCTGCCCTGTTTAATATCTATCTTCATGCAATGTTGTCTTGTGCTTTTGATGTGGCTTGTGCTTACAGTGTTCGTGTGGAGCACCGTATTGATGGTGGGTTGCTGAACATCCGTCGTTTCGGTGCGAGAACTCTAGTCTGTGAGACAACTATCCGTACGTTGCTGTTTGCTGACGACTGTGCGTTGTTTGCACACAGCGCGGATGAGTTGCAGCACATGACTAGTGCTCTGGCTTCGACAGCGGCCAAATTCGGGCTCACCGTCAACACAAGCAAAACTGTCTGTCTCTTTCAGCCTTCACCGGAGGTGCAATCTTCAATATTGCCGCGAATCAGCATTGGTGCTGAAGTATTGAAAACCACCTCCCGCTTCTGCTACCTTTGAGTCTGATGTCGACTGATCAGCAGCTACACAGTGAGCTGCGTATCTGCGTGTCGAAGGCAGCGGCGGCATTCGGGAAGCTAGAGTACCGAGTGTGGAACAACCTTCAGCTTACCATTGGCACGAAGCTAATGGTGTACAAATCCATGGTGCTGTCCGTTCTTCTATACGGCAGTGAAACGTGGACGATGTACCGTCGGGATGTGCGATATCTCGAGCGGTTCCATCAGCAGTGTCTGCGACGAATTTTGCGGATCGGCTGGGGCGCCAGGGTTGCAGACACGGAAGTGTTGCGCCGAAGTGGGATGTATGCAGTGGACTGCATACTTTTACTGAGACACCTGAGATGGCTCTGTCATATGAGCCGTATGGATTCGACGCGGATACCGAAACAACTCTTGTATGGTCAGCTGAGTATTGGGAAGTGGCATGTGGGGAAACCCAAGTTACGTTACCAGGACATGATTAAAGTGAGCCTCACACGTTCAAATCTTGATTGCAGATCATGGGAATCGAAGGCCGTTGATCGGCGTGCATGGCGCGATCTAATCACGAAGGCAGTTGCTGAAGTGCGGGAGAAAGCCCTCATGCATGCAGAGAAGAAGCGGCAAATGCGGAAGCGGCAAGTGAGGAAGCGGCAAGCACTGGTGGGTTGTACTCCATCGACATCGAGCGCATTGTGCTGTAGAACATGCGGTCCCGAGTGCCTTAGTCAGGCAGGCCTAGTGAGCCATGAGAGAGGTCACTCGGGACCACTGCCGAAGCGACGACGGGTCCCGCAGTGAACGTAGGCAGCACCGGCGCAGCGTTTGTAGGCACGCTGAATTCGATTTACTAACCGCGTGCTTCCATGCTAAGTCTCTTTATTTCAGGTGGTGGATTTTCGGTTCTCTCCTAATGCCTTTCTTTCTCATATAAATGTCTAGTGGGCCATGCGCTGTGCCATTTGGGGCCACTACAGAAGCGACGACGGGTCCTGCATAGAATTACGACGAGCCGGCGCAGCGTTTGTAGGCACGCTGAATTCGATTTACTAACCGCGTGCTTGCATGCTAAGTCTCTTTATTTCAGGTGGTGGGTTTACAGTTTTTACCTTAATGCTTTTCTTTCTCGTATAAATATCTCCCTGTACGCTATTTCATTAACTTGCACACATCGCTTCAGCCAATTGTATTCGATTTCCATAACATTTTTGTGTTCGTGGCATTCCGTGAACTATACTTCCTGACCTCGTGCACTTACCTAGGATCTGTTTGTAAACAACTTATTACATATGCTATTTAATTAAGGTTTATGTCACCGTTTCCTTATGCATTAATCGAGTTTTTCTCTTTCTCTTTTTCTTTCTCTCTCTCTCTCTCTCAAGTGTTTGGCTGTTGTTTGATATCCCCGGTGTGGCTGCGCTTGATGTGCATGTTGACAAGGTGCCTACCTGTCTATTACCCACTACCTCGTCCATACTGGCTCCAGGAGACAGTTGGTCGTTGCTGGAGGGGACGGGGTGCACGGTCCTTGTGGCCGTGTTAGGCTCGAAGAGTGGTTCCATGCACTCAGTATGGAGCGGACTACGGTTCAGCCACCGCCTTGTGTGCGCTTGATTCCCCAAATACAGTGTGCTTGTGTTTGCCTGTGAAGGAGTGTGGGCCGGCTCCGTTGATGAAACGTGGCTCCCATCCGCATGCCTCCCGGTCTTATTCCTTCGGGTTTACACTGGATATGGGGTGTGTGGTTGGAGCTGTGGGTGGTGCAGCGCAAGCCATCCATGGTCCCTCTGTAGGCGCAGGCGTCCTGTGGCTTGCCACAGTGACAGGCAAATCCGAAACCGGATGTCGCCAACCATAGAAGCTTTTTGTTGTTCGCAAAGTTACAGGCCAAATGTTGTTGGTGAGTCAATTTGTCCCCACGGACAAGCATGTTACAGTGGTTGCGCTGGGTCACACAATCGCTCCATGTATCGGGACAAGGACGAGCTCTGTAAGTATGCCAAGTTGCATTCCTTATTGGCATGCATTTGCGAGTTCTACTTCTGATGAAAGACGAGGGATTGTTGGAGTAAACGCCGTTTGTTTCCGAAGCAGTTGAGAGTAAATTGCTGAGGCTTCCAACAAACTGAACCCAGGTGCTATCAGATGAGTCACGTCACAAGAACCCAATCGGTCGTCTCAACAAGGTTATTCAAGAGGTGGTAATGTGTGATAGCGAGTGTTAATACTGTGTGTTCCTCAGGATATTCAGCGGAACACATATAAAGCGTAGTGACGTGGTCGCTTAACCCCAGTGGGGTGCCTATAAATGACCTGTTGATCATGAGTTCTTCATTTGTAAGTACGAGGTCAAGTATCGATGGTTTGTTATCAGCTCTGTACCTGGTAGGTGAGATGATGTGATTGTAGAGCAGGATACTTGTGATAATGTCTTGCAGTTCGGTCTTGCATGTTTCGCTGGGGATGCCGAGGTTTCCAAGTCGTGCACGTTGAAATCGCCGGCGATGAGAACGTGGATATAAGTTGCGAGCAAGCATTACTTTAATGATGATATTAGGTGGGAATCCATCTCTGGGTTGAACGATGGTGAGCGATATATGACTGCCACAAAACAGTTGGCGTTGTGTCTGAGACGCAAACGGCACCATAGCGAATCGGTGACCAGCGTCTCCGGATCACACATTGGTTTGCATTTTAAGTCGTTACGATAGTATAGGATAGCAACGCCTTCCTTGCTAGGACGGTCGTGTAGGGACAAGGACATACCCTGCATCGTGATCTCGGCACCCGTAATCCCTGAGTGCAACCAAGTCCCGGTTATGGAGATGAGATCCCAAGCGTTTGTTGCCTGGCGCAACCGAAGCTCGGTGAGTTTGCTGAGGAGGCCTTGGGCATTCCAGCGCATACAGGAAAGTGTTTCGGTTCTCAGAAACGATCCGAAGCACTAGGGGCTAGGATGATAGGTTGTGACGACCTTTGTATGGTCGGTCGCTAGCCGCTTTTTGGGATATTATCAGCGAGTCGCTTGGAGTTGGGTTCGGTGGGATTGTGATTAGCTTCTCTGACAACTCAATTTGTACCATGAATAGGGAGTGGCTGCAGGATTGCACAGGAAGATCCTGAGTTTCTTCAGACTTGCTTCCGGTGTGAATTTTGGATAAGAGCACTAATTCCTTTGCCTGATGTGGTGGTGCTTTAAGTCGGACGACAGTTCCGCTCTTTGCCCGGAGCTCAGTTGGCAGTCTGTTCCGAAGTGAATGCCAGCGTTCGACTAGCCTAAGTGCCATCTGCCTAGTTTGTAACACCACCTTAATTATCCTTGGACCGCACCCTTCGCAGCTTTCTGATCTCGGCAGTTTCGAGAGAGAAGTAACAACAACGTCACACAAGAGCAGGGTCTCACGAATAGCGCGCCACTGCTCCTGGTCGTGTGCCTTTGTTTCGAATTCATCATGCTCGTAGATTGGGGGACGCCGTGGACAAAAACGGTTCTGGCCATGGCGTTTAGCCGGAACTCTGCCTCGCTTGCTTGCGCTCGCTCCAGGGAACGTCTAGAAAGACGCGGATCAAACCGATTTCGTTCTGGAAACAAGTAGTCGAAGCAACGCTGCTTCTGCATCATCGACAGAGTTTAGCACAACCCGAAGTAGTCTGACTTTGCCATAATGCTTGGAATTCAGATGGCGGGTGATCCTTGTCAAATTGGAGGGTTTAATCTGAATACCGAAAAGATTATTTATGAGATTCCATTGATTCAGGTCATCCATCTGATTCCCCTTAAAAGAATTCAATGTTGACTCAGAAACGTTGGTACATATTATAGGTAGGGCATCCAGTTGTTTCTGAGTGCCTTTCTTGGGAGTGTGAACCGTAGTTGTGAGACCCAACGATCTGCTGTGCATCCGCGCAGCGTTGCCTTTCACAGTAGTTATAGGTGTGAGTATAGAAAGAGCAGCGTCTGAGTTTGGAATGCACTCTGATGCAACAACGGCCCAGCTGCCACTGGAATTTGCAAGTTTCCTGGGTTTCAGCGACATCTGGAGGGAGGAAGTGAATTTGGGCGAAACTGTTGTAAATGCGCTGGGGGTTAGGTGTCCGGGCGATTTGTATTATTGACAGTACTTGCAGGTGTAAGTTTATTAGTACAGAATTCAATGTTGTTGTGCTGGTTTGCAGTGGAGTTAAGCGGAGGAGTCTTTGTCAGACCTACTGCAATGGTTGTTCCTACCGGAGCTATTTTGATGCCCAGCATCTTCTCAACTACGTCTGTAAGTCTCTCATACTTCTGAGACAGTGCAATTACGATTTTAACTAGTGGGACAGTATTATAGTTCACACAGAACCAAAATGAGTTGGGCCTGCCACTGATCAGCCTGCACTCGCCTGGTGTGATTTTCCTGCATTTCGCATGGAAATAGGTTTGGCAATTTCCACAGAAAATTCCTATGTTGACCATCTTATTGCGCGTTCCACAGGCGCTTTTAGGCACCGCGGCTGGGTTATTTGCACTCATCAGGCACGTGAATGTGTAATGGTTAGTCGTACCCAGGACCCTGGACTGACTGATCCGGCGTCAAGGTTAGCCCGTCGAGACAGTGGCTGTTCCAATCTCTCACTCTTGTGGCCGCGCAGATAGTGGTATTCAGCGGTGCGCACACAAGCACGCGAAGGTTCAGCTTATATTGATGGGGTCGCGTTACACGACGACGCAAGCGGGACGTTGGCAAAGTACCCTAAGTGCCTCGGACGCGATTTTCAATAGTCGAATGACGCAAAATGTCTCGTAACTTTGTTATGCTGTCGCTTGTATGGATGGTTACAGGGTCGTTAGAGAGTCCTCAGCTCTTCTACCGAATGAGACCAAAATTATCCTCGAACAACCAGGGAGTGATGTAATTTCACGAGCAGAACTCGAAGGAGAATGAGAACGGGAGTAACAGTATGCTCCACAGAAGGTAAATCCCTGAGATGTAAAGCACTGAGTAGCGATCGTCGAACTAGTTTGAACGAGCACACGCAAAAGGAGGTGTGTGAAGAAATGGTGATCACAGCGAGTGAGGCGAGAGCCGATAAAGTGCGGCCGTACCGCAGTCGTTAACAGAAGTTCTTGGTACAATATGTAATGTGAAGTTAGCAACTGCATTAGCAACCATCGACTTACATGAAAATAGTCTATTACCTACGACACAGCACGAGATTACTTTTTCACTCACTACGGTATCGGTCATGAAGTTGAATCATCAGAATCTGGTTTATTTGTGAATTTTCCACGAAATTTTACCATGTATTGACCTAGATTCTCACAATGGACTAGTCGAATTCAACAAAATTATCTAGTTACTTCCCAAACACTGCATGCTTGACCAATGAACTTCGGAAATGGCGTAGCTGAGCGAAACATAAATGCGATGAGTTAATTGATACTATTGGAATAGAGGTAAGTAGTAACGTAGGCCAGACGATAAAAACAAGCTGGTGTTCACACAAAGAGAAATCTTGTAGGTCGCAGGTGAATGCGCGTTATGAAGAACGACAGAAGCATCGCTTGCTTATCCTCCGAAAAAGAGAGCATGCTACCTCTGGGAAGTGGTTCGCACATGAGTGTAATTGTTTTAGGCATATATAATGATTGGTAGACGTAATAAGCAAATTCATCAGCAACTTCTGCTTTCTTACATATAAAAGTGAGTGAGAAAATCACCTCGTATTTTAACTATTCGGCCAGAAATATGATCGGTTGAGTTCGCCTAATATAAACAAGAGAAGCGAGTGCGTCAAGATTGAAACGTAGCCGCCTCAAAACCGATTTGTATGCCACACATTCCAGTTGTGTAAGCAACATTACTTTACGTAGCATCACGAAATGATATATGTACGCAGGTAGCTACGTGCTCACCATAACAGTAAACGGCCCAAACGAAAAAGGCGATACGTACCGCATTTATGCCGGACAGTTGCTGAAACAGCTGAATTACGCATGCAATCAACATGGGCATACGCAAGTCGCGTTGAGTAAATAGTTGGGTAAACTTGAACTCGGGTTGACTTTTTGCTTGCTCCACATCTTTGCGTAATTCGCAGATAAAGGTATCCACATCCTCTTTCGAATTGAGCTGCTTGAATGCTTTGCGTGCTCCGGCTTCATCATTTCTTTTCATCATAAGAAAACGTGGACTCTCGGGACAGAATGGTAGAACTAGGAGAGAGATGGCAGCGGGTACTGCACAGAGTCCGCATGCGATCGGCCACAACTTGCTATGGTTCAGCGTTTCCGTCAGCGTGACCACATATGCGACCACAATGCCCATGGCGATACCCAACTGGTTACAGGCACCGACCGCCCCGCGCAGTCTGCTCGGAGCGACTTCAGTCAGGTACATCGGAGCAACACCCGTCGTGATGCCACAATTGAGACCCAGAATGAAACGGCCGATGAAGAGTAAGACCGGTTGGTTTGTGTGCACACAGAGTGCACACAAAATAGCTCCCAAAATGGCAAATGGATGGTTGAACAGCAGTCCATTTCGCCTATGATAGGGAAAAACGACAGGGAGGAAGGACATTTGTTAGCTTGTCAATGCCCGTACAATAGCAGTCAACCATTAAAGTTTTGTATGCTGCAAACAGATTGTTGTAACAGACATTTAGCTGCTCCCCACCGAAAAAATGATAATGAAGGCGCTTTATGCAGGGAAATCACGGTATTTTTTAAATACATGGAGTCATGCAAATATAGAACTTAGCTGCGCAGTAGAACAGCATCGGCAAAATCGATGATTACAGTTTGGGTGCCTATGAAGTACAGCCTAGCACAATACATTACACCATATCATCATGCGCGTTGGACGGAATTCCGATACAATTGCCACATGTGGATAAAGGCCGAGCTTGCAGTGAACTTACCGGACAAATTGATCCTACTTCAGCTAATGCTAAATTAATCTGCATGGAATAACAATGATTAGGTAGCATTCTGACGTCATTATTATAAGCATTGTGCATCACAGTGCACAAATTCTTGTAACCCGCAAAAGCAAGTTCGGAGGAATTTGGTTGTGCATTCAATTTGTGCACGCCGCATCCACTACATGCCGAAAATGTAGAAACTATGACACTTTGAGCAGCAAACATATACAATATGTTCAGTTTCCCCAGCTCATTCAGCGACCTACCCATTGGTACAAAATACAAGGGGCTGGCCTGTCCATCCTACCATCCGATGCTAGTGAATAAGGTTCGGCATGAGGCGAGTCACTGTGCTCATTGAGATCATATCTGTGGTGCCGGAATCACGAAAAGTATTTCAATTGAAATCATCCTCGCGTCCCTGCTAGCTTCCAGTGGCTGTCACAAAGGTTCCTTGGCAGTCTAGACGAGGAACGTTACCGCAGTCGCAAAGCACTAGAAAATGCGTGTACATATAAGTCTTCGTCTGCGAGTGGATTGTGAACACCGAGCGTTTACATGTTCACAAGTGAGTGGCCAATGCTTCTCCAACTAGGTCACCCCACTTATCATTGCAATAGCGACCTACGGCCTGCATCACTTATGTTTGTAACAAATACAGACAGTAACCGCTCACAAACAGAGCCTTTCGGTTGACTGTTATAACCGTTGCCACCTTTGTTGCAAACCACTCGCTTTGTACTGCTTCCTAATCAGTGAAACGTTCGGCTGTCGCGTAATACGCCCTGTGAGTGAGAGCAGTTGTTATATTTCGGAACCGACACCATGTGAGACTTAGTCGCCATCTGTTTTCCACTTCATAGTACAGAGACGAAAACGGACTCCACAAAGCAACCCGAAACGCTGAGAAAAAAGACAGTGACCTTTAGTGGGTGCGTTGCAGGAGAGCCAAGCGACCCCACAAAATTTACATATCACCGCCCGCGTCATCGAGCCGCGCGGCGCAGGATGAATTTCCTGCACCCAACACAGTAGATGCACGGCGAGCGCAGCAGGTACGGAATTGAAGGGATTCTTTCTGTATCTCAGCCCTCGAGATAGTGAATCATTGTCTACCGTAAGTCTGATAAAAGTGATCGAATTTTCAGGCGTATCACTTTTAACGGTCGCACAAATTTGCGTGACACGGGAACACGATAAATTGCCAATTGTCCAATGGTAAATGTTGGTTTGTCAAAATTTCGCTTCCCATTCACAGGGGTAAGGAATGCAGACACCCATGGGCCTCTTACCCGCAATTGTTTTATATATATTTTTAGGCTTCTGATTCTTATTAACATTTTTTATTTGCAGTCATCCCAGAATGATTCGAGTGTATGTGCGGAAGAGTAAGAGAGGAGAATATGGGGCACAAAACCTGCAGTTAGCACTGGGGGACTGGAAAAATGACATTTCCTTTAAATAGACTTATAAGTTCAAATTTGACGAAGAACTTTAAGGCGACACAGAGACAATGAATTAATTGCATTTTGCAATGTCAGTTTTTGTTTTTCTAGCCTTTGCATCTAGGTATATATTTCTGGGTAGTTTCAGAACAGATCATCAACAGAAGTTGAATAGGCACTTAGCAAAAAGATATAGAGTACGGAAGCACTGCTGTTTGGTTCGACGACTATAGACGTCCGACGTCTGGCATAAGATCTCGCAGAAAAGATGAACCTACCTCATCGATTCAACAATGAATCTAAATCTGCATATCAAGTTGCTTAGAGGGATTTCTAGTACCAAATTATTCTATTTCACTTAGAAATCCTAAAGCAGTCAGCCATTCTCGTGTAATTGGATTCAACAATGCAAAAGTAGACAGGTTTTACAACTATTTGTATACTGTGTTGAGATCCCACTAACTTAGAAGAAGTAGGATAAAGAATATGGATGAGACTAGTTTTTCGTGTTTTCAACAGCCAACACAAATTTTGGCTCAGAAAGGAAAACCCAACATAGGGAAGAGGACAAGTTCTGAATGGGGAAATATGTGACCGCCATTTTTGCCTTTAATGCGATGGAGGCATACATTCCGCCAATGTTTATATTTGTGAGGAAACGGTGGGATCCCAATCTGTTAAAGGGAGCACCTGCCGAATCAACTGGCTTTTGCTCAGATAATGGATGGTCCGATGTTGAGCACTTCACAAAATGGCCCAAATATTTCATGACTAACGTCAAACCTTCGATGACAGAAACTGCTTTGTTAATACTCGATTACCATCGAAGTCATAATACCCTTGCTGCTGTAGAATTGGCGGCTGCTAGCCATGTTACTATGCTGAAATTGCCACCACATAGTATATAATGTCACCAGCCCCGCGATCGCACGCATTTCTAGCCCTTGAAGTCGGCATCCAATACCTTTGCTGATCACTGGATGATAAAATCCTCATCAACGAATTTTGTTTCTTGATCTGGCCTCAATAGTTGGACATGCTTACAACAAAGCAGCAACTGTGGTTACCGCTACAAAAGGCAGTGAGTCCTGAGGGATTTGGCCGTTTAATCCATTTGTTTTTAACGAGAACAATTTTATTGCTGTCCAGTTTAATGAGCCACAGGATATATGTGGCAGTCAAGTCATCCATGTTTTTTTTGACTTCAACTACACCCCAAATGAACTCCTCATCAGCATACGCTTCTACTAAATGTAGTCCTATCATTCCAACTTCAGTAGCTACATATCATGAGCACATGCCTTCATCATCATCCATGATCTCATCTGCTTCCGGTAGGTCTGCTTCTTCAACGTCAGTTGACGTTCAAACTTCAAGCCTTCTGGTAATACGACGCGATCAGTGTTGACTGAAATTCCGGTCACTGAAGGCTTGTGTGTCATTCCGAAAGTAGTCATTCCAAGCAAGCAGAAAGGAGGCCGCAAAGGTGCAAATGCTGATGTACTAACAGCGTCACCATTTATAAGTCTGCTACAAGAAAAAAGCAAAGCAGCAACAGTCGAAAGGTGGCAAGAAGAAGGCCAGAAAAGTGACGAAGTCAAAACCGTTCTCTTCATCGTACGAGTCCGATAAACGATTCTACTTGGTCAGCGGGGAAGAAGTTGTTCGTAGTCGACCTAGTCAAATGTGGGTCGCCTGCGTTGTGTGTCAAATGTGGGCTTACAAGGATTGCACTCCAAAAATTTCTAAAGCCTATGTGTGCCACACTTGTGAATCAGACTCTGGTTAGTAAATCTGTAGTTTTATTTAATGCATCTGAGTATTCTCGAACTACAAATCTTGTCTGCCGATTTCAAAGTACCTACATTGTATTGTTAAGTGACGATCTGGGTAGCCCCTTGTCTATATGCCATGACTGTATTATAATATGCTACAGCGCTATCTTCACTTGTTCCCTGCATTTCTGTGTGCATTCTTAAGCAGAGACCAGATGCGTTAAGATGTCCACCAGTGGGCATCGTATTCCAAATCGGTTGGCGTTTTACCCAAAATGTAGGGTAAGATGACCACCACCAGAAAAACTATTTCTCTGCAAATCTAAAACAGTTAGTACCCTTCAGTAGTTTGAACAACGAAATGAGAAGACGAATATTGGCAGATGCTAGCATTTCGTATTATCTCATCAGTACCAATACAATAACAGGGAAATCCTTTTATATGTCTTACAGGGCACAGTCAAGCCAATCAAATTTATGGTTGTGGTCATTGTTGATGGGATTAGGTCCACGGCAACCGCAGGTTGACAACTAATTGCTTTTGGACACACAAAGCTGGTCTAATTCGGCTTATCGCGACGGCCTCGGCAAATCGTAAAAGGCGTGCATTGGTATGACGTAACAAGATCCGGAACGCTGATAAGGGATTAACCCGGTGACGAGTCGCAAAGATGTGCCTGCCTATGGAGAACGCTGGCGGCTTACGTGAGCACGTATCATCGGGTGGATTGAGTAACTTCACGCTGAACCCAGTTTAGTAAGTGTTCCTTCACTCTGAAATCTAAAACCCGTTCGGTCCTGCCGATGTAACTGATACCGCAGTCACACACGAATTGGTAGACACAATGTGATTTGGCGCCGACGCGTTCATCTTCCTTTACTGAAGGTAACGGCATCTTTCGGGTTCTGTTGATTATCACCGCCTTCGCAGCACAGTATGTACGCTGAATGGCCGGGACAATGCGTTTGGTTATTCTTCTCGCTGCGGTGTCACCCTTGAATGGTAGCTCAATGTACACCTTCTTCTTAGAGGCTGTCAACACCATCTCCTCGGGCGGTCTAACTTGGCTATGTTTGTCTATGAATCGCTTTGGGTAGCCATTCTCCATAAGTGTTTTAGTGATCAGCTCAAACTCCTCAGACAGGCAGTCGTTGGAGCAGATACGTCTGGCCCGAGTGAATAATGTTTTTACTAGCGCGTGCTTGTGGGCCATCGGTGAGAAGCTAGTGAAGTGTAGGTATTGGTCGGACCACGTTGGTTTCCGGTATACAGATCGCTTAATCAGTCCATTATCCCTGCGACTCATGAGAATGTCTAGATACGGGAGACGGCCATTCGATTCGAATTCATAAGTCACCTTCAGGTTGGCCTACTAGTTGTTCGATTTGCATCTTCGTGGAACCAAAAACAAGGATATCATCTACATATCGTTTATAATACGGCAGCTAAGAAATTTGTCCACTTAGTTTCCTATCAAGCATCGACATGAAAAAATCAGCCAGTACCGGGCCCAACGGACTACCCATAGCTACTCCGTCAATTTGGCGATATGTAGTGTGCTGGAATCGGAAAGCGATATTCTCTGTGCAAAGTAACAGGGACTGTCTCAGGAGGTCAGCCGGTATTGGTAGACGAAAATTCTCCTCTTCTGTCAGATGGCAAATGTAATCAACTGCCTCAAGCAAGGGGACATTAGTAAATAACGACTGGACGTCCACGGAGCACATAACCTTGTCGGCTAGGCTGATTTGGTCTAGGTCTTCGATTATTTCAAAAGAGTTCTTAATGCTATGCGATTTGTAGTGCTGCCTCAGTGGCGCAAGGATCCGAACTTACCAGCGAGCCAATTTGTGCTGCGGGGAATTTACCATCGACAAAATGGGTCTTAGTGGCATGCCCTGCTTGCGAGAAGAATAACCAAACGCATTGTCCCGGCCATTCAGTGTACATACTGTGATGCGGAGGCGGTGATAATCAACAGAACCCGAAAGATGCCGTTACCTTCAGTAAAGGAAGATGAACGCGTCGGCGCCAAATCACATTGTGTCTACCAATTCGTGTGTGACTGCGGTATCAGTTACATCGGCAGGACCGAACGGGTTTTAGATTTCAGAGTGAAGGAACGCTTACTAAACTGGGTTCAGCGTGAAGTTACTCAATCCACCCGATGATACGTGCTCACGTAAGCCGCCAGCGTTCTCCATAGGCAGGCACATCTTTGCGACTCGTCACCGGGTTAATCCCTTATCAGCGTTCCGGATCTTGTTACGTCATACCAATGCACGCCTTTTACGATTTGCCGAGGCCGTCGCGATAAGCCGAATTAGACCAGCTTTGTGTGTCCAAAAGCAATTAGTTGTCAACCTGCGGTTGCCGTGGACCTAATCCCATCAACAATGACCACAACCATAAATTTGATTGGCTTGACTGTGCCCTGTAAGACATATAAAAGGATTTCCCTGTTATTGTATTGGTACTGATGAGATAATACGAAATGCTAGCATCTGCCAATATTCGTCTTCTCATTTCGTTCTTTGCAAATCGTTGCAACCGCTACAGATATTACCTGCGGTGAATAAATATGGTAAGCTAACGGCGTGACAAACACAGCAAGGTAGGAATTTCACAAATATTACAAATAAAGCCAAAGGTATATACATAAACCCTTAATTGGTTTCGTCTTAGACCCTTTCCTCTTATGTTTACGAGAAATCTGTTTAACGTCCATAAATATCAAGGAAGATGTACAAACTACCCACCTCGTTTTGCTAGCAGAGCAGTATTCGCCGGATACAATTGGCTAGGACTTTTTGTAATGTCTCCACTGCGATCGTGCGACATTCGTTTGATATTCTCCCTTTCAGTTCTTAAAGACAATTGGATCTTATTTCATAAACTCTTCGTTTCAAGTACCCCCCCCCCATAGGAAGAAATCCAGGGGTTCAAATCAGGCCACATTAATGGACTTACCTGACCGATCCAACGGTAACCGAAGGGGCTACTAATGAAAATCCGGCCACGTTTATCAAACGTACCATCAAAGTGCTGTACCAATCTGCCTCGCCTTTGTTTAGTCTTAACAAGTACTCTGCAAATGCCTGTTTTCTTTTACTCATGCGCGAGGGACAAGGGGGCGGGCGGAAATTAATCGGCTGTCATTGTGCATCAGTCACTTAGTCGGCAGAATTCGAATGTGTTCAGATACTCGCGGCTGAGTCTTCGGGGGTATTACAATCAGTTCATTCGTACACTTTACGCGTTGGGAACAGTTTGCCGGATCAATCTACGCGTCGATTAAGATTAACTACGGGCGCAGCTTATTGCGTCACATCAGAAAATAGCCTGATTTTAGTTACTAGCTGCAAAATCAGAATAGGGGACGATGAATCTATCACCGATCGAAGGCGGGTTATTACGAGGAGCGCTTTTACGGTTTAGCCAGATGGTCTGTACAGCCTCGCAGTTAGTGCACGGCTAGGCTCCATCTCGGAAGCGGGCATAATTGCCCCTCGATGACGGTACCGAGGACGATTGTCAACATGACATACTTGGTACCATGAAACCGTATCACAGAGGGGACCAAGCTGTTGATGACGTGGCAACAGCGTTTTTAAGACGCGGAGGTGACGGCTATCTGATAACATTGTCATCGAAATAGCATCGTGTAAACGTCCCACAGTACAAGTGTTGCGGAGTTACAGGTTGAAAAAGGACATTCAGCGCGATATTTCCGTGGGACCACGATGTCTTTACAACTAATGTACACCATCTGTAATTCGCATCTGCTTTGTCCCCCAACATAAAATCAAGTGCGCTTCTTCAGTTATTTTCAGAATACATGAAAGTAAGAACTAATGTTGGTTTGAAAAACGTGCATTCACCACATCCGGACTCAGGCGGACAGTCGTCATACGTCCGGAAAAGCAGCTTAGAGTTGTTCAATGCTCTCTGAAATCATCAACAGTGTCCGATCTGCAATAAATCGGAATACTTGTAGCTCGGGTGATCTGTTCAGATTTTGTTCTGTTCTCCGAGCTGAACAGTTTCGTTGCATACCCACCAACACGCTGAAAGGCACCCTATCTAGACCGAAAGGGAAGACGAGAGCACACGAACGCCGGAACGTCATTTACAAGATACAGTGTAAAAATTGTGATAAGAACTATGTGGGCCAAACAGGAAGAAAATTGTCTACAAGGCTACAAGAACACAAACGAGCCTGTCGAAACCATTACCCATCATCCTTGGTCTAGACACACGTTGATGAAGAAGGGCACGCATTTGATTGGGAGAAAACAGAGATACTAGCGCAAGGAGAGACCAAAAAAGGAAGCGAATTCCTTGAAGCCTGATTTTCTACAGTCAGTTCAATAAACCGACGCATCGATTTAGATCCGATATACAGGCAGCTGCGAGAAAGAAGTTAACGTGGATCATTTGGCACATGAGTCGGAAAGAGGCGGCGCCCACACTGGGAGCTAGCAATGGTCACGGGACCTGAATCGAACTGAGCAGGTTCAAATGTCACTCGCTTGTCGGTAAGAATCGACAAAACAAATTAGTTTGCTTATAACGCACTGAGGAAGTCACCACGACTGGTGATGAAACGTCTGCAACGAAACTGTTCAGCTCGGAGAACAGAACAAAATCTGAACAGTGTCCGATCTACCTATTTCCTGTGAGGCTAGAACCTTCGACTCAACTCATACGGGTCCGTGATTCCAGTCACTGGGCCACAGGGGAATGTAACTGCTGCAATGACTGTGACTGGTTGAAACATAGCATGACTTCCCCCACTAATTTACTACTTACTAACTTGCGCAAGGAAGGATATTCCCCCCGAGAGCTAGGAATTCCCAAATTTAAGTCGCCAGTAGCCTATGCCCTAACAAGTAGTCTAGGCCACGTGTTGATTGTCAATGAATCGTAGATGCATGCATGTGGCTTGCATTGAGTGCATCACAAACGCACTTAGCCATACGGGCATCGGAAATAACAATAGGCGGCTCCCTCACACTTGCGGCGTCTAGCATTGCACAACTCAACCGTCTGCTTCAGGAACAAAGTGCAAAGACACTCACTAACAAGTCACTGCTTAAGGCCACTGAAGTTTGATAATTGACAACTCCAGTACTCGCATGAGATCAGCAACAACACAACTTAATGTGAAAGAAGAAAAGAATAAATTAGGGTTGTCGTTGGCGCAGTGATAAGTTAGCAAGCAACCCTGTTTGAATAGTGTAACATGTGGTTTTGCCTTACCAGAAGAGAACAGGAATATAGCCTATCCGCCTCCCCTCCTCTGAGAGACATACAAGGTCCTTTTCCATTCAAAACCCTCGGTTTGACTGACAATAATGAAGAATTAATTATCGTATCTGTAGTTAAAATTAAATAGAGATGACAACCATTAAAACCTTCTCCGGTTCCAGTCTCAGATTAAATATCATGTGGTAGCTCAGTTAGCACAATTAGGTGGAAGACAGCTACAAGGCCGATTAAATTCATGACACTAGTAGTCTCGTCATGAAGGATACTCGGTTTTACAATTGAAAAACGTATTAAGTGTGAGCATACAGATCATATCTAACTTACCTTCCCAGGATTTCGGCCACCCATCCAGAACCGAAAGCACCGATGGCGCTGGCGACCACGTAGGTTGTGCTCACTTGGGCATATAGGAATTCTGGGTTGATGGGACCATCCGTTGTCTGATTTTCAGCTAGATGAAGGATTGTTCGTCCAAGGAACATTTCAATATACTAAAATAAAACGGAGAGAGTAGCGAAATTTCTTCACAAATTATCCGGAGGTCGACAGCTTTACACTGCACAAATTTGTCTGCCGGTGGATGGTATTTTAAGCCATAAGAGGTGCATCTGAGCTAGGAATTTCCGGTTGAATAAAGGAAAAACCAATAGAGCTTTTACTTATCAACGTGTGAGAAATGTTAAAGTCCGCTAGTGTGTTTTCTTCGGCCTTCACTGAGTCGGTACAATGATTGACATGATGGCATCGGTGGGTGGGCCGAAATTGTATCCTGATGCCAATCCTCGTGGTTCTGCTTAGTTTAAATCTCTGTAAATAGTTTGAGCAGCCATAACTCTTATCCGTAGTGAGTCATTCCCCAATTGAATCAGTAATCACTTCCCCAGCAACAGATTCACACTTGTGCTGGTTTGAGGATTATCTACTAGTGTATGATAAAGAATGGGCTATTAAGATTTGAAGCGTACTGCAAGGAAATGACTGTGCTTATTGCCTTCATCACATATTCTGTGCACTGCCTTAAAAAACAAAACCATGTTCATTTTGCAGTCAAAGGTTATGACAAAACTTAAAATATTGTAGGTGTTCTGAACTGTGGACAGTTATGTTTGCGTGCGCCCTTTGATGAGGACCACGCTGTATATATTGTGTCATGTCCCTTCATTTAAGCCGCACCCATTTGATTCAGTCTGGTTTTAACAGTACTAACTCCCTTATGTAGCCGTTCTTAAAGAACAGCCTATCAACTACCCATAAAGCAAAGAAAAAAGAAGGTTGATTCGATACTACCACACGTTCAACAGATGATAGTTTGAAGTCCATCCTAACTAGGTGCATGCTTTACTGCTCGCAATTGTTTTGCCAAGATGAACAGAGATGGGCACACGGCGACCGATGAACCTGAGGTAAACCTTTGGTGTGGATTAAGAACAGAGTGGACTGAAGCACAGTGTCTTGGTGTACTCCAATAGCAGGCATACGGGTAAGTAAAATAGTCATCAATCTCTTCCCTCCACTTTTGACCAACGGAAAAGTACTGGATCCATTAGCGCCTTTATGCACCAACACCACACACACTCAGGACCTTAAAGTTTATTTGCAGAAAAATTTACGTAAAGCTATGTACAGTATGGTCAATATGTTTGGACCGATTCTTTTAATTCAGGCATGACTCGTACCTTTCAACGACGCAATTGCACGCAAGTGGGAAACCTCACATGCTCGTACGTATGCATCTGCGTTTGGGGGGAACGCAACCGCGTGCAAAGCCGCTGATCGTCAGCATCATCATCATCAGCAGCAGCAGCAACAGCGATATGTCAGCCATTTGAACTGATGCTTCCCCTGTCATACAACCATGAGGACCTATGAAATAAAGAATAAGAGGAGGGAGAGAAGGGGAGTTACCTGAAAACCTTAGTGCCCTAAGCAAACATTCAGGGTCAAGGCGCCTACACCTTGTGTCAACAACATACCGTAACCAACAGCCGGCTATCGGGCAAAGATAAGGCGGCATCGGCGAGATAGATTCCTTGCGGCTTCCACTGCCACGCGTCATAATCAGCCATTACTACGCAGATAACTCAGCATCAAACACACTTTAAACAGGCAACCCGATTAGGAGACGACAGCAGAGGCGCCACTGGTGTCTACTGCGAGCCATGTCCAGTAAAGTCTCGAGCCAAGCACAAGGCGAGTCACATAAACTCCAACTCGGAAGGCGAGACAGACCAGCGGCACCCAGTTTGGTCGTCAGTGACTTCATTTCACGCCGCCAAGTCAACTTCTGTCCACCTCGAGCCTTATGCGACTCTTCACCTGGCAGACTAAACAATGCCCTCCTAGGTAAGCGGTGCCCAGGCATACGTAGCACGTGCCCGAGCCAACGCAACTTATTCAGTGCTATTGTAGGGGCGCGAATCTCAGTTCACACGGAAATGCCCCGGAAGCAGCAGGAGATCGGGACTAACGCGGAGACTGGGAACGGGAATCGTCCACCCAGCTCGTGGCCTACGATGCAAGCCGGGAATGGGTCGTCAGCGACAAACGATACCGCGGCCACGCCGAGAAGAACAAGAGGCGACATGAAAGGGAGTCCGATTTTCCCAAGAGATATGCCTTTATCTACGGCCCCAGGAATCGGCCCGACCAGAGCAACACAGCCCCGAGCAAGTAAGTCGAGAGCTTTGGTACGAATCCAGTCTGGATAGGCTGCGACGCAAGGGAGCAGAAATGTAAGCGGAAAACGGCACATTCAATGTCCACGTCGGATCAGCCTAATGGCGCTTAGTGGACACCACTTCACTCGGCGGAACGTGGTGCGTCGTAAGTGAGAAACGCGGCTATATTTGTGTGTGTGCGTGGGACATGGGTGTGAACCTCTCAGCGTGCAATAAACAGCGTTTTCCCCTACCGTGTCGTTTTCGCTACACTATCTGTTGTTCTAGGGAGCTAGCATGATTATCACCACTTAGTACTCGTCTACGCACATCATCATTGCGGACACGCTGGTGCCATCCAACACCAGCAATGCTTTGCAGACAACGAGGATCAAAGACTTGAAGGCGCCTCAGATCCTCATACCGAAAGGACCAAGTCTCAGTACCATAGAGCAGAACGGCTCTCACTATGGCCTTGTATGCACGGCCTTTCTGACGGAGGAAAGCTCCCTTCTGGCGTCAAAGATGCCGCAGATTCAAAAAGGTAGCTCTGGCTTTTGCAATGCGTGAGCTGACGTCAGTTTTCATGCGCCCATCATTGCTGATGCAGCTGCCAAGATAAGTGCAATGATCAACCACCTCGAGTTCCTCGTTAGCAAGCGTCAAGGGGTCATCAAGTGGCTGGTGGCCCTCCAGCAACACTTTGCACTTTGAAGGTACGAAGTGCATACCAAATAATGGGACCACTCAGGATAGACTATTCAAGATTGATTGTGACGTCCCAACATCATCGAAAAGCAAGACCATATCGTCCACATAATCTAGGTCAACTAACCTTTTACCAGGCAGCACCTCAACGCCTATATCGTGAGATTCCGCAAGGGAACACTCTATGATAGAATCCATGACGAAATTAAACAAAAATGGGGAAATCGGACAACCCTGACGAACGCCACTTGTGGTCGGAAAGCTATCCGATAAGACACCGTAGACCCTGACGCGGCCTATAGTGTTCCAGTATAGAGCACGAAGGATGTTCACATATTTCGTGGAAGCACCTTCCCGCGCAAGTATTTCGAACAGAATCGATCGATCGCCTGAATCAAACGCACTCTTGAAATCGAGGAAAACACCTATTGTTGGTCTGCGGTATGCGTGGCGCTGCCCTGGCACTTGCCGCAAAGTGGATATATAGTCTATACCGCCATTTCCTGGGCGGAAACCAGCCTGCTCTTCCCTAATCCGAGATTCCCGTTCCGCAGTAAGGCGACGAAAGAGAACAGAATTGTGTATCAGCTTACACGCGCTATCTCTGAGTGTCTCACTGACGCCTGGTTTTCTGGGACCAGTGGCGCGGATTACCAGGAAGAGCTTATGGTAATTGCCTACTGCTCCTGCCTCCTCCATTTCTTGAGCCCTACTGGTCCACCAGGCTTCCTTGTCAGCATATAAGCTCTGCTTTAGTTCACGCCTAATAGTCCGTCATGTCACATTAGGTTCAGAGCCGGCCGGGATTGGTATTCTAGATTACAACAGGTTCACCGGCCTCTCGGATATCAATTGACTAATGCATTGACGATGGATATTGCCACAAGCAGATGCTCCTGCGTCGTGCATGGCGGCCGAGATCCTATTCCACTAAAGCTCAGTGTCCTTAGGACAGTACAGCGGAAGTTCGGTATGCAGTGCTTCTTGATAGGCTTGCCTGACCGAGAGCTGAGACAATTTCTCCGTTGCTAATCGTAGGGGACGCTTGGTGCGCCATCCGGTAAAGTTCATGGAGAAACGACAGCGTACCAAGGCACGATCAGAGTCGACGCACGTATTCCAGTACGAGCGGCAATCCAGGATGGAACCACGCCACCTGTAGCTAAGGTAATGTGATCAATTTGGATCCATCGCTGGCCAGCTACTGGGGGACGTCGGGTGGCACTTCGACGCCCACTGTGTCTAAAAGCAGTGCTACTAAGGAACAACTCCGCACAACTAAGCACACTGTTGCAGCAGACGGTCAATGTGGTCAGTCCGTTCGGAGTTAAGCCCACAGGTACCACCTATCTGAGCTTCTGAAGAGCTCAGACGGCCTACTTGCGCGTTCATATCCCCTGCATTTATTATACTATCTGAACTAGTAGCACTGCGTAGTTGCGCGTTCAGTTCGTGATAGAATGTGTCCTTGACTGCATTAAAACTGCAGTCGGTGGGGGCATACGCGGAAATCACAAACAAACAGCGTTGTTTACTACTTCGTGAATCAACCTTAGCTGATGTCGCCAAACGGGCTGCAGATAAACGGCTGTTCACCGGAACCCAATCAACCAACCACCAGCTTGACCCGTGAGTGCTGCAGCGGCGTCTCCGGATGTGTGCAATCAATAACGAGGGGATAAGCCGGGTGCAGTTAATTCAATAACCCCGTTAGGGTCAGTGATCCTAGTTTCGGACACACAACGCACATCAATACCCAGTGTATCCGAGGTGCCTGCAAGTGCAGCCTGTTGACCAGTTTGGCTTGGAGTGCGAACGTTGAATGTCGCCACGGAAACGAGATAGCGTGGCCCTACACGGGGCTTTTGCCGAAAGGCGTCCGATAGGTGCTGTGGGATGGTGGCTGCAGATGGTACTACTCCAGTAGCACTTCGGCTACTGTCAATTAATCTGGGAATTATAGAAGGATGGTTAGTAATGAGGGTCGGGATGGGAGTAAGCGAAACAGGTGGAAAAGAAAGATGGGGTGCGCCAGCAGTAGCATGTTTTCGCTTATCTGCCCTGCTGTATGCACCAGATAAGGCGACCCTTGATAATCTGCGTGACGGCCGATGCAGGAGGAAGTTTATGTTTGAAGAAAATGTGATTGTTATATGTGAGCTGAGATACTGCCGGGGCGCTCAGACCTAGACAGGAGGACGATTAGGGTCCTCATCCAAAGCCTTTGTCTCAAAAGCCTGTCCGCAAGGCAGCGGGGAGGTGGCAATGTTTTAGTTTTACAGAAATGGACGCCATCCCATTTCAAACCCCCAATCTGGAGGACCAGGAGACTGAGTTTGTCTGACCTCTCACCATTGACCAGCCTGGTAGGAGTAGCTCTCAAGGTGCCCGGAAGCATCACCCAGTACAGCTCAGTGGGTCAGTGAGGTACGCAAACCGTTGCACCCCGTTAAGTTCCAGTCTCGTTGCGACGTCATTCTACCAACAGCAAAGAAACCGCTTGATGCTGTTGGCAATAATTTCTCCAACATCTCGGTGGTGAAAGAGTGACATTCATTCACAATATTATGTTGTTGTTGCTAAAGGGAAGTCGGTATGTTTTTGTAAAGTCTTCATTTCAAATGGCCCCATAGAAAATAATGCAACGGGTTTAAATCGGGTAACCGTGCGATCAACTCAATTGGTCCCCCGCGACCGATGTAACGTTGGCCGAACTGTTCGCTGAGGTATGCATGAACCGTTTGAGCATAATGTGCTGGTGCACCATGCTGTTGCTACCAAATGGTACTGGAAACCCCGTCGGTCTCCGGTAATGGAAGTACGCAGGTCTGGAGAATTTTCGTGTTCGACGATGTTATGAAAAGTAACGGTAAAATGCATTCCGTTTATCTGGATCGTTTGGCTCCATAACCTGAATCTCAAATGCCCAAAACGTACGAAAATATTTTCTTTTAAAACCCTGTGAACAGCATATTAGGTGGCGTCACAATGCCACATTTGATGAGATCGTGTCTTTTAGATACTTCACGAATGACAGTGCAAAACGAAAATCACCCGTACTGGTACAAGGCCGCGCGGATTTTCCGCCGCTGCACACACTCCCAGATTTTGGGGTGTTCTCACCAATTTATGTACGTAACAGCCGTTGATGAGCCGCATTTCAACGTTGAGAGTATTGTAACTTCACGCAGTTGCTGCAGCGTTGAGCCCAAACTCACCACAAAGCACGCGCTGAGCTGTAGGCACGTTACGGGATTCCAGTTGGGGAAACGATACCGGCATAAGTGTAAGCTCGTGTTCCATTGCTGAAACATCTAGCAACTGGACAATGACAAGAATAGCACTGCTTACTTTACCCCACTAAAAAGTAGGATCGCAGCACGGAGACCAGAATCAAGCGATCGTTTAACTGTCGTCTGTCTGTGCTTCATTCCTCGACCAGCTGCCGCGCCGTGAAAGTTGGGTTAGCCAGCCTCAATTGCAGGGCTGGCCTGCATTTCATATGCGCACGCAGTAAAGGGTTGAGCGAAGTCCAGTGCTCTCAAGCGCAAGTGCGCGCGCATTAATCTTAGGTGCACTCGTGTACGCATTTGCCGTTATACAAGCCTCGCTAATTAGATAGCCAGATAACTGTTGGAATTGCTCGGGCTTATGTCAAGGCGCGTAATGTGCAGAAATTTAAATTGCGAGCACGAATGGATTATTGGGATAAATCCAAATATGGCGGACACGCTGTAGAATACAATCCTTACATTTCTTAGTATCGTCGTACAAGGAAATGCTCCAAACCTGCGTAGTTTCACTACTGGAAGCCGACGGAGTATGTAGTACGTTTATTGAAAACAGTATGGTGCACAAGAACGTTACGCTCAATTAGTGCTTGAATATCATAGTGAGAAGTGCGGCCTTTGTCGGATCGGCCGAGGAGGACCAGTGGAGTGTCCCGCACGGTCATTAGATTTGAAGCTGTTGAATTTTTCTGTGGGGCTATCTAAAGCATCTATCGTGTGAGCAAGGAGTGTTGCTGGGAGGAGTCAAGTTACTGTGAGAGTACATACTTCGGGTGACGTGTGATGACTCTTAACGTGTTGGCTTTAGCACAAATTCCGACTGCTACGTGGAAGGAATTACACTTGTTCCTAATCGTATCAACCATTGACACAATAAGATATGCGCACAAAGCAAATATGATAGGGCTATTCATCTCTGAAGGCAAACGGGTTGAGATTGCTTACAGTAATTGGTTTTGACTATTTGTCCAACAACTGGCCGAGTATTTTACGGAGTACTGATTCTCCTCAGTGAGGCTTCCGGAGTTATGAACTTTACAACTGGCGTCAGCACGGAGGCGCTTAGGTGCGAAATACCAAGCTATTGACTATGCATGACTGCATTAATACCTGAGCCGCTTACTTCGTGATCGTACCACAGAGTGCTGTCCCCCCCGAAGGAGGGCGAAAACACGTAAGGTGGAAGTGACGCGCCCGCCAGGAGGAATAATAGGTGTTGTCTTGGTTGAATCGGAATGCTTAAAGCATCAATTCCCCACGAAGAAATGGAATGGAGTGAAGGATCAACTTCCACCTGCTAGTATATCAGTGATTTGGCAACTGGTAGGTAAACGAAAAGGTCAATTTGCGTCATGCAGAACCATTCCTCTTCTCTGCAGGCGCTACTACCTGACGAGAAAAACCGATTCATTGAAGCAAGTAATTGTTATTTGCCTCTTTAAAGCACATTCTTAACGCAGCCTTGTGATGTGTACAAATACAGTCAGTAACGGACAAACATCCTTCCGGAAACAGTTCCCTATAGATCGTGGTAAACGCTAGTTATACTTTCCCTAGGTACGCTGGTTTTTTCGCATTGATAATGCTTGCACGATGTCAACTAGCGTCCCTCCGCCTGCAATGGCTTAACGGGCTAAGCAATCGCTTAACGGCTACTGTTATAACTGCCGCTTAGTAGTAAGAAGACAGAATTGGCACTGTTTGAAAACGTTTACATGCGCAACTGATGTTACAACTGACTGTCCGAAAAAACTGTTAACTATACATTTGGTCAAAACCAATCGATGTTCACGTGCCATATGGTTGGCTGAAAGTTCCAGGCTAACATACAAACACACGCGCTGGAAAGCGATCAATGCCGGGTTCAGACTGTGCGGCTGACATACGTGCTCTCTCTAACACCCTCCTCGGTTAAAAAATAATTTGTCACACATACGATCTTTTGCTCGGGATGACACAGAATCGCCGAATTGGGGGCGAGTAACAGCTATACACTGTGCCCATGACGGTCAAGTTTGCATAGTCCCGTTTTCTTATTTCTTATGTCCTTATCAAAGTCTTTAGCTACGGGCCCTCCAAACGCAAACAATGACAGGCGATCAATCATAATTGCTGGGCATACGACCGTGTTAGTGATGCACGGATTTCCCATGCTCTCTCTAATGGTTGTTCTACAACGCGACAACGGAAACACGTCGGCGGCGAGACGACGCGCACTAGTTTTCCATAACACGATGTCCCCCAAATGGAGAACTGACTATTACTAGCAGCGTATAAAGTGCACTCTGACCCGACATCACAACAAACTACAAACAACGCTCGTTAACAAACAGGTAGTTTGTTGCCAGCGGAATGTTTCACAGATCAGCCAAATGAAGGACATGTTTATCATTTTTTGACATGTCCAGCCATTTTTTCGCATTGTTGTTGCATCACTAAGGCCCGTGCTTCCGACACCGCATGCTCCAAAAAACTAGTCTGCCACGCGCTTTTACAACGAACGCCTTCAGAATCCCCCTGGATCATTTCGGAATGTCGTCTCTCTTAGGAAGGAATACGCAATGCGAACAAGCCAGGACCCCATCGCCATGGCAGACGATCCAAAGTCATGCATCTTGATGGGGGCGAACAGAGAGCCAACCGGGAGAAGCAACCACTTAAGGCGAGGTCGGCGTTCCTTGATTTGGTGTGAATTGACCTTTCCAGAGCTTTCCACATGCGCTTTAAATACCATTCACGAACTTTCCAGTTAACCTTTACAATGAACAGTGTGATTCGCTAATACATCCCTGTTGCTCTGCTCGTCCGATCCGGTCTTCGCTCTGTCCGGTGAGGGTGGGCAGCGACTTCGGTTTTTGATTGGGAATCAAGCGTCTATTCAGGCGAGGGACGAACACTTCAGTCTCCTCATTGCCTGCTTTACATGAGCCTTTATTATGCTACAGATGTCTTCGATGGAGAGTATGGCCCAAGACGTAGAAGTCCCCAGAGCAGTACGGTGTGATCAGAAAAACGTGCTCCAAGTGCGTGTGACAGGGTGCGTTTTCGTGGACCAGAAGGCAACTTTCCACAAACGCTGCCCCGTTGTTATCATGCACTTGTCGCAGCCACCGAGCGCAACTTGGCTTGTTGTAGCTTCCCTTCAAAACGAAACAGGTTATCAAGCGGTTATTTGTCATGGCGCCGACAAGATGCAGATTCTATCCCCGGCTGTTCACCACATACACTGCACTTGACTGCCATGTCGTGAGCGGCCACTAGTGCGAGCGCAAACCGGAGTGTAGTTGATCTCATTAATACACATCGGTTGTCTGCTTTCCACCTTGTAGTTCATGAGCTTCAGGACGAACGATCCGCATTGCTTTTTGTTCGCCAATGTTTTCATGGACTCCAGAATGGTGTACAGCTTCTTCATCGTTATCACTCAATCGTCCAATTACTTTGAGACGGTGCTGCTACTTACCGCAATTTCGAACTCAGCCTTCAACCATAAACGACTGAATTCAAGGGTAACGGTTAGCTTTGCAGAAACCCACTCCATCAGGGAGTAGAAGTGGCTTTTTTCCAGGGCTCTGCGACGTGCTCCCCGTGCTGTCCTATCGATTCTGTGGATACGTACACCCGTACACAGTTACGACAAGTTTTCACGTTCACATCCAGTTCAAGCAACCTTCTTCCAATCGTCTCCTTCCTCCTACGCTTTCAGTGTTATGTCCACATCTATCGGGCGATCCGTATACCAGCCTCTTCCTACCATCACGATTACGTGAACTGCACGTTCACAACCACCCGGCAAACTCATTTGGCAGATGCCTGTTATCCCACCCCCACTCCAATGGTCGCACAGACGATTTGGCACAAACGTCCGCTCTTGTCCTAATTGGTGGGATTCGCTTGGAGAGAGAAAGACGGATGCACATGGTGTATCGACATCAGACTCTGTAGCATGTTCGGGCCGAAAAGTCTCACTTACACGGTGCGCACACGCTGCTACCTATGAGCGACTGAGACCCTATTGGCTGGATGTGTTAGGCTATACAAACAGCTATACACGTGGGGAATTGAGCGTCAGAGGCCAGATTCAAACGAGTTGAGTAACGGATCAACCTCTTGCGTCGTCAGAGCATGTTTTTTGCTCTTCCGTTTAATACAATCTCTTATGGGCCAACTTGACTGAGGATTGATATTATGGGCAGCCATGCTCCTGAGACCTGTGGATTCGTATCACGCTGTAGGAAACCTCTTAGCATGCTGGCCGTAAGTGCGTTGCGCATCACATTTGCCAATCTATCACTGTCTGGAACATTGAAAATGTTTGGACTTTTGCCATTGAATTGTATGCTGTTGCACCTTTGCGGCTATTCGTTCACTTTACTCGCATGGTTTATGTACAGCAGATGTCGATTTATAAACGCTTTCCTTTTGTATGATAGTGACATCAGGTTTGTGTCAGCAGGTTGAGAAAGAAACATTTTGTTTAAGCTTGATCAGCTCAGTCTGTACATCAGCCAGTTTACTATTTACCTCAGGAACAATGTGGGCTGTTTTGATACTACGTCGCTTCGTACAGCGTGGTGAATTGACATACTGCGTCATCTCTCTTCAACCAGCATATCCCAGCGACAGTCGTTCCGCATTAACTACCAAATAAACTTCTCGTGTTCCCTGACTTAGTTTGCCCCAGACGAACGATAATTTGCACGCCGCTCTGTGACCGATGCTGTCGATTGTTCAATTGGCACATGTAATCTCTCTGTGCTCATTTCTCAACGAGCTGACTGTGGAAGGGCTGCCGTGCATGCCATCAAATGGTCGAGCAAAAGCGATGGCTTCGCACGTGATTGTGTGCATGCACGCATGTACATGCGTGCGGTCATTTTCTGTCCAACACAAGTGTTCCTGATGTGGGATTTTCCAAATGCATGCTAGCGCGTCGTTGAAAGATACGAAGCAAGGTTGAAGTACAGTGATCGGTCGTAACATATCGGACACACTGTATATTTCATCGACAGACTTCCCCTGATTCACTTCCTTGAACCATTTTTACCTTGTCACTGGGGATTTGCTAATACATGAGCGGCGTAGCCTAAAAACGTACTGTGTTGGCGTCAGCATATCTTCTAATTGGAGCATGATCATCTCGGTAACCTTGGCCAAATTAGTCTCAGACAAATCGGCCTGTGGCTGCCCACGTTGCTTGGGTCACTGCCGTTCTGGATCACCTTAAGCACTGAACAGTTTCAGTCGCTGGGTAATGAATGTTCGGATATTGGCATGTTGTAAAAGTCAGTCACAGCAGATGAGATGATGGTCGATAGGGGTTTGAGAATCAGTGGGTGGAGTCCGTCAGAGCCATCAAGTTTGGTGCACCTTTTGAACAAACCAGACTGTAGAGTTCAGTAAAGGCAGTGCACTTCGAACTCGATACAACCACCTGGTCATTTGCAAACACAAAGTGAAGTGCGCCGCAAACGCACTCTCTGTGCTAAAGGTTAGGGACTGTACGGCAGAGCCCACTTGCACTGGCAAATCACATTCCGGCTTGAGGCGCCGCTTCACGCAAGCGAAGATTCCTTTCCGTGTAGTCTTTGAGGTGGTTGCGAGCTGCTGTTCGAAATACCGGCGCTCCCCCTTTTCTGCATGCTGTGTCGCCACTGACGCCTTCACCCCACGACCGCAAGAAGAAGTCCGAAGACGAGCCGGAGAGAGACTTGCATACATGAAATCACATTTGCTTATAGTTTCGAAGGCAAAATGTAGGGAAGCTACTAAATTACACTTGAGCCAACCAACAGAAGGAAAACGTCAAGTGCAGCCGTGTAATCAAGAGCGAATCACATATGTTCTTAAAAATAGCATTATGGGACCCCAAGCATAAAGTGAACATCCGTTTACAGTGACAGGCATTGGCCAATCAGAAAACCGAAACGAAGGATTATAAGAATTGCAGACACGAAAATTAAAAACTAGTACAATAAGTGTGTGACAACTAAGTATTCCTTTAACATAACCAATTAGAAAAGTGATGCGGGAAAACCAATAGAATGTGTTCTTTCAAATGGCACTGCTGAAGATGACACTGAGATGAGCGTCCATTAACAATGATTTGTGTGTACCAGTCGGGCTAACACAATGAAGTGTTTGAACAACAACAACAACAACAGTCAAGAAGCAGAAAATATGAAGAATAAAGAATGGCTATTAGGCTCGTTCACAAAAAATGGATGTCAAATACCTATTCTCCTAACACTGCCCTACTTCAAATATTTCGCTGTCTTTTATATGTCTCGTAATCATTGGAAAAGCCAGAGAAGAGGAATGTGTCCTGCAGTCTGCGCCGCCGCCGAGCCAGCCACTTTAAAATATCCGTTATCGAACCAATGGGGCTTGACTGGTTTTACTTTCCGACACTTCAATATACTAACTGAGAACACAGTAATGTCACCTCCTCTAATAACAGTTCAACAGTCGTCCACAGATGCGTCTTGCGGCAAAGACCAATCTACTTGGTTCACGACTTGAGTTAGACTGCTTAAATTCGATTTCCTATATTTGTAAGTTGGTTTCAACCGCCGGGAACAAGATAGATAGATCCATGCTGGTTTTAAGCATTGAGTGATCTTTTGTTGCTAGGAACTCTAGGACCTGAACGCCATACGCACTTTGTTTACAGCATGCTAACAGTAAATCTAGGCTGCAAGGAGTTAAGCACGGCGCTATTCGAGTCAGCTGGTATATGCGTTGCGCTACTCCAAGTGCTAAGTCCATGAACTTTGTTTCGATGTCGCAATATCCAGACATGAGTTCCCTTTAGGCCAGCGTACTCGAGGACAAATGAAATCACTCATGAGTATAAAATGGGGACAACTCATATGGCTTCGAAAGCGAGGCAGTCAATTCAAACAACAGCTAAGGGGACTGCGATAAAATGCACCCATAAACAACTTCCCTCGTCTGAGCTGGATCGAGCACCACAGCTGCTCACACAGATCATCATCGCTTCTGACCAATGCACGAATATATCAACCAAACAAACCACTCGGACGCGTTAAGACATGGAAATGCAGCAGACCCGTAGGCACTTTGCGCCAATGTAGGCATCCGATCCGTCACCTCAAATGAGTTCTTCTAATACAGGGGCTTTGAAGAACAAATAAATGGCAGTAAAAATTCGTAGCAACCTAAAAAGTTAAAGCTTGTGCTTTCCATCCAGTACCAGCTGATTATCATTTCTAGACAATTGAAAAGGACTACCTCTTGGCTATAGCATTGAAGACTGGTAGCTAAGGTTGTTCAGATGGCTTTTCGGTGAGCTTGGCAATCTTGTTGAAAACGTTTCGAGGTGACGTCATAAGTGCGTTGTGGAGTGGCGTTCAATAGCGTAGAGTAGCGTAAAGGAGCCTCGTAGCACCTTATCATATCCTGGCTCAGAGATCCGCTCAAGAACGAACACTCAAGGGATTTTCCTATCGTTCCAGTCCCATCTGAATCTGAATCTGATTGTTTTGCCCTATTACGGCTCCTAAACGGTGCGCATTCCCTAGGTCCCCTCCAGGGAAATGAAGTCATGATGGTCAGCTATCGTTCCCCTGGCACAGTGGCATAAGCTGATGGCTAGTGGTGCAAGCCACTAGCGGTCATGCGTTCGTTTTCCGAGGGAATGCACACTACTGACGAACCGCAATATAGCGAAATGATCGTCTGGTGATTTTCCGGATTGATATGTGACCTAACTGACCCGTAATCCAATTGTGACGGTATAAATAAATCTTAACAAATCCATATACTCACGAGTAGCCATCATGACAACTTACATGCCTCAAGATTGTGAATTTCAGGACACCCTCATGCCAAACAACTCAAGCACCATGATCTACGACTGTCTGATCTCTGATGGGTCAATTGAACCTAGAAGGGAACACATCTGTGTAGAAATATCTACTTGTGATCTCGGAGTGCAGTATCACTCCAGTTTTAACTCATCTGAGTAGCTAGATCGAGCAGCCGTTGACATATGTAACAAACTCCATACGGTCGGCGCCAGAACGAAGTTTATAAGGTTCTTCCACATATATCCTTAAACATTGCAACATTAGCAATGGAATTATTCGGAGTGAAGGAAAAATCATGGAATACATCAAGACTAATGGAATCAGCTTAAATTCAAGCGCCTGGTTGCGATGACTGAAGCTAAACTTGTTGCTTCCGAAAACCCGGTATTAATATAAAGATTACGATGTAATGTCAGTCTGACTTGCAACATAAATTGTGCACTAAATGTATGGAATACAAGGGCAACTTATCACTCAAATTCCTGGCTGCCATCTGAGGTTCGGCTGAAGACAATCAGCGATATGCCTCCTAGAGACGATATGTCACTCAAGGAACCAACCGCGATGACATCTATAAAAGAACAATGCACCAGTAGTGTGTCTAATGAGCCCACACAACCTGTAGAAGATGATATTGACCAGACACCTTACATTTCACGTAGAAGATTAGACACGAGATTAACTACGCGGACAATGAATAAGATGCTAAACCCTTGACCAAGTACACATTGAAAAAAGGATTAGTCGCCGGTCACTCAATGGTCGGCGAAACGTCACGTACAAGTTGCACAACCTCCGAAACATTGCTTACATCTGAGAAACTTTCATGTATGTACACTAATGCCCATGGGATCCTCAGTAAACGTACCAAATTTTGGCTACGTCAGGTTGCGAATGCTTGGGACCCAATTTCTCTTAGCGAAGATTGGTTACACCAAGAGGCGACTGATGCTGAGGTTGAGATAGCCGGAATGTCACTCATCCGGACCGATCCCTCCAGCAGAGGAGGCAAGGTCCTACTCTACTACCGCAGCGACCTACAATGTGTAATAGATGATGATCTGGAAACCCACGTTACCGACTCACTCGGTTGCCGTCTCCGACTAAGACACAAAGATGGATGTCTCGTAGCTGTCGTTTACCTCCCCAAACATCCACTCCGGAAATGGATTCCCGCTTGATACGTGTCCTGAACAGAGTAACACGCACCAAGTGCAGACACATTCTCATCTCTGGGGACTTCAATCTACACGATCTGGTTTCGTCATCGCCCAGTGAGCAGTTTGAAGCAGACTTGCATGATTTGATTGATCATATTCCCTTGTACAATCATGTCACCACGCCCACTAGATTCAGGACAGCAAACAAACCGTCCAGATTGGACCTTGTGCTCACGAATGAAGAGCTTATGCTTGACAAGTAGTTGATGGATAGTCCATTAGGTCCCAGTGACCATGTAGTGATGGCGTGCAAGTGTGTGTGTTACGCAGTGTATCCATCTGAATACTCGAAACTAGCACATACAATCACACGATACCAAGTATTGAAAGTACACACCGACGCAGCTGCTTGGGAATCTTCAAACAACAATCCCCTTGACAACGTTTGGACAGAGTTCGTCGATAGACTCAGCGACATCGCCAACAGAGCATCAGAGACCAAGCCCCTTCGTTCTGCAAAAATGCCTTCAGTTCTAAACAGCAGGACTCGAAAATGTCTCGCGATAAGGGATGCAGCATGGCGTGCGTACAAGACTAACACCAACTCAGAGACTTGGGGCAATTTCCTGATCCATCGCAACAATTGCACTGCACTTGTCCGTGAGAACAAAGTAACTTATCAACAGTACCTAGCCAAAAATTCCTGGCAAACAACAAACTGCTATATAGGCATGTCAATAATCTTCGTAAAGTGAAGCATGGAATACCCCACTATTCACGACAGGCGGTAGAGTACAAAGCGCTGCAGAAGCAGCTAATGCCCTGTGGCTACCATACGCCACAATTTTTGAACTCGCAGCCTCTACCTGTCCCATAATATCATGCACATTACCGACTCCATTGCTTACACATGCAATTTCAATTCATCACTTGTGCTAAAGAAGTTATTCTCACTGCGTGAGCGTAGCTCTCCGGGAGCAGACAACATCCGCCCGAAGGCACTGAAGGCTGTGACCAACAAGCTAGCTGAACCACTGTCACATTTTTACCAAAGGTGCGTTGATGAACAACCAGTCCCCATTATGTGGAAGCGTGGCATTATCATCACTATTTTTAAAGGCGGTAGTAGTTTAGATCCTGCAAACTATCGCGCAGTGATTCTCCTACCTGTGCTCCTGAAGGTGACGGAAGCGGTCGTCGCTGAGGCTTTAATGGACTACCTGGACAAATGCAACATCTTGGTACCGGAACAGCATGGCTTCCGTCAACACCGATCATGCACCACCAACCTACTGATTGCACGAGGTGTTTGATGATGGGGTCGGAGTTGGCGTCATCTATCTGGACTTCTCCAAAGCTTTCGACCGCTTGGATCACCGCATCCTATTTCAACGGCTACAGAGACATGGAATCGGAGATCCCGTATTTGGTTGGGTTAGCAGCTTTCTTCACTAACGGAAGCTTCAAGTACGCGTTAGGGATCACTCTCTAACCAAATTGAGGTGGAATGTGGCGTCCCACGAGGCTCAGTGCTGGGTCCGCGCTTATTCATGGTGTTCAACATTCACCTAGCAAAAGTTATCTTCTCAAATTTCATGCTTATCACCGATGACCTCAAGATATGGCAGGTGATTAGGAACAATAAAGATCAGGATCTACTCCAACAATAGGTAGATTTCAATTATGAATGGTCAAAGAGGAACAAGCTTCAATTAAACATAGCTAAGTGCAAGGTGATACATCTGCGTCAACAGCCGGTGAGGGCTTACGGGCTTGGGGAATGTCTCACAGGAGCGTGACCTGGGTGTATTGGTACAGGAAGTTCTCTGGTGTTCAAAACAAGCAGAGAATGCGACGAGAATCCGCAATCAACACTTCCGTCTTTTTCGCAGTGCCTTTGGTCGGTTTGAACCCTCATTCTTTTCCCAAATGCTTAGTGCCTAAGTGGGACCGCACGTGGAATATGCTATTCAGGCGTGGCAGCCGTGGCAGCAACGGAATCTTGTTGCTCTCGAGACTCCTCAACGTAGGGCAACCAAGAACGTCAGAGGCCTCTTTCATCTACCCTATCAGGTTAGACTGAAATCTCTAAGAATGTACAGCAGTCGATATCGGCTTTTGCTGGGGATCTCATAATGGTTTACCAGATTCTGAAGAACCCAAACCACATTTGCCAACCGCTGCTGGTATTCAACCACAACACTAACCTAAGTGATCATCCTCTGAAACTGACAATTCAGTATAGCCGGCTTGAATGCCGTAGAAATTTCTTTTCCCTCCGCGTGTGCCAGCCTTGGAACGCCCTCCCTAATTATGTCGTCGCCGCTCCCAATATTGCGATATTTAAAAAAACGAGTTGATGATGCATTGTCTTATTTACATTTCGTTCTATGACTTGTTAGGCAGGGGCTACAAAACGCACTCAAATGGTGTCTTGCCAAACTCCTAACCAATGGATTTATGAATTTATACGTTTAATACGCGAACATCTCCGCTATTCTACATAAGTCTATGGTGAGTCCACCAAAACGCTTTTCACTTTATCATGTAATTCACTTTTCGCAATAATTTCCATCCCACGGGACTTGTTAAGCAATGCTTTTTTACCCGTAATAAATCACTGTTCCATTGTTCCGCATCAGATGTATCGTCTGTGGACTATAGATGGAGGTTCTGTGTAAACGCAAATGCATTCCGAATTACACCCCGAGGTTTCCTCTGGCTAAGATTGTCAATTACCATATTTTCAGCGGGAAACGCACTCAAGGAGTTCTTTCAGATTACACCCAACTATATATCATCATTGGGGACAAATTAGCAAAGAAAGAACTAACACTACCAGAAAGTTGGTATCCCATTTTGAGTTAGCAACACATGGATGAATAAACCCCTATCGTACTCATGTATGGGCGTGAACACGACCAGACATACAGAGTCGCCTCTATTGAAAAAACAGTCACTCCCAAATCCTAGAAAGACTTTTAACCCTTTTCGATATGTTATAATGTAGTAATTGTAGTTTTAATACTGTTAAGCTTCTTCACACTTTCCATTCTCCAAGTAGGATATCTAGGACGCTTAGGTTGTAACCCTGGCAGCGTTATGCCTGTCGTCTATTATCATACTCGATAGCCCGCCAGAGAGTGAGATTCACCACACACAAGACACTCGTGTACCTCATGTCCAGCTGTCGGGGTACACACACGCTCACAATTCTAGGGGGAGATTTTACCTGTTCATAAATCCAGCTTGACACTTGATGAAAACGAGGGAAGCCATCGTCGGTTAGAAGATAATGCTTGATGAATAAAATCCGTCACGTAGACGTAAATTGAACGCATTCACTTAGATGAAGGTAGTCTAACTCCTGTTACTTGCTGTCCTCAAGACCATCAGGATCAACTAGAACAAATTACTTTTACTGGTGACGATCTAGGTACAGGCAATGCTAAACTAATAGCCAGGAATTACCAATGGGGAGTTTAGGATGGTATAGATTTCATGCCAGAAACAACTGTCAGGAGCTATTTGTGGTACACTAAACCAGGAAAATTATGCATGCTGCCTTCAGAGATGGTGCATTTAGAGAATATGCTCCCTGCTTCTGAGTCAACTAACTACATCTATAAACTCAAGGGCGGAGACTATGCACTCCTGAACCTAAGTCAAACCGAGGAAGAGTTATGTACATGGAAACCACAACACATGTCCGCAGAGCCAATAAAAGTTAAAATACGGAGCATCCTCACGATATTCGGCAGCTGCAGTGTAAACACTGTTAAAAACAGGGGTTCAATTTGGATGACGTCTAACTCACTAAGAGTAGTGACAGTTGACCCAGAGGTTGACCCCGGAGACAGCAAAGATCAACAAATCCGGAAGCTCCATCGATTACCTGGCGCCGGTCAGTCGGTCCACTGTATGTTGAGCAGTCATAATCCGGTCCACGCAAAAAGCGCGCATGCAAGTATCCGGTTGGATAGTGAAGTTTCACATAATCCCCTAGACCACCATTTCCATGGTGTTAGGTGAATCATCTAGAAGCGTTCCACTCTTAGTTCACTATTCTGTGCTACATATCGGCCTGCACAACAACAACAACAACAACAACTCATTTTGTCGTTCTTCTGATTGCCACCCTAGACTGCTTTGAACACTGTAACAATTCGACGTGTATTTGGGCCTGAAGAACCCTTGTGTAACCGATCCATCCATCAACCCGTTTATTTCAGACCGCTCTGAACTCGCAATCTCATGACCACTCTAAAGTCCACCCAAGGCGTTCGGAACAGAATTTCGTGTTAATAAATGAAATCGGTGAAAATGCTTTCCTCATATTGACCTACCGTTGCCTACTGGGAGCGGATCGAGCGTGAACGATCATAACTGCAAACGCTGAAAGCCCGCTCATTCTTCGTACGGTAGGTGTGAGCGTCAGTGAGCTAATAAAAGACATCGTTCCTGTTTCAGACCCACCGGTTAAAGAAAAACGTTCAACCAAGTATCTAGGTCTTCCACTATCTCGAATTTAGGTGCCTACAGATATGCCACCTTTGGTCTGTACAGGGAGCACTAGCAACATGCTTAGCTATTACGCTGAGCCTCCGAGATGCTCATTTTCGTAACAGTAAGCGATATTTGAAATCCATGTGTACACTTGAAATTGATCGACCAGCCAAGAGTTCAGAGAGGTTTGTGAACACTCGGTTGGTGCGTCTCATGAACATGATTCCGATACGATGCAAGGGCAGAGTCTGGCCGTATGTAATAATAAAATTAGTCGCTATAAAACATAACCAACGCGAGTAATGATCAGGAAGATCAGCCACAACCATCAAAGTTCCAGATGGGATTTTGCCTCATGTGGCGGTTAGCCGGAACAGTTTGGCTGAAACCGCAGGTAGTAGCAAATTTGTGTTAGTAAATAAGCCGCTGGAGTCTCAGTTTAATAGAGACAGAATACGGGTGATTTGGTTTTTTCAATCCTAATCCAGTTACTCAGTTCTCGGACTGTCAAACAAACTCATTTACCGTACGAGGACTTTTATTTCTCATTGTACAGATATTCTGCCTTTATGTATTTGTGGAGGTAGAGCCGCTAACAATGATCTAAATGCAGAGGTGTGGAGAAGGCAGGTGCTGGGATTGGTTGCTTACTGTCCATTTCTGGAATACAAGCTATACTTTAGCATTGTAACCAGGTTACCTGCTTATCCAATTAATGTACAGTGTTTTATTAAACATGTCCAAGCTAGGAGCGGCTTCACACCGGTGCTGACGTAGCCCGGTACGCTGAATTGCTAAATGTCCAATGGCACAAATTGCTTTGCCGGCAGGGGTAAGATGGGGCACAGAGGTGCGACATGTGCGTCTACGATCGCAGGTCACACCGAGCCACTCGGCTGTGAGAGGTGAAGATTAGCAAACACCACAGCCGCAATCAACCTATCATGCGTGGATCGCAGGGCAAAACAAAGGGAACGCATGCCGTTCCGCTGGGAGAACCGGACATGAGCCAGACACCACAGCCGCGAAGGATGTGTCATGCCTCGACCGCAGGGCAAGACCGACGAAACGCAGACCGTTCGGCTGGCAGAACTTGACGATAGCCAGACCCCACAGGCGCATTGAACGCGCAATGGTCTGATCGATCGGTAGTCGGATTTCACACAGGTGAAAAAGCCAGCAAAGTGTTCCCTGCGAAGTGGTTAGTAGGTCGCTGTGCCATCAATGGGGCAGGAGCTCACACCCGTGTCGTCGATGTAGCAGCAACAACAGTCACGTAGTAGGCCGGTTCATTAGCGCGTGGTCATTATGCGGCTGTATGGTGAATGTGGGTCTAATGCGGCGGAAACGGCAAGGCGCTATCATAGTATGCACTGGGTTACGCGACCCATTAATGAGCGATTTGTGTGTCGAGTGGTGAAGAAATTTGCAGGTACTGGCGGCGTTTGCAACGTAAAACAAAGCGGACGGCCTCCCACCGTCACGGATGAAGTATCAACTTGCGCGGTTGCACAAGAGTTATGCAGTAACAGCCATCTCAGCATTCCGCAACTCGAGCAACATTGCGAAACCACACGGTATGCTGTGCATCGGATATTGAAAAGGAAAATTCCGGCGGTACAGTGCAATATAGGTGCAATTGTTGAACGCATACGATTCATAGAAGCGCCCGGAATTCGCCCGTTCGTTTTTAAACAGTCTGAACGTGCATTCCATTTGGTTTACTGATGAGGCAGTGTTCCTACTGCATAGCCAAGATACGCGACATATATGAGCACCAACCAACTCACGGTAATGTAGCTAATCACGTGTGCAACATAGCGCGACGCTCATGGCCTGGGCTGTTAACTGGTCGAACAACCACCGAGCCCTTCTTTTCCAGGAGTGTATCCGGTACGGTTGTTTTACAGTAATACTATCAGACATTTCTTAGCATTCTCGTACATGGAAATACTGCAAAGCAGCGTCAGTATGCAGCTACAGTCGGAAGGGTTAGTGAATAGCGTTTGGAGGTAGCAGGACGGCACACCTGAACATTTGGCGCAAAAGGTTCGTGCCTAGCTGAAGGAGACATTTGGTGGATATTTGATCAGTTGCGGAGGACCGATAGAATGGCGTGCGCGGTCACCGGATCTGAATCCCATGGAAATGTTCATATGAGGATACTTGAAACGCAAAGTTTATAGAAGGGAACCAAAAAAAACAGATGAACTGAAAGAGAATAATGTGAACGAATGAAGACATATTTCGTTGGTGACATTGCAGAGAGTGCTCGCTAACACCATTCGACGAATGCTCCTCTGTTGCAAAAACGACAGACGGCACTTAGGAAAGCTAATTCTTTGATTTTTACAGACATTTCACACATTTCATGTAAATATAAGGAAAGAAATGAATAAATGTATATTCTCCATTGTACACAGGAAAAACCATCAAAGGCCTGATCAATTTGTACAACTAGTAACTGGCTGACTGTGAGGTCAATAGTTGCATTCATGACTAAATTGGTGTGCCGTCTAATGGTACCACCAGACGGTCGGGTCAGACCGAAATCTAAGAGCATTGTCAAGTCGTCAAGAATTCGTTTTTATGCACTCATGATGGGTGAATTTCAACTGTAACACATACGCTATCAAAACGGTAAAAGGGAACAACATGTAAACTTACAAGGTGCTCCTGGCAGTATGATTCCGTTTAGTAGCGAAAGCAGCCTAAAAAAGCATACTGATTTGTTGGAAGCCAGCCGTAAGGCGATAACAGCTTCCGTAGTGATAGCAATACGGCGCCCATCGACCGGTCATCACATACGGCCAGGTTGTTTTTCTCAACTGCTAGCACAGCGACCTAGTAACTACCTCGCAGGGAACACTGCTGGTTTTTTCACCTGTGTGAAGGCCGACTACCGATCGATCGAAGCATGACACGTTCAGTGAGGCTATGTGATGTCTGGCTCACGTCCAGTTCTCCCAGCGGAACGGCATGCGTTCCCTTTGTCTCGCCCTGCGATCCACGCATGATAGGTCGATTGCGGCTGTGGTGTTTGCTAACCAATTCTCACGGCCGAGTGGCTCGGTGTGAACTGCGATCGTAGGCACACTGTCGCGCCTCTGTGCCCTATCTTACCCCTGCCCGCAAAGCAATTTGTGCCATTGGACATTTAGCAATTCAGATTACCGGGCTACGTCAGCACCGGTGTAAAGCCGCTCCTAGCTTGGACATGATTAATAAAGCACCGTTTATTCTTGCGTTGCATATAATTTAGTCGGGAATACTGCGAAAGCATATCCTCATGGTCAGCGTAGTAGCCCTGCCTGCTTTCTGGCTTATCGGAATGAATACACTTTATTCCACATTGTTAGACAATTTTTCGATAAATTCATCATATGCCATTTTATGCAGACAGCTGCGCTCAAGCTCTATGCCCTTTAGTTATGAGGTTATGCGAAACAATGCATCCTTCTTGACCGGATTTGCGATTGCATTTGCGGTAGTCATAACGGTATTAGGAGCTGTAAGTAATGAACACAAATATGAAAACAATCAAATTTTGTTCTAATTATTAAAGCTGTTTCATCAGAGCACACATGGAAATTCTTTAGCTCCTCCCCATATGCTGCCTTATAGAGCGTCCAGTTGCAAGCACAAACGAGCCAATATGGCTGAGCAGTTGAGCGATACCACAAACGTTGTTTACTAGTATTCAGCCGAGTGCCATTCTATGGTCGTGACCAGTGGTGTCTTTATCGACCTCACGGTAACTAGCAAAATAGCGATAAGCCATAGTTGGTAAACTTGAAATCAGCAAAGGCAACCAGATCAGCAAAACTGAACTCACCGGACCGGGTAGATTTAAGATTGCCAAGTTGTACCCAATCAGGAAAGGGGATCCGAAAGTGGCCATTAACACTGCGAGCGAAAGGGTCCATGTCAATCCGTGTGCCTTCAACGATAAGTTTGGAAACGACGGTCAAATCGAGGTAGGAACGACGTAATGAATAGCTTAACTCGATAGTGATAGATGGGGAAAGCGTCCCAATGTAAAGAAAGGCCCCAAAACAGATGTGCGGCTTCCATGGTGTAGCACCACGGTGTACTCAACATACCTTTTCCGAAGCCATCGATTCCATAACAGAATCAAAATCATTAAGGGTCGTAATCCTCCGTAAGTACAGTTAACTTCACAAAGGAATCAACTTGCATACAAGACTATGCGTACGCACCGTTCGTTGTGACCAATCCCAAGTCAGGTAATAGCACGAGTGTTCAGACCCATCCACGGCATCGTGATGCAGCGTCTTAGAACCGTTTAGCACTACCCTCTTTGGCATTGCGCCCACAACACATCACGTGATTCACGCGGCCTCAAAACGACGTGAACTTTGTTTATTAAAACGCGGCGCGGCCACGCACGTGACATCCACGGGCGGTTAAGTAAGCACTTTACCTCAGTGCTCACTGTGGTCGAGCGCACATTTGCACCGGACACTGAGACAGTAACGATTGGCTTACTGAAGCCAGCCTCATGGTATGCTTTCTGCTTAGCGTCTATGTGCAATCATTTGTGGGTGGCATTTGCAGGTGCCGTGGATAGTTTGTAAGCACAGCTGTCTATGTGAAATAATCAGTGCGTGGTTTCCTTCCGCGCTATCATTGAACAATGCGGGTTGCACATCAAACGATAGATAACGGTGAGTGTGGCCGAATTAGCGCATATTACCGAATAGAAGCATGTCCTTGGATAGGCCGATATCGACTTTGTCACATTGGACCAAAGTCGAAGTCCCTATGTTAACCGACCCCAGAAAAACATCAAAACGAAATTCACCACGACTTCGTCCTCACTACGTGCTATCACGAGTGTGTTTAAGCGAACTCTGCTCTACTACTAGTCAGTTTTGGTGACAGTAATATATAAGCGCCTTTGATTCGCTACCCAAAATGGCGCTAACGCGACGCAACATCATCCATAGTGCCGTCCGTTACTAGCGGGTACCGCTAAGGGGACAGGGGGGGTGTGCAGTGAATTCTCGGGTGGATTTTGTATGTAACTTTTCAAATTACATGTAATCTACAAATGAACAATCGTAGAAGAAGTATTGGCTGATTCAGTAATATAGGGTACCTGCGGTTGCGACTGAGACTGAGACTGTATTTAAGAGCAAGTAGAAAGGTTTTTGTACAATATCGAACTACGAAAAATTAAAAACATTTAGTGAATCATCAGTGGTTGTGTCTGGTCAGTTAATGGTTTATCCTTGTTCGGTTAGGAATTTGTACTAGTCATTATTACCGAGCATACGATGTCGTCTTTTGGCATTGTATATGCATCGTTTCACAAAACCGCAGGTTTCCGAAATAATCATATGTGTTTTAACACACTTCACAGAATCCGCCTCTATTACTTTCTGGTAGTGTATGCCATAAGTTTACGATTCTTCGTTCGATACAAAGCTGATGTGATACCTTGTTCATGGAGGGGACCCTGAGTTTGCATCGGTGTCCTCGGGTGTTAAAAGGGTTCCCGCAGATGTAATATTGACCGCAGTATGGGGAAATGATTCAAGTGTAATACTCGATGGGTCATAATGAGGTTAATTGTAACTCGGCGGTAGGATAGTGTACTGAGTCCGAGCATTTTCCAACGTTTTTCATACCGAAGATTTCGTAGACTCGGTATCATGCAGGGAATCATCGGCCTTAACAATGCGACCATCGGAATGTGCACTGAAATGCGCGTTAGACCGCAGCGACGTTTGGAGAAGAGTACCGGATCGATTGTGACACGGTTAGCGACAGATTGCATTGGCTGGTTTATATCAAATTGCTAATCTAGTTCAGCCGTTGATAGAATGAATGAATACGTTTTAAGGAATTCTTATGAGTTCGCGCGAAATGAAAGAAGAAGCGATGGCGATGTTGGCGTTAGCGCGCTCTTTAGCGCTTCAACACATGGAAATTTCCATCCATTCAGCTGACTCTCACTTCCGCCTTTTGTTATTGTTACTCATGTGTTGTGGCACAGCCAAATGTGTATTGAGCAAGTGTTATATTTGGCGGTTGAACTGTTCCCTGAGCTTGGCAATTGTGTTGCAAACGTTTCGTCACCAATCGAGGTGACATCATCAGTGCTTGGTTGAGTGGCGTGTAGTAGCGTAGCAACAAAATTGCCAAGCTCAGCGAACAGTTCAGCCGCCATCTGAACAACCTGAGCTACTAGTCTTCAATTATATAGCCAGTGCCTTATTTATTTATTTATTTATTAGCGCGCTCTTCACCAGTGTGCCAAAAAGTGACGCGCTGGGAACGCTGAAACGCTGTTTGACTACAGTAACCTGGGGGTGTGCTTGAAGCTTAAGGTGGCCGAAACAACCTAGAGGAAAACATTGTGCCATATCGTGTCTTAGCTCACATTTCAATCGGATCTAAACACTCAGCAACAGCGTGTTACCATAGGATCGATAATGCCCACCGTTTTGTACATGGCACTGACAAACTCCAGTAAATGGTCACAAAGCTGTTGGTAACAAGTGTAGGACACATTAGGAAACCTAAAAATGGATGAGAAAAACTAGTTTGTGAAGCACCTGAAACCACTCACCATGGAGTAGGAATCATGCAGTGGCACACTGCCCTTCCTTGACCACAGTTCGTTGGAATGGTTAGCTTACGAACCGATATTTCGTCAACCGCCGGACACAGATGTGGCACTGTATTACAGTTAAGGTCAACCAAATCATGTGTATGTTGGGATCACCTTACTTGTTTCCCAGAGCCAAGGCCTTGTGAACAGAGGAAGAGAATGAGAAGACCGCTTGGATGCATACAACGATCTGATTGCCGAACAGTGAACATCTGAAACCGTTAGCGGGAAACCCGTTTCAGGTTATTATAAAACCACGTTTGAGGCACACCACGGAAAGGACTGGAACGGTAAGAATTTCTCAGGTAGATGTAATTTCTTCGGCCTCTCAGAGGGTACTATTCCAGGATGATCTTTCCGAATCCGTTCGACATTGGTGCATCTGAACTACGCAGTTCCCGTAGGTAAGCTGACAACTGCGTTCATTAAAGTAGCCGCAACAACTGAACATGTGAATATAGACCATACCGAGATCAAGCTGCGACAACACTGGCAGAACATATGAGTCGCATTTCGCGGCGAACGAGGGGTGATTCTTGATATAAGGCTCTACTATGAGACTCTGCAGTAGCGATACACACGTTAGGCACAGAGCATGAGACTTACCCGCATATTCTCGATTTAATTAGCGGAGGTTTGCGGCCAACACTCTAAATTTTGCTTGATGAGCCCGTGTACATCGGCAAAACAAAGAGCTATGAAAACTGACTGGACGGGTTGCAGCTACCGTGTGGCGGGTTGACTAAACGGGTCGGCAGGTCATGTATGCAAGCCATGAATTCCACAGGCACAAACCGAAGGTACGTTGATTATGTAAAGCTACCTGCGCGTTGGGTCCCTGTGGGGTCAACGACGGTGGAGTGAACCGTAACAGTAGGGGCAGACACCTTATCCATCGCTCTAGCTAACCAGGGGCCAATTGGCGACAAGTGCTAGTGGCTACATATACATCTGAATGGCCACTAGTGACAAGCCATGAGCGTCTGTCCTTACGTGTCACAGTGGCCACAAGTCAGCAGGTGAGAGTGATCCACTTGGGGGAATGGATGTGTGGCTGGATTTGGCTGCACAGCTCAAGTCACGTGTGAACTGATGCACACCATCGGTTTGCATTTGTGGGATACGAGGGTTGCATGCTTCGTTACCAGAACATGATCAAAGTGAGTCTATTACGTTCCAAGGTTGATTTCAGTGTTGGGAATCGAAGGCGGTTGATCCGTGTGCATGGCGCCATCTGATCACGAAGGCAGTAGCCGAGAAGCAAGAGAAAGCCCTCGTGCATGCGGAGTAGAAGCTACAGGTGCGGAAGCGGCATGCACCGATGGGTTGTACTCCATCGACATCGAGCGCACGGTGCTGTAGCACATTTGGTCGCGAGTGCCTGAGTCAGGTAGGCCTAGTGAGCCAGGAGCGAGGCCAATTAGGACCAGAAACAAAACGACGATGGGTACGGTTGAGAACGTAGGTCGAACCGGCGAAGCGTTGATAGGTACGCTGCATTTGATTTATTAACCGCGTGCTTGTGTGCTGAGTTTCTTTATTTCAGGTGATGTGTTTCCAATATTTTCTTAGTGCTTGGTTTCTCACCTCATTTTAATGTCTACGAAGAAAGGTCCTGTTGAGAACGTAAATAGAACCGGCGCAGCGTTGGTAGGCACACTGCATTCGATTTACTAACAGTGTGCTTGCACACGGAGTTCCTGTATTTCAGGCGACTGATTTGATATATTTTGTTAATGGTTAATTTGTTTAGCGATTTAGATATCTGTCTGAATGAGCTTCATATTAGTTACACACATCGCTTAAGCGGATTGTGGTTAGATTAGTTAACTTTTTCGCGTCTGTAGCATTTTTGTTAAAAAGATCTTTTTCTGACATCTTGAACTCATCGCGGATTTGTTGTTAACCAATTTATTGCATATGCCCATTTAGCGAAAAGTTAAGTCGGTATATCCGTATCCGTTATTCGATAACTATTTTTCGATATCGTCATTTCAACTGGTTGGCTGTTGTTTGATATCCCCGATGTCGCTGCCCTTGATGTGCATGTTGACAAGGTGCCTACCTGTCTATTTCCCACTATCTCGTCCATACTAGCTCCATGAGACGGTTGGTTGTTGCTGGGGGGACGAGATGCACGGCCCCTGTGGCCGTGCACTCAGCGTGGAGCTGACTATGGTCCAGCCACCGAATGGAGTGCGCTTAATTCCCAAATACAGCATGCTTCTGTTCTGCTAGCTGAAGGAGTGTGGGCCGGCTCCGTTTATAAAACGTGACTCTAGTCCACATGCCTCCCGATCTTATTCCTTTGGGTTTGCACTGGATATGGGGTGTGTGGTTGGAGCTGTGGATGGTGCAGCGCAAGCCACCCATGGTTCCTCTGTAAGCGTATGCGCTCTGTGGCTGTCCTATGGAGGTCACAGTGACAGGCAAATCCTGAACCGGATGCAGCCAACCATGCATGACCGATCTCAAGAAACTCACTCATGTCAGCGTTGATCTGACCCTATACGGAAAAGTCTCTCGCACCGTTGAAAAATGATTTATTTAGTTATTTACTGGTAACTGCAGTACTGCCATGGGATGGCGGCGAAGGTACTCACCTGATGTTAGATGGGGGATTATGTAATTGTTGCCGATGTCGCGGGCATGAACTAAGACTATCTTGGCTAACCTGATGCATTTGCGGGAGAAGTGGATGGTGGGAAAGGAACGCAGAGTTGCTGGAGTCCTACGACGAGCTATTTCGTGAAGTGTAGCGATTATGTACTACCTAGGGTCGAACACACCAAACTGTTGGAATATTCCCCGTAATTCCCTTTAACAAGCACGTCATGCACGCATGTAATTGGCGCCTACCGACTAACATGGCAATCATTCTTAGTGCCCCTAGAGTAAAGGCTGAATCAGGCCCCAGTATGTAAGCCGCTAGTCAATCAATGCCAACCCTCTCTATAGATCTGTCAGCCAACTGAATCCATCACGCTTTCCTATTTTCCCTTAAAGCAATCATGTTCATCCATAGATCTTTCCAGATGGCCTTTAGCGATTTCAAGTTGCATTAAGCGGGCACGAACGTCCCCAGATTCTATGGCCCATTGATTGACCAAATCCAAATCAAAAATGTCCTCCCATTCTGTGTGCTCATATTTTATGGTAATTAATACTTTAGGATTGTTCACGAAAGAAGCAGCACTTATTTTTGGGAATGCTTACGTCTGTTGGATGCAGCCTGAAAGCAGTAAGGACCATTTTGAGAGATCTGTGGAGAAAAGTGCTTTCCTTAAAAATGAATATGAAAGTGCTATGCATTCAACTAGCTGAGAAAAGGTTTGGTTTCGCACGGATAAATAAAAGCAAAATACCGCTTCACCGCTGTTACAACATTCCCTAATGCGGATTACAGCGGTTATATTAACTGCATATGATACTTGTTGTATCCAAAGTAAACAACACGTGATTCTGGGAAGAAAGTCGATATCCCTACTTTTACAGACCGAAAACATTGGCTGTGTCATGTACCTCGGTTTAGGTTAGAAGTTAGTTGCACCCGAAGTGAATATGCTCATATGACTCAAAATGCTGATTTGCGGCAATATTGCAGATTGCATCTCCGGTGAATGCTGTAAGAGACAGACAGTTTGCTTGTGTTATTGGTAAGCACGAATTTGGCTGCCGTCGAAGCCAGAATACCAGTCATATGCTGAAATTCATCCGCGCTGTGTGCAAAAAACGCACATTCTTCATCCAACAGCCATATACGGATACTTGTCTCACACCCTCTGGTATTCCGAAAATCACAATCAGTATGGTGTTCCAAACGAACACCGTAGGCACAACACGCAACAAAGACCCACTACAGCATGAATTGGAGATAACTAGTAAAAAGTGAAGGAGCTAAGCTATAACCTTACTTCACACCAGAGACGACTGCAAAGTCATCCGAGGTCTGTTCACTTAGCTGCACCCTCGCCCGCATACCACTCGGCAGACATTCAATTAAACTTAATTAATTAAACTTAACCTTAATTAATTAAGCTTAAGCGGACAACCAAACTTACCCAACACCAACCACAATGCCTCTCGGTTCACCATATCAAATGCCTTGGTGAAATCAATAAAAAGCGAGTACAAAGGCTGGTGTCACTCTCTGCACTTCTACTGAAACAGACGAGCCGCAATCCGCATATGGATGGTGTTGCGACCCGAACGGAATCCACACTGTTCTTCCGCCACGTTCTGTTCCACAGGCTGACTGACGAGGCGGTTAAGCAGGATTCAGGCAATCACCTTGCCCACACAACTCAGCAAGTTGATGCCACGATAATTCGTGCAACATTGCTTGCTCCCTTTGCCCTTGTACAGTGGGAACACAAGGGCATCCTCCAACTCAGCACGAACCTCCTCCTCAGTCCATATGTGTTGCACCAAGTGGTGCAGCGCAGTCAACAACGCGGGTCCACCGTGTTTCAATACTTCAGGCGAGATCCCGTCGGCTCCTGCACACTTGCCGCTTCACAGCTAAGCAAGTGCTCTCTGCATCTCATCCAGTCTCAGCGTGTCCGCCAGACTCGCCTTCACATAGTGCTGATTGAGGCCGTTATGTGTAGTCCAGTCGATCTCTGAACGGTTGTTCAAGAGATAGTCAAAGTGTCTTCACCAGATCTGCATTATGTCTGCAATCTGTGTGTAGGTAGTGCCTGAACTACCATCGAGCAGCATCCTCAGCGGCTCTGATCTCGGTCCATACATCGCCTTCAAGGGGTCAAAATTTCCTTGTGTTGGCGGCGTTCGGCGTAGCATTTCATCTGCTTAGGCGACTCTGTTCACCATGCCTTTTTAATGCGACCGAGCTCTCGGGTCAGTCTCCGTCATAGATCGCGAAACTGACTACTCTTCCCCAAGTCACTGGGGATCTGCCAGGAGTGAAGCAAATGTTGCATTCTTCTCACACACCAATGCGCCAATCGTCGCATTGTTATCAAGCAAATCAGGCCGCCTACAGTTTGTCCGCCCAATGGTCTCCTAGGCAGTAGCTCTCCACTCGTCGTGAATGTGGTGCCACAGGTCGCCCACTGTGGCTATGCCTTCCACATCACCACACAGGCGTGCAGCCATCGCCTTCTCCAGCTCAATACGTTTTGCCACAGTACCGAGGGAGAGAATGTTAAATTTACGCCGATTCACGGCGGGAGTGCAATACATAGATTTACGAAAATATATGTACAGTTTGATCCGCACCAATTTGTGATCAGTGCCATACTCAGCTCCACGTAGTACATGTGTCATGCGCACTTCACGCATATCACGCTGACGTACGATGACATAGTCGAGCAGGTGAGTGTGATCACTCCGTGGGTGCGTCCAAGTTGCTATATCACTCGCACTCAGTGCAAACCGAGTGTTCGTGATCGTCAGGCCGTGAGTGGCACACAGTGAGAGCAGCCTGTCACCGTTCGCATTCGCTGAACCAATGCCATGCGCCCCGATAACATCTGTCCACGCTGATGCATCACGCCCAACGCGCGCGTTGTAATCAACCAGCAGGAAGGGTAGGTCGCTCCTCGGCACAGACCGCATCACGGAGGATAGCTGGGTGTAGAACTGATCACGCGTGTCATCAGGATAACACATGGTCGGATCGTACGTGCTTATAAAAGTGGCAAACTTACCTCTACCGAGCGGTAGGTGAACTGTCATTAGTCGTGCGCTGATGACTGTTGGTTCATACACCAGGTAGCCGTGGAGGCGGTCGGATATTAAAAATCCGACCCCATCTTCCCTTGGCGCTGAGGCGGCGTTGCCCACCCAGTAGAACGTGTAACCAGTGCCTGCTTCATGCAACTTACCTTGCTCAGCGAGCCAGGTTTCCCTGAGCGCCGCAATGTCGATGTTGTAGCGCGCCAATTCCATCGCAACGAGCGCAGTGCATCGCTCCGAGCGCTCGGTGGAGTTCCGGTCCAGTAGTTTGCGCAGCTTCCAACACCTGATACTGAGTGTTTTGCGCGCAGGTATGCGATTGCATTGATAGGCAATCGCAAGGGTGGTGACGGTTGTGTATCAGAAGTTTGATTGGGGTACTTCACCTGCAGTCATTGGCTAAATAACCTGAACCACAAGGCAGTGGGAAGCAGATCCAACTCAGAAATGTGATTTCGGACGGACAGGGATCTGCTAAACGGCCATCACACGCAGCGTTCGAAGATCTGGAACAATTATTTGTGTATTTGCGATCGTTGTAAGATACGCACCTGCGATCACAACCAGACGCAGGTGGGATTTGGCGGGTTTACACCAAATTGACCAGGGGCTGCCTGACTTGAGGCGGGCAGTAGCAAACCATTGAACACCCCGAGGTGTCATCCCACCGTCAGAGAAAATGCGTGGCGCTCTTGCTCTACGTCAATCGAGCTGTGAGCTTATAACCCGTAGACCTGTTTTCTTCCATGGCTAGGTTTTACGGGAGGAGGGTCATCGACCACTTCCTAACCTCCGAAGAGGATGGACTGGGATACTGGCAGGGCGCCCATACCTGACAGGAGGACGATTCGGGTCCTCAGCCAAAGCATTCGATTAAATGTACACCCGAACGACAGCGATTCAAGCACATGGTCAGTTCACCGATTCATGCGGATTAGTGTCCTGGATCTTAGCAGGGAGAAGGGGGCAACCCAGCTCCCACCCAGCGGTCGCCAGGAGGAGGCGGCCAGGACATGAGCACACTGCACAACAGTAGCAGCAGTGGGTTGAACATTGTCAGGATCTAGCCATCACCAGCGTCAGCAAACCATAGGCTCTCCTGCCGCATAAATGGTTGGCGGCATCCTGTTCCGGATTTGCCTATCAATGTGACCAGCCACAGGACGCCTGCGCCTACAGAAGGACCATGAGTGGCTTTCGCTGCACCACCTTCTGGTTCCATTCACATATCCCGAATGAATAAGACGGACGGCATGTGGATTGGAGCCACGTTTTATCATCAAGCGCAGCCACACCGGGGATATCAAACAACAGCCATTCACTTGAAACGACAAGCTGAAATGAAATAAATCCCATAATGCATACAGATACGGTGACATAACTCTTCACTAAATTAGCATATGAAGTAAGTTGGTTAGCAACGGATCCACGATAAGTAAGAAAAACCCACAATTTACTTACATGCGCTACAAACGCAAAAGTTACCGAAAATAAGCGCAATTAGCGTAAGCAACCTGGTCAGTTAATAGAAGATTAATCAGGTAGGCATAACACACCAAATAAAGTGGAATGAAATTTATCCAGATTAAAAAGACCTAGTTTTAATGTAAGTTGGTTTAGCCCAAATGCGGTAAAGAAGCATCAAGAATGCAACATCAGCCTCAGCATGGGACAGTATATATATATATATGTATATATATATATAGATATATATATATATATACATATATATATATATATATATATATATATATATATATATATGCGACGACGGGTCCTGCAGAGAAGTATTCAGAACCGGCGCAGCGTTTGTAGGTACGCTGCATTCGATTTACTAACCGCGTGCTTGCAAGCTAAGTCTCTTTAATTCAGGTGGTGGGTTTTCCATTTTGCCTTAATGCTTTTCTTTCTCATATAAATGTCTATATGTACTCTATTCTATTAACTTGCACAACTCACTTAAGCCAATTGTATTCGATTTTGATAACATTTTGTGTTCGTGGCATTTCCGTAAAGTATACCTTCTGACCTCGTGAACTTATCTAGGATTCGTTTGTAAACAACTTATTTCATATGCTCATTAACTCAAGGTTTATGTCACCGTTTCTTTATGCATTAATCGAGTTATTTTCTTTGTCGCTCTATCTCAAGTGATTGGCTGTTGTTTGATATCCCCGATGTCGCTGCGTTTAATGTGCATGTTAACAAGGTGCCTACCTGTCTATTACCCACTACCTCGTCCATACTAGCTCAAGGAGACGGTAAGTTTTTGCTGGAGGGGACTGGGTGCACGGTCCTGATGACCGTGCTACGTTCGAAGAGCGGTTCCATGCACTCAGTGTGAAGCGGACTACGGTCCAGCCACCGCCTTGTGTAGGACTGATTCCCCAAATACAGCGTGCCTGTGTTTGCCTGTGAAGGAGTGTGGGCCGGCTCTGTTGATGCAACGTGGCTCCAATCCACATGCCTCCCGGTCATATTCCTTCGGGTTTACACTGGATATGGGGTGTGTGAATGGAGCTGTGGAAGGTGCAGCGCAAGTAACCCATGGTCCCTCTGAAGGCGCAGGCGTCCTGTGGCTTGCCACAGTGACAGGCAAATCCGGAAGCGCTTGCCGCCAACCATATATATATATATATATATATATATATATATATATATATATATATATATATATATATATCCATTTCAGGGAACTTTCTTATGTATTCTGTCGAATCCTACCAAAGGAGATAGAATATCTAATAAGGCGGTCCCATCCCGTCGAGATATTGTACAAATGCGGCTTTTCAGTAACATTACTGTTTTCATTTCTGTTTTTCTAGTTGAAAATTAAACTAAACGGAATCTAACCAAAGCACAGTACTTAAGGCAATAACTGAGGCAACAAATAAGCTTCCTTCCGCGTGTGAATCATTAGCATGTAATTTTGCTATTGTCCAATGAAATGGCTAGGTTAGGTAGTGCATTTTGTATGGTTTGATGAACCCCAATGTTCCATAGGTTGTGGTTTTGAGGTCATGTTTGGAGGCAGAAATGTAGTGTAATTGTAGTGAGATATTTACCTAGGTGTGACTAGGACAGTTGTCCGCTGGTAGACAAATGAAGGTTTTCTTCTCCTGGAGAACAACAAAATTCTCATTCCGGAGCAGCACGGATTTCGCCAAAATCGCTCCTGTACCACTAACCTGTTGATTGCTCGCGCAAAACGGGACGGAATCTGTGGACGCTGGTGTCGACGCGGCCTACTTGGATTTTTCAAAGGCATTCGACCGTCTAGACCATCACATTCTCCTCCACATACTCCAGAAATTTGGAATCGGCGATCCTGTTCTAGGCTGGATTGGAGACTTTCTCGTGCAGCGTCACTTGAATGTGAGGGTCAGAAGCAACCTGTCGGAATCCATCGAAGTTCAGTGCGGCGTACCTCAATGCTCGGTACTTGGACCCCGCCTGTTCCTGGTTTTCATAAATGATCTCGCGAGCGTGTTATCTTCCAACTGTTTGCTATTTGGTGATGATCTAAACGTATGCCGTACCATAGTTACACTGGAGGATCACCCAGTGTTACAGGAGGATCTGGACAAAGCGTGCACGTGGTTCATCGAGAACATGCTGCATTTCAACGTCACCAAGTGCAAAGTTCTCAGCATACGGCACAAGAGTATGCACAACTACCGCCTAGGAAAAAAATTCTACAGCGGGCTTCTCAGGGGCAAGACCTCGACATGATAGTTCAAGACGACTTCGGTTGTTTGAGGCAGACTGAAAAGGCAGCTAAGAAAGCTAAACCAGTACCTCAGCCTTCTTCGCAGAGTTTTCGGGAAGTCTGACCCTTTAGTCTTTCCAAACGTGCTTAGTGCTTATGTAAGGCCGCACGCGGAATACGCTATTCAAGTGTGGCAACCCTGACTCAAGCACCCTTTTACCGCGCTCGATACTGCACAACGTAGAGCAACGAAGAGCGTCAGAGGTTTGACCAGACTCCCCTACCCACTTAGGCTGAAAAGTCTCAAAATATGCAGTGGATGTTATTGGCGTCTAAGTGGCGATATCATAATGGTGTACCAGATCCTGAGAAACCCCAACCACCCGTGCCATTCCCTTCTGATACTCAGTCAAAACACCCCGTTAAGAGCTCATCAGTTTAAGCTGGTCACGCCGTACAGCCGCCAGGAATGTCGGAGAAACTTTTTCTCCCTTCGAGTGTCACAGCCTTGGAAAGCCATCCCGGAACATGTAATTAATACACCCACCCTAACCCTTTTCAGAAAACACCTTGACGATACTCTGTCACATTTACGCTACGTGCTATAGCCCTTGACCACCAGACACTGACACTGATGCACAACAGACAGTGAATAGTGGCATAACCCTACTCGAGAATGAGTCACTCCAAACGCCTTGCACGAAATTTGATAAACGCTACTACTATAGAAACTGGATTTCTGTATCTCGTCGACCCAAGATAGTTGCACACGGGTAAGTGTTGTCCTTGCCATCTTTTTTATTTTTCTCGCCTATGATGTGAACAATAACCACTCCTCTCATTGCTTTGTGTGCGTACGTTCTCAGTTCAAACTTCCTTTCTACGGCAGTGCAGTTAAATATGTAATCGCCCTAACCGACGATTGCATTATCCTTTGATCTATCTTTTCTCACTCTAAACATCCTGCTTTGTTACCTGCTGTAAATTATTGTTCATTGTACATTACTTTGTCGATAATTCTGATCCACTCCTCAAACATAGCTGCAGTCATCCACGCAGATCAGTTTGATCTCCAGCTGACTGAAATGTTTTCAAGATTTAGGTTTTCGAAAGCACGTGGTCTAGCTGGTTTACCAATGAGCAGGGGCTTTAGCTTCGCCCCAGTTGAACTGGTACACAACAGGACTGTGAGACGTTCTTTGGAATGTGTTACACTCTTATATTTGTCACTATTTATAACAGGGCTTCTGTTAGATATCGCCTTGAAAAAGATACAGAATTCGTCAGCATTAAAGATGTTGTTATTAAACCCCTTGCTGAAGTCGGGAACCTTTTCGATGAAGTCTTGAAAACGCTTCACGCACTTTATAGAGTTTAACATGCAAAGCACTGGGAAATTTCATGTCGGAATTTAAAATTCTATAGCCATCTATTGGATGCATGGAAATTTGCAACCCCAAATTCTTGTAAGAAACTTCTAACAATTGCTGAAATTATCGGTCCAGGAACCAGTGTTAGCTGCCCTATTTTCTTGAACCAGCGCAGCGTAGCTTCATTGACTTCATCATGTGACGCGCTACGCCTCTTCTGTTGTAGGTCTGCTCTTTCCTTACCGTATCTTTCTGAGTTCACTTGTTCGCCGAGCTTCGGAGTTGGGATGCAAACGTTTCATCACCAAGCGAGGTGACTTCGTCAGTACGCGCATTAGATTGGAAATCCGAGCTCTTCCGGAAATCCGAGCTCCCGATTCGCTTTGGTGCCGTCTTTGGTTGCGAAACAAGGACACATGTCTACTAGCCGTGGTTTATCGCCCGCCAAACTCAACGTCGGAAATGGACTCCAAACTGTACCACGTTTTTCAGTTTGCTTTGAACAAGTCCTACACCCACATTCTTATCGCGGGAGACTTTAACGTGCACGACATAGAAACGCCGGCAACCGACGGTACGCAGTTTAAAGCCTGTTTGCAAGAACTTATTGCTCGCCCCCCTCTTTACAACCACGTAACCTCTCCCACCAGATTTCGAATTTCTAACAAGCCGTCGATACTAGATCTTGTGCTAACTAACGAAGAACTTATGGTTGGCGGGATAGTTACAAGCACACCACTGGGTCGTAGTGATCATGTTACTCTACTCTTTGAGTATATATGCTATGCCGAGTACCCGGAAAAGGAGGAGGATAAAGTGCACACTGTCACGCACTACAATGTGTTGTCCAAGCTTGTTAAGGATACATCTTGGACTTTCTTATTCGAATGCCCCCCAGATTTGGCCTGGGATATGTTTACTAGGACTTTGAGCACACTGGTAGCGCAAGCATCGGAACAGAAGTCCTTCCAACCCAAAAACCAGAGTAAGTCATTTCTGAGGAGCAGAACACGTAAATGTCTGTCCCGGAGGGATTTAGCATGGCGAAATCACCAGGGTTGCCCGAATGCCGAAACCTGGACTGCATACGTGACACATCGTAACTTCTGTGTGAAACTGATCCGTGAAGACAAGGTCACGCATCAGCAGAAGTTAATGAAGCGATTCTGACTAACCACAAACTCCTGTATAGGCACATTAACGGCCTTCGAAAGGTAAAGCGATGGGTTCCGACGCTAGTCACGGCTGATGGATACACGCGGTCAGCAACGGAAGCAGCTGAGCTCCTACGGCTTCATTACTCTCAAACGTTCCAACAAGTGTCGAGCCCAAACATTCACCTCATTTCTAATACTCCACCATCTGGTTTAGAAAACATCACCTTCACTACGGAGGCTGTGTTGAAGAAGTTGTTATCCTTGCGTATCCACAGTTCTCCCGGAGCTGATAACATCCGACCAAAGGCTCTACAGGCAGTAGCTAGTGATCTAGCAGAACCACTGGCTGTTTTCTATCAGCGATGTCCAGAGGAAAACCTTATTCCACCAGTATGGAAGCAAGGGGTCATCACTCCTATCCATAAAGGAGGTAGCCGCACTGATCCTGCCAACTACCGTCCAATAACACTACTTCCCGTACTATCCAAAATGATGGAATCAATCGTCGCAGACGCGTTGATGCAATATTTGGAAAGCCACAATTTAATAGCCCCAGAGCAACATGGCTTTCGTCAAAAGCATTCGTGTAATACTAACCTATTAATTGCACGTAATAGCTGGACTGAAGCTGTTGATGATGGATTTGGAGTCGATGTCATCTACCTGGACTTTTCAAAAGCGTTTGATCGTTTAGACCATCGAGTTCTCCTTCAGAAGCTTTGGAACTACGGCATTGGCGACCCAATCCTGAGTTGGATTAGCAATTTTCTACAAGAACGTCGGCTAGTGGTGAGAGTCCGAGAATCATTTTCTCATGCAATCGACGTGACGTGTGGAGTACCACAAGGCTCGGTTCTTGGACCTCGTCTATTCTTGGTGTTCATTAACGATTTGGCGAGATCAATTACTTCCGATTTCTTATTTTTCGCTGATGATATCAAGAAATGGCGAAGGATCAGAGGACCGGATGACCATGAACGGCTCCAGCACGATCTTAACACTGTGTCGAACTGGTCAGTTCAAAACGCTCTACCGTTCAACGTAGACAAATGTCGCGTAGTACAATTACGCCATAGACATAACTACACCTACATACTTGGGACAAAGGAATTGCAGAATAGCTATCAGGAACGGGATCTTGGTGTGATCGTACAGAGCGACCTCAACTGTTCAAAACAGGCTGAGGTAGCTGCCAAAAGAGGCAACCAGCACGTCGGCATGCTGCGAAGGGCATTCGGGAGATTTGACCCATCAATCTTCCCAATGATGCTCAATTCCTACGTGCGCCCGCATATTGAGTAAGCAATCCAAGCTTGGCAACCTTGGTTGAAACGCGACCTAGAAGCGATAGAGGCACCACAACGGAGAGCAACAAAGAACGTGATGGGCCTGCGGTATCACTCTTACCACCGAAGGCTGAAGTTGCTGGGAATTTTCAGCGGACGTTACCGAAGGCTGCGCGGCGATCTCATATTAGCGTATCAGATATTGAGTGACCCCAACCACGTATGCCGCCATTTGCTGAAACTTAGCCACAACACGCAGCTCAGGAGTAACGGCTTAACGTTGAAGGAACAATATAGCCGTCTAGAGTGTCGACGGAATTACTTTTCCCTTCGAGTTTGCAAACCATGGAACGCACTCTCAGACTCAGTAGTATCCTCTCCTACCCTGGATGTTTTCAAAAACGATTAAATGTTGCTCTCAGCTCCCAACATTTTGTAACCTAAGCTCCTCTGTTGTGGATTACGCCAAGCATGTTTTCAACAGGACTAATGTATCAAATGGACCTAAGTGAGCGACCATATTTTATTTTCTCACTCCTTACCTCAACTATCACTGCGCCCCAGTGTCTTTCTGAATGTTTACGCGCGATATTTCTTTTTCATTTCACACTGATGTTAATTATCAAAGTATTCATCTCGGTAGACGTTCGATAGATGACCCACATATATTTTAATTGCATCATATTCACCTCTACCATCCTACGGGACGTGTCAAGCACTTGCTTTTATTTCGTGATAAATCATTGTTCATTGTTCATTGTTCATTGACGAAGTCACCTCGCTTGGTGATGAAACGTTTGCATCCCAACTTCGAAGCTCGGCGAACAAGTGAACTCAGGAACGATCGACCCGAGCTACCAGTGCATCAAGTCATTACCATATCTCTCCAAGTACTCATGTTTATGTCTCTAGATGTTGCTAACTGTAGCCTTGTTAACACCAAAATATTCTGCCGTCTTCCTCGGGCTACTGCTTCCAGTACATGTGGTAGACTAATCATTTCCTTCAAAGTCGACTCTGAAGTCTTTTCTTTGGGTCATAATGCTGAATTACTCTTAAGGACAGACTAAATTGTTCAAAGCAAGGAGTGGAACTGTCTACGGGTCTATTTAAGCAACGTTAATTGCATACAAATACTAACCTGAATTGGTTTCATCCCCACAATTAATGTGGGCGTAAACCTCAATATGGTCACAACCCAAAGTGCTAATGAACTGGTGTTTAGAACTGGTGTTTGATCCAGGGTTTGACAGTCACACAAACTCCTGCTTGCGGCCTCCGCGATGAGTGAACACCTGTTCTTAGGGGTTGTAATGAACATGAATCCCTCAGGTATACAGTATTCTGAGACATTATATTTTATTATTGTTTTTATCTTCTAATCGTTTAATTGTTTGGTTAATTGCACTTACAAATCACTTGCTCCTCAGGTTAGTCACACTGCACATACGCATATACACAAATACACAGAGAACATAGTGTATCCACAAACGTCAAGTTCACTGATTTGAGGGTCGGAAGTCAGAACATTGCAGTTCCGCTGTACACCGTGTTATTGGAACAAACGAGCTGTGCGGGAACCATTGGATGGAGAATCAAGCGCACACAAGACGATGGTTAGGTCGTAGCCTGCTCCACACACAAACTCTATGCATGGAACAGATCACGAGTATCGTGCAACCCATACCACCCAGCAACGATTCATATACATATATATATATATATATATATATATATATATATATATATATATATATATATATATATATATATTTGTACATATAGGGTTGGCGGCATCCGGTTCCAAACTTGACTGTCACTGAGTCCTCCTTAAGTGGCTTGCGCTGCACCACCCACAGCTGAATAACGGACGCTGGTTCAAAATGTATTGAGTTTTAGGCGCGCGTAGGCACGCCCAACTGCGCTTATTATGCTGTAACCAGCTCCGCGTTATTTCTTGTGCATACTACACGTTTTCCTTCTGGTGCCAACTTACCACTGCTAACGTTTAGTCCTGACAAGATTTGCTTGAGGGACACCGCCCGGAGCGTTTGACTCCATAGCGCGACCCAAAAGATAATGGGGATCATATTTATCTCGGGTATGTGATTGCGGACGGACAGGGATCTGCTAAACGACCGTCACACGCAGCGTTCGAAGATCTGGAACAATTATTTGTGTGTTTGCGATCGTTGTAAGATGCGCACCTGCGATCACAACCAGACGCAGGTGGGATTTGGCGGGTTTACACCAAATTGACCAGGGGCTGCCTGACTTGAGGCGGGCAGTAGCAAAGCATTGAACACCCTGAGAGAGAGAGAGAGAGGCGCAAGAGCCTTTGCTCCGGTGAGGCTTGCGTTCGCTAGATCCCGACAAATGGTCTGCCCAAACTTGTTACTGTTGTGCAGTGTGCTCATGTCCTGGCCGCCTCCTCCTGGCGACCGCTGGGTGGGAGCTGGGTTGCCCCCTTCTCCCTGCTAAGATCCAGGACACTAATCCGCATGAATCGGTGAACTGACCATGTGCTTGAATCGCTGTCGTTCGGGTGTACATTTAATCGAATGCTTTGGCTGAGGACCCGAATCGTCCTCCTGTCAGGTATGGGCGCCCTGCCAGTATCCCAGTCCATCCTCTTCGGAGGTTAGGAAGTGGTCGATGACCCTCCTCCCGTAAAACCTAGCCATGGAAGAAAACAGGTCTACGGGTTATAAGCTCACAGCTCGATTGACGTAGAGCAAGAGCGCCACGCGTTTTCTCTGACGGTGGGATGACACCTCGGGGTGTTCAATGGTTTGCTACTGCCCGCCTCAAGTCAGGCAGCCCCTGGTCAATTTGGTGTAAACCCGCCAAATCCCACCTGCGTCTGGTTGTGATCGCAGGTGCGTATCTTACAACGATCGCAAACACACAAATAATTGTTCCAGATCTTCGAACGCTGCGTGTGATGGCCGTTTAGCAGATCCCTGTCCGTCCGCAATCACATACCCGAGATAAATATGATCCCCATTATCTTTTGGGTCGCGCTATGGAGTCAAACGCTCCGGGCGGTGTCCCTCAAGCAAATCTTGTCAGGACTAAACGTTAGCAGTGGTAAGTTGGCACCAGAAGGAAAACGTGTAGTATGCACAAGAAATAACGCGGAGCTGGTTACAGCATAATAAGCGCAGTTGGGCGTGCCTACGCGCGCCTGAATCGCAAGACATTTTGAGCCATCGTCCGTTATTGATCAATATTCAACACGTGACATCATCCTCGTGGCTGAAATCCCTTTCCAGGTTGGAAACGTTTTACCGATGTAAGCATTGGTGTTCTCCGAACTAGGCAATTTTGTTGCATACGTTCCTTTGCCAAACTAGGCAACATCCTGAGTGCGGCTATAGTGGTCTGAGTCTCCTAAGCCAATGCCAGATCCAAGTGACTATTGATGGCCTCCTGCTTTTATGTCTTCGATTGACTCACGTGGGTCGACCAAATATTCATGTATACGCCCTGTCGATCTGGCATTTCTTTGTGATGTCGCCTGCAGTGCTTCGTAGACCCCTACATCATCAAACGTTCTTGCCTATAACAAACACACCATCTGATCGATATTAATTTCCCCGGCATCCAGTTCACCAAAGAGGAGAACAACTACCGGCTGCCATTCTTATACTTGCTCTTGAAAAGACTTGATTTCGGATCCTTGGAAACAACATTCTATCAAAAAGCGACTCATACTGATCAGCTCCTAAACTATCGCAGTAACCATCCGACCAATTACAAGCGCAGTTGCGTGAGGACGCTTTTCAAACGGACCCAAACACACTGTAACACGCTGAAGCTGAGGAAGGCGGAGGAAGTCCACCTATGTAATTTGCCCCAGCGAAGTTCATACCATAAACGTTTTATTCTACGCTGCCTGATATCGAAGAATCAACGACAACACCCTTCCACCAGCGCAATGAAAAGGAAAACCATCGTCCTACCTTGTATCCATGAGATCTCTGAAATGGCAGCGAGGCTTTTAATACCTCACGGGATCAACGTTGCACATGAAGCAACGGAAACCGTTCGTAGTAAAACTTTTAGGGTATAAGACCAGCTGAGTAAAGAAGGAACATCAGGTGTCATTTACAAAATTTGCTGCAAAAGTTGTGACAAGTACTACATGGGACAGAGAGGGAGAACACTTGGCACAAGACTACATGAACACAGTCTGGCCATCCACCGCCATGATGAAAAAGCACTATTGTCATTACACATGGATATTGAAGGCCATCAGTTCGATCTGGGAAAGCCAAGATTTATGGAAGAGCAAAGAATCGCAGAGTGCGTGAGTTCATCGAGACCTGTCATTCGGGCCAGAAACTCAAATAACCAGCACCTAGAACTAGAAGGGGTCTACGCAGCTCTACAGGGCACAAAGAAGTGCCAGATCGACAGGGCGTATACATGACTAGTTGGTCGACCCACGTGAGCCAATCGAAGACACATACAAAGCAGGAGGCCGTCAATAGTCACTTGGATCTGACAGTGGCTTACGAGACTCTGCAAATCAGACCCCTATAGCCGCATTGAGGATGTTGCCTAGTTTGGCAAAGAAACATATGCAACAAAATTGCCTAGCTCGAAGAACATAACAATCCTCTCATCCACATCTCGAGCTACAGGTATCCGCAATAATTTCCAACGTTCTACCGGTTTGCGATTTCGACTAAAATGCCGAAGTGTGGTCTCACTTGCTGGTTCGGTTTTCATCCCCTTCGCTACTTGCTCTGTGTTAGGACATCATCATCATCAACATTATTCACGTTAGCTCGAGGTGGGAAACATCTTAGCTACTGTGCCGCAATACATCAAGGAAAAGAAAGAACTACAACAGTGGCATGCCAGCTGAGCTATCAGCAACGGATAGGCATTGTTCCGGTAAGCTACCAGCCGGCTACTAGGCAAAAAGCAAAATTATGATGTAAAATTATATTATGCTACGAAATGAGATCGTGGTTGGAGGGGGAGGCTAAAAGGTATGGAGAGCGACAAAATACTCACAACACGAACGCCACTGAGGTCGGCTCCTTGCTATGTCAGCTAGTGTATCTAGCCAAATGTGTTCATGATCTTTCGGACCCCAACCAGGGAGTCGTGACGCTCCAACCGAGTCCAGCTGCGAAGTGAGGGCCTTCATTTCCCTGGGTCAAGTCCTCGCTTGGCCACCCTCCTCTTCTTCCATCCACACCCCCGGCGAGCAAACAACGCACGTCGCGAGAGTCGGTGGGCTGACATGCGTAACACGTGGCCGAGCCATCGGAGCCTGATGCGTGAAATAACGGTGCTGAGCGGTTCAGTTCCTTTTCCTGTGCCATAAACAAGGCGTCGAACACGCTCGTTGCTCACGCGGTGTTCCCACCAAATGTGAGCTAAATTACGAAGGCACCGGTGGTCGAACGTAACTAGCCTCTTCAGGTCCGCTGCCTTAAGCGGCCAGGTTTCACAACCGTACAATAGGGTTGAACGTACTGCTGCATTGTACACTCTACCCTTCAGGGCAAGAGTGATGTCGCGCCGGCGCCATAAGTGGCGAAGGTTAGCGAAAGCGCCTCTTGCTTTTGCTATACGATTCGTGATTTCATCTTCAATCCCACGGGCGCTGATACAACTTCCCAGGTAGTTGAATTTTTGAACGACTTCTAGCTGATCCCCATCACGGGTCAGCGTAGGAGGCGATCCCTGCCAATCTTGTAGGAAAGCTTTGCACTTCGAGGGTGCAAAGCAAAGCCCGAAGCGGCTGATAGCCAGTGCTAATCTGTCCAGCGCGACTTGACACGTCTGTGTGCGTTCACAGATGAGGGCAATGTTGTCTGCATACTGCAAGTCAAGAAGTCGTTCTCCTGGGAGTAGCTCCACACCTTCCAAGTCATGTCCCGTAAATGCAATCTCCATGACTTCGTCAATAGCGAAGTTGAAGAGGAAATGTGACAGCGGACATCCTTGTCTCATACCGCTGGAAATAATAAAGGGCGACGACAGCTTGCTGTAAGCCCTCACTCTGCCAGAGCTACGCGCGTATAATGCTCGGATAATATTTACATACGTCTCAGGCACACCTTTCCTGAGTAAACAATTCCAAAGGGCACCTCGACCAACCGAATCGAAGGTACCTTTGATGTCGAGGAACACGACTACGGTGGGTCGTCAATATGTGTGACGGTGCTCCAACAACTGATGCAAGATGAAGATGTGGTCGATGCAGCCACGACCCCACACCCGGCTTGCTGCTCACGTATCTGACTTTAACGAGCGCCAGTCTGTCTGTGAAGGATTATGGAGGCAAGCAATTTGGAGACAATGGGGATCAGACGGGTTCCTCTATAGTTGCCGCATTCCGAACGCGAGCCTCCTTTGAAGATGGGATCAATAACGGAGCGGCTCCAGTCGGTTGGGACAGTCTCCTGCTCCCACAGTTCCACTTGTAATTCATGTAAATCATAAACAAGAGCAGAGCCCCCGAATTTGAAGAGAGCTGGATGAAGATCATCTGGTCCCGCGGCTTTGTTCAACTTCAACAGTCCGATCTCACGTTTGACTTCTGAGCGAGAGGGTGGATCCCTCTGTGTTAGGACGGAAGTCAGATTCCACTTCGGTCGATGTGTCTTTACCCCGGGGGCGTAAGTGGTCCGAATTTCGGCGGACGACTTGGCCGTCCGGAAGTTGCAAGTCCTTTTGTCTTCCCGCAAACTGAACACAGTTGCTGGTTGCTAGCATTGTTCATGCAGTAGCCGTGTGCACACTGGTTGATTTTCTCTGAGTGTGCTTTCATCTTTAAGCTCCTCTGATGACATAGACTTCACCTGTCGCTTCTCTACTTCAATATGCGGGTTTGGAAACAAAAAATGAAGCCTCGTCCTGAGATTTCTGCCGAACATTAGTTCCGCCCGGGTTTCAGTGGTTGTGGAACGGTAGGCAAAGTGACACTCTCCAACTTCATTAGCAAAGTTCCCCTCGCAGCTTTGGTAGGCTTTGGTTCACCGTTTGCAAAGCCCGTGCTGCTAAGCCGTTCTATGCCGAATTATATGGGGCCGGTGGCAGAGTGGTATGCGCGTCTGGTTTGCAACCATGAGGTCACCGGTTCGGATCCGCATAGGAGCGGGCGTCCTCGCGGTATACTCAGCCCACGCGCGACTGGTGGTGGTAGCGTGGCAGCGAAGCACCGTTACGGCGTGCAGCTAGCGACCAAGTACTCTACTATACGAGGCCATTTTGGTATACCAGATAGCTGACCTGCCGAACAACCTCTCGTGGTGCCATCTGGATGGTCCGGGATTATCGCTGTCCAACGAATGGTTCGGCGGCTGTGTTGCAGGACATGGTGAGTTTTCACCTGGCAAGCGTCCTCCCTATAAAAAGCCACACTTGTCCGTTTAACCACAATGGGACGTGGCGGAGGTGACACGCTACTAAATAAACTCACTGCCCCTTGTTTCACTTTGGTGAAGCATTGTATCCCAGCACCTTGATGCTGCCATCGTGGGGAAGATTGGGCCCCTGTTTGGCTACACACCAAAGGAAAGGCGGATGAACTGAGCAATCAGTCATCGGCTCCCAGTGGGTGCGAATCCCTGACTTCGCTCCGCTGCCTTGCGGGTGGGCTATTGAGCCAAAGGCTTGGAGTGGACTCCCCTAAGACAACTCCTTACTTCGGCTTGGGCAACCGGGTATTATCGTGCCCTCTGTGAAAACCATGGATTTCGCACTTACTACTACGTCGCTTACTTCTGCTGCTACTTTCGCTACTACTCGTGCTTTACCACCACAAGCCAACTTTTCGCTTGTTAATAATCTGCAACCTGTTGTAGCTAATTCTAATGCCCGTCTCGATGGTATCGAAATCATTCAGCTATCAGCTATCCTTCGACGCCGTAATTCGTTTCGCCTAGCAGCGTTCCATGTTCGGACCTTCCTACAGACTGGACAACAGGCTGGCCGGGCGCGCACTCTAGCGTCCCCCGCCATCGATGTTTTTTGCGTTTCAGACACTCCACTACAGGATCTCAGCACCGTGATTAAATTGTCCTCCCCAGCTGCTCTTAAGACCACATATTACCTACGTCTGTCTAGTGACATGGAGGCAGCAGCAGCAGCCGGCTTAGCTGGTGTCGGTATCGCATTGAGTGACAAAGCGGAGGCTGCATTACTCGACTGGTTGCCAATCGACAGCCGGCTGTGTACGATTCGGCATCAACGCTCATGTAGAATCAATTGACAGCGTGAGGAGAGGCGCAATTTGCTTGTCGTTTCTGCGTACGTTCTAACCGACTGTAGCTGTGCATCGGTTAAGGATGACTTTTATCCTGGACTCCAAAACCTTTTGAACAAGACCGAAACGTCGGATGTCATCCTCCTTGCCAGAGATCTCAATGCAGGAGCAGATTGCCTGCTTCCGTGCAAACGTCATCTTTGTTGAAGTCACGCGCTTGATGAAGCAGTTCTGACGACGATGATGGACTTCTTACCTTATGCGAATACCAACGTCTGTTTCTCGCAACTACGAACTTTTGGCATACCAGAAGATACGCATCCACCAGGCGTCCTCCTTCACCAAAGCTAGCGTGGTCACAAATAGATCACATTGCAATCAGCTTTAGATAGCGAGGCAGCGTCCGGGGTTGTAGATCGATTTGGTCTACGTACCTCGATTCAGATCATGCTTTAGTCTGCGCGGACATATGCATGCGTTTTGACGGCTCCTCAAAACGAAACCTCCATGCCCTTGACACCAACAAATTAGCTCACCTCTCTACTCGATCAACTTCTCAAGCTTCCTTATTGCATGCGTTGATTGGGGCTCCACCTCAAGCAATCAAAAATCAATAGAGTTTCCTGCGGGAAACGATGCTAACTTCCAGTCATTCAATCTTCGGAATCACAGGGCGCCCTCTGAGGGGCTGGATTTCAGTACACTCACTGGAATTGTTTGATCGTCGTAGAGCTATCCTGGCCGATTCAAATAGCAGAGCATCACGTCGCATTCTCAGCCAACAGCTTAAGCAAAGCCAGTGTGCAGATGGCGAAACTTGGTGTTCCCCGCGCGCCCCAGAGATGGAAACGGCAGCCCTCTCCGGAAACTTCCGCAAGCTCTTCCAGCTCACTCGGGTCATTTGTCAAAAAAGACCTGGTGTTAGTGAGGTCATTTGCGAGGTTGACGGAACGCCGATAAGCAACTTACAAGGACGTATGGACCGCTGGGCTGAACAAATCTGCACTCAATTCAGCTGACTGCCGGCGAGTTTACTGAGTGTACCTAGTTGCGCGCCTTGGAACGTCTCCTTGGAACCACCCACTGAAGCTGTCTGCCTTGAGCTCTGACACTTGAAGCGATTCAAGTCTTCTGGCCCGGACGGACTTCCTCCAGAGCTGATCAACTTCGGGGGCGAAGCAATTGTCAACCAGTTAACAGCTTCGTTCTCTACAATACGGTGTAAAGAAACAGTTCCATCCGCTTGGAGCGGGTCAATTATCGTCGCGATCTTCAAGAAAGGTGCCCGTACCCTATGCGCTAACCACCGAGAAATCAGTCCAATGTCCGTTGCCTCCAAAATGTTAACACCCATTCTACTCCGCAGACTAACCCCGATTCGATAATTGCGCTTCCCTGAAGAACAGACTGGTTTATGCCCCGGTCGAGGGTTATAGACAACTTGTTTACGCCCCGCTAACTCCTTGAAACGCGTCATCATTACCGCCAACCCACTATCATTGTTTATCTCGACACCCGAGCCGCTTTCGACTCCGTCGAACGGCCAGCTTTATGGCGTTGCTGGCAAAAGAATGCAGTACCGGAGAAATTTATCGCCATCCTTCGAACATTATGCTGCAGTGTCTCAGGTAAAGTGAAGGCTTATGGTAAGTTCTCTTCATCTTTTGCCGTCACTAACGGTGTACGACGGGGTTGCCTCATGTCCCTGTTTCTCTTCAATTTTGCGATCGAGGGTTTTCAGGGTTCTGATGTAGAGCTACTTCCTAGCAACTGCGTAACCGATCTACATTATGCTGTTGATATTGCCTTGCTTGGTGATGACGCACAGAGCACACAAGCCGTTCTAAACCGCTTGGCGATTGAAGCATCAAAATATGGGATCACCTTTTCCCCCTACGAAATGCAAAATCCTGGTCCTGGATTGGCATCCACCTGCTCCAGTGCTCACTCTTCATGGTACGCAGCTTGAACAAGTGGATAACTTTCTTTACCTGGCAAGCTGTGTTTCTGCTGTTGGTATCATTGGAAAGGAGATTTCCCTCTGCATTGCCGAAGCTCTTTCGGCATACGCCAACTTGAGGCGTCTATGGCGATGCCTTGACGTTTCATTATTAGTAAAGGGCGGTGCTGCTGTATGGGAGTGAGTCCTGGCCGATTCGTGTGAATGACTTGCTTCGGATTTTGACCTTTGACAATGGATGTCCGTGGAGAATAGCTCCAGTGTTGTGGGTGTACCACGTACGCAACAATGATGTTAGACGTCGCGTCTTAAGTAAAAGGGGGCTTCCACTTGATAGACTGGTAGCACTGCGCCAACTGATGGGGCCAGGCCACCTTTTACGCATGCCATGCGAACGACTGTCCAGATGAGCTCACTTCGCTCGCAAAAGACCAGGCCGGAAGAAATGGCTCCATGGTCAGCCTATCACATGGCGACAAACGATTAAAACGCTGAATTTCAGTTTGGCTGTCGTAGGTCCCGTGCACCTTCCGGGCTGGGGGATCAAAGATGAAGAACACTGCTGACTGGAAACTATTTCGGAGAGGGCACAGAACCGAGCTCAATAGACAATGTGTACAAAGGTTTGGCTTAATTGATTTGATTTACATCGTAAACATTAAAGAGGCAAAAATAACACGCGTGAGAAAAAAACAAAAAAGACACTACAGATAAAAACATTTTTTGCGACTTTTATTCTTTTGGTTGCGGTCTCTGTATTTATTACTTCCGATTCATGCTTTTTGCTGGCTCTATGTCTATCGTATAGACTGCTGCTATATATATATATATGTACATATATATATGCTATATATATGCTATATATATATATGGCGGGCGAGCCTATGGTGCGCTGAGGCTGGTGGTGGCTAGACCCTGACAGATGGTCTACCCACTGCTGCTACTGCTGCGCCATAGTCTCATGTCCTGGGCGCCTCCACGTGGCGACCGCTGGGTGGGAGTTAGGTTTCGCCCTTCTCCCTGTTAAGATCCAGGACACCAATCCGCATGAGTCAGCTAACTGACCATGTGCTAGACCCGCTGCCTTTCCGGTGTTCATTTAATCGAAGGCTTTGGCTGAGGACCCGAGTCATTCTTCTGTCAAGATTGGGCGCCCTGGCAGTATCCTAGTCCATCCTCTCCGGAGGTTAGAAAGTGGTCGATGGCCCACTTCCCGTAAAACCTAGCCATGGGAGACAACCAGGTTAACGGGTGATATTCTCAATGCTCCATTGGCATAGAGCACGAGTGCCACGCATTGTCTCTGACGGTGGGAGGACACCTCCGGGTGTTCAATGGTTTGTTACTGCCCGCCTTAAGCCAGGCAGCCCCTGGTCAAATTGGTGCAAACCCGCCAAAAACCCACCTGCGTCTGGCCGTGGTCGCAGGTGCGTATCCAATTACGGTCGCAAAACATATGATAACTGTTCCAGAACCACAAAGGCTGCGTGTGACGGCCGTCAAGCAGAT
>OX104067.1:90331399-90365537 GCA_944474145.2 Dicrocoelium dendriticum
TGTTATTAAGGCAATTGGGTTACATAGTGTCGTTCGCTGACACACACACACACACATCAAACTCAGGTCCGTGTGGTATTCAAGCGCGAAAATCATTCCAGTAAATCGATGAAGAATTTTTATTTGGCAAGCCCAGCATTGGACGCGTGGTGATTACTGCTCACTGAGAAAAGTGTTCTAATTGGCCAGTCTGCGGACGGTTTCGCAGTAGAACTAGATGAAACTGACCATAACACTTGGTTGAATTGTTAGGATCCAGGTTGGATCTGATTCACAGCCAAATGAGGACCGAAAAATGTGCTTCGATAACTGCGACTTCGCAATTCAACGGCAACTAAGCTAAACATTATGCACCCAAGCAACCGATTAAAACCAAAGTCGAAAGTGGAAACAGAACGGCAATCGACAGTGCCGTATCCAGAAATGAAAAATGTGCCATCCATCTGAGAGTAGCCTCGCTTCCAGCTGGTTTACCAGCCGACGGTATTCCTGGTGTTTTCTGTGTTGCGTAAAGGGCAAAGAGAGCCACAAGTACGGTACTGTTTAGACTGAGAGATCTGCAAGTTGTAGTAACTCCTTGCAAGCCACTATCAGTATGCGGATCTTATGGAATATGTTTTTCACTATCCCACCCGAACGCGACCAGGAAACTCCTGGGGCCTGCTTTCCTAGGGACACAATCATAGTCCACTCAAACATATTGTCAGGACTGGCGCAATGCATTGATCTGATCAGTACTTTGGCTGCATTTTATGTATAAATTAAGGAAGTAAATCATATAGTGTGCAAAGATTTGCGTGACAATTTGCTGAAACTGGCTGTTTTCTTGCACGGCTACCCGTTTTCATTCTTCTGCCCAATTCCTCGAACCACAACACGTCTTTTTGCTCACCAAGACCTTGACATTAGGTAGACATTTGCTGCACCTACATCCGTTGGTAATAAATCCATGAATCTCACCTATACCTTTTGTCTAGCTAACAGCAGCTGTTCAGCGAAATCTCTCCATCAAAATGTGTGATGAACACCTACAACTGAGTGGTAAGTTTGCGCATTTGAGACCTGCCACTCTGTTCTGGCACGGATGGAATGTCGTCTGCTATGCTCAAATACGGCGGCCTGATATCCCCATACTCCTTCCAAATCTTTTTACATTATCCATGAAGTAGGGGATTTTTCCAGATGTGTGGAATATGCGTTGGTTTTACCACTATTTAAAAGTGGTCCATGTCAATTACAGACTAGCTATCGACCCATTCGGTGTAAAAAATAAATGGAAAGGGTAGTAAACGCCATAATTGTTGAATTCCCATTGTTCCGGAATTCGATCAATACTTCCCAGCACAGATTTCTGAGAACACAGTCATGTATTACTTGTCAAGTACAATTTCTAAACTTCATTACTTGTTCCATCAACCGTGTTGAGCGTATGATCAGGATATCTCGTGATATGCGTAGAGCGTTCGATGGGCTACCACATGGAAATCTTCCATCGAAAGTATATTCGTTTGGTATATCTGGCAACTTACATTCTTGGATAGCATCGTAGCTTTCTGGTCGGCATCAGGCAGTTGAAATACTAAGCAATACCTCACGAGTAGAAAAGTAACAAGGGGCTTGATCCAAGGAAGTGTTCTAGGTCCTTTTCCGTTTTTACTGTACATTAAGGACGACTTCGATGTAATCAAATACGGCAAACTACATGTATTCGCAGATGGCATTAAAATTGCATATGAGTTCGATTTGGACAATTTTACTATCGCACTAACCGACATACAAGCGGGTCTGCACAAGCTGGAAACTTGGGGCGGCAAGTGGAAAATCGAACTCTCATCCGAGAAGTGCAGCTGCATATGTTATCGATGCAGTATTGTACCAACTTCTTTGATGCTAAACGACAAAACCCAGTCCACCAGCCTCTAAATTCGTGATCTTGGAATAAGCTAATTGAGCGCCTTCGATTTTGCCGAACAGGTATAGTACACGGTTGCAAAAGCCCCTAAACTAGGAGGGCTATTACTAAAATCCTTTTAAATGAATTCGAAATCTACCAGTATAAAACCTGTATTCGACCCCTACTCTAAGAGTGCTCATTAATATACCCCAGCATGAGGAAAAATTGATAACACATCAATAAAAAACCTACAGCGCTACTTTATGATGCTCCTAATGGGGAAACCTGTTGGTCTTACTTACTATGACCGTTACTGTGAGATGAACATAGAATCCCTCTGGTTAAGCAGACTAAAACTTATGCTGAACTTCATGTTTGCTATTATCTATGGACATGACTTTATCTCAGACTTTGACGCTGTACTTCAACCTTCCTCAAGTACAACATAAGGAATAGACAAAACACTGCAAATCGAAAAGGCACGAACTGGCTTAAGATTAAATTTCTTTCTTAACCACTTTGCAGTGATGTGGAACAAACTACCGCAGAATCTGAGAACGTGTGACTCAAAGATTGTTTTTTGCACTTTAGTTAACAAGGAATTGACAGTGAATAAAGTGAGGATACGCTAAACATAGATGTGAGTATAGCTACGTTGTATGAGGAAGGGCCAAGCGACGTATAAAAAATGGCAAAATTTTCTGATCCGAAGTCAAACGAACTCTACCACATTTTTATTTATAAAACAACTTTGTTCCGCACTTCTAACTAACTCTCTTTTCTATCCGGAGGAATCAATGAACAAATTGCGGAGCGATTACCGAAACCCGTCAATATCACTCCCTACACACCTCGGCTGCCCCGATCGGACTGAACACAAACCCTTCTTGACGATACAGTAACAAATGTGATCGCAATAACCCTACAGTTCGTGTCCCGCACTATCGAGACATAAACTATTCGGCTATTTTATTTATGACTACCGTTTAAACTCCTACTGTAATGTTACATCTCGCTTTTTTCCGCGGAACACAAGTCTCATTGCTCAGCGCTATCAATTTCTATACTTTTTGAACGCAAGCAAGTGATGAATCTGAAATTATTTTCAGAACTATCTAGCATCTCGATACTTCAAGCCGTCATCCGTTGTTGACACTTTCCCTGTACAATTTGGGCGGTCTCTCTTGTGCACACAGTTTATATTCTTCTTTACTTCGCTGTTGACCACTACTGGGTCGATCTCCTGAGACGACGCATTTAAGGTTTTAACGCTAATTAATATATCCATGCGCGACGCGTAGCCATTGGTTTCCTGGCGGTAAGAACTGGTTTACTCTAAAATCCAGTTGATGGTACAGACTAGCTGGCTTGACTGTCCACACTATACACGAAAAATAGCCCTAAAGATGAGTTACCTAAGTGATGGCTTAACTGCTTTAAAAGCCACACCATTACTCAGCGAGATGGGGATGGAAGTGCGGGTAAAATCCATTGAGAGAATAACCGCATGAAACTGGTCCCCAGGAGACGGTTCCATGGGTGGCCGTATTACTTCACTTATAGGTTTTATTTATCTACACTTAATATTTTTTAAAACTTCACTGTCTTTCCGAAAGATTTAACCGACCAATTAACCATGTCCGCCAAAAGGCATGAGGACTGCTTTGAAAAATTAGAAAAAATTAACTTTCTCTTTGCGATTTTGCCGTACCCCAAAACTTGTAATATCCCGTAAGACGGTACCTCGCACCGTTGAGAGATATACCTTTGTATTTTATTTGCCACAAATTCATATTGCCCATACGAGAGAATGGTACTACCGGTACATATTTGATCTGCGCAAAATATGGGCGCAGCTTCTCATTTAAAGAGATATTTACCCATTATCATTATCTTATCTACCTGAGCTAGGTATTATTCCCTGTGTGAGGTGATTTCTTGTGCTCGTTTCCGATTTGCCTGTCATCATAGCGACTAACAGGTGTTGTATCCCTGTAAGCGTACGAGGCCTCAAGCCAAAACACAACAGAGCTTACCAATTGTTAAGAACCGTATATTCTCACGAATGGTTTGGTGAAGATAACACACAAACGTATGGATCGTCTGGATGTAACGGGTATGTATTTGTCCAATCCCGTACTAGGCAATACCCGTGCGCAATTGCGCGTCACGCGCGGATTCTCAAGGCTAAGCGTATTCATCACCATCCTCCTCCTTAAATGAGCACGTCACCTGACTAAGTTGAAGAGGTGAGTACACTACTTTGACATCACTACCGGCCGTTGACATTGCGTTAGACTTCACTGGAGTGTCTGTCGTTGACTTTCCTGCCATCTGCAAGCTGTTACGTTCCTGGTCCCAGCCTCCGAGCAACACTGACGGGGCTAGATAATGTCAGGTGCCCTTTTCGGGCTTTCCTTTTTCGGACTAACATCCCAGGGCGTAGTGGTAAGACCAATTTTCTATAGGTGAACTGATAACGTCAGTGACGCTCAGGATCGTTGTTTTCGGAGCCGATACAGCCGCGTTCACTTTCATCCTCACTGTCCTGCTAAACAGGAGCTAACCTAGTGTGCGATTGGTAGCATCGTGCTGCGACTTTCTGATTCCCTGCATCTTCCCATTCCATACCAGACAAACCTGCCTCCTATATGTTTTTCTTTAGCGAGCGGTTTGTGCATTCACTCTTTCCGTTGGCCGCAAGGTTGTAGGGAACAGTTCGTATATGTTTTATCTCGCCAAGTTGTAAGAACTGACAGAATTCGTAATTTGTAAATGGCGGTTCATTATCTGTCACAATTTCTTCAGCGAACCCAAATCTAGCAAACAAATATTTTAGCCACCGCATACATATTGACACTAGTCTACCGTTTTTCCACACACACACACACACACACACACCCACACGCCCACACACACGATTGACGCGTGTTCGTTCGGGTCATTTGGAATAATCCTCTCTATCTTTTTGCAGCGTAATCACCGTACACTCATTCGAACCGGATTTACTAGATCAACACAGTAATCCATCATAGGTGGAAGTATCTTTTACCACTAAAGTCCTAATCATCAATAACGGATTTGACTGTCATCCGTGACTGTACACAAGCGAATAACTCATTCGCTGTGTACCCATTGCCCTTCTGTGTAACACCATTCGGTGCAGAATTCTCGAGGCAGTCCGAAAAGCCTAAGCTTATTCCAATCGGGTGTTTCTCAACGCATCTGTGAAGGAATTTGTGATCTCTCAATTTGTGTTCAGTGTTATGTTTAGATTCATTTACCAGGTCCAAAACCAGCCGGGCCTAACATGGATCGGTCAACCGGACAACCTGAAAACGTGTGCTTACAAGGGAGCACTGCTGATAGCGAGCGCGCCACTCTGACTCGCGTTTATCATTGAAGCGAGAAGCTGGACTAACTGATGCTTCGACAAACGGGTGACCTTAAAACTGCACGCTCTCGGCGAAAATGTCCCACGTTAAGAGCAAGTGTGAGTTGTGTGTTAAATTGGTGAAGTGTGGGCTAGGTTGCTGCAGTTGCTGGAAAACCTATCTCACGAAATGTCTAGGGGCGGAGATGATAAAAACGTGACGGTACAATAACACGACAGAGGCGTTTTGGTTCTGCCCAGTAGGCAGTGCTATACTAGTTGTTAGCTGTCCAACTGTGCTACTGAAGAAGTGTGAAAGACTAATAGGAGCAGTCGAGTAACTGATGTGCGCCAGGGTAACACCTATGGGAGGAAACGGACTTCCATTTGTGTGTAACAATAACATCCCGCATTCCCCACCGAGGCCGAGGCTTCCCAACCTTACCCAACGACTCAGTATCAACCAGTACCCACTCCCTTCTCTCTCTCACCCATAAGTCAAAACATTGTCTACAACGTGCCTGCTTCAACTTTTGCACGGTGTGTTTCACCCAGTAGTTTGTTCGCTATACACAAGACCCTAAGCCACAGTCAACCAGCCATAGTGAGGAACCAGGTAAAATACGCATCGTTTGCCTCCAAGCATAGACCGGAAATAGCACCGATAACCTTGGTACCCGGACTAGAGAAAGCTAAATTGTCGGAGCACGGATGGTCACCATCAGTGCCGTTCAGAAAATCGCCAAAAGCATCGGAAACTAGCGCTTCAAAACCAGTAGCCACCAGGCGCAACCATGATGCCTTAAACCTTGTGTGCACTAATGTCCCCGAATACAAATCCAATACAGTTAAGGGTAGGCTGGTCCCACGACATTAAATCTCATGTCGCGTCGCCCAAACGCAATGCACTACGGTGAATCCCGGTTACTTCGAGTAACCCTAAACTAGGCGGATGAGGCAGTAGCCGTTGTGCTGTCTGCGAGTAGACTCCGCAACACCTCAAAGGGAATGCGCATACTACCTGAAATTCTGTGGAAAAACCTTCAGTTGATCCCACAAACCACGAGAGAAGCAGAAAAGGTCAATATAAGGAAGCTGTGCTGACTCCCGGTGTTCCTGAGATTACTGATTCCTCTACGAACAATGCTCAGGTACACGATCGGGAGCAATGGCACTAGATCCGTGAGGCTCTGCTTCTTGACATCGTTGTGGCTATTTCATTGACCAGGATCCCTGTATCATCAAAGTATAAGAGGCGCGGTCCCAGGCTGTCGAAACTGGTATTGCAAGCAACACTAACGGTACAATTGCTTCTAGAAAACTGGACTAACTTCCGTAGCATATTGCCAACAAAAATTCGCATGAAAGCAGCAAGAACAACATCACCTTCTAATGACAACTCAGTGGAGGCGAAACTCTCAATGAAAACAGCAACTGTAGGACCTGACTCAATGACGGTTTCAACAGTATGTATAACATCCGGAGGGACACAGTGGAGTACCAGCAAACACCGGGATCCGGGGCATCTTACACTTAAAGATATACCAAATTCGTCTCGACAGTCTGCTACCCATCCAAAAGCGGTTACCTGACAACATTACATCGGTCGGCGTAAACCTACTGTTGGTCTTCGAGAACCTCTCACGCATGTACACAAATGCCCATGGTCTACTCAGCAAATTAGCTGAATTAAGACTTCGACACGCGTCAGCAGCTTGGGATCTCATCGCTAGCACGGAACCATGGTTGCGCTGTGAGATAATGGATGCCGAAATTGCGCTAACAGGCATGTCACTTGTCCAGAATGATCTAGCAAGCAAAGGTGGTGGGTTAGCCATCTACTTTCGTAACAATCTGTAGTGCGAATCCATTCACGATTCGGAAACCGATGTGCCTGACTCCATTTGATAGAGCTACTGGCTGAGAGGGAACGATATTGGCCTAGTGGCTGTTTTTTGCTGCCCAACATCGTCTACACCTGAGATGGACTGCAACTTGGTGTCTGAGTTGAGGCAGGTGATAAACAGGACGTACAAACACGTTCTAGTCGCCGGCGATTTCAACTCACATGCTCTAGAATCCGAGGCCACACGAGGTGAGTAATTCAAATCAGACCTGCAAAACCTTGTCTCACATCTTCTGCTTCACTCCCACGTCACTTCACCCGCCAGATTCAGGGGAAATAACAAGCAATCCAAATTGGACTGAATATTCACAAATGAAGAACTGATGATCGAGAGCGTGATAATCGATACTCCTCTAAAACGCAGTGATCATGTGCCTTTGCATTTCATGTACACTTGCGGTGTCGAATATCCCGAGGACAGAGTTCAAACGGCGCGGACCATAACCAGTTACTACACATTAGCCCGACTCGTTGAGGCAACCTACTGGAGTTTCCTAACCGAGGATGCACCCAACATTTTCTAGGAACATTTTGTCAGTAAGTTTAACAAATTGGTTAGTGGAAAAACGGAAACTAAGACTATCAGTTCCAGAAACATTGCGTGGATTATACGGACTAGAATATGCAAATGCATGGTGATGTGAAACGCAGTATGGTATACCCACAAAACCGATCTGAGTCCGAGTACCTGGAATACTATGTTGTCCACCGTAAACAGTGCAACCAATTTGTGCGCGAGGATAAAGTAGCTTATCAACGTTCCTAAGCCGAGCGGTTAATTATAAATCTTAAGTTTCTGTACAAGCAACTGAACAGCGTCCGCAAGGTGAAAAGTGGATTTCCCCGTCTTTAAACAGCAGATGGTCTAACTCGGACTTCTAAAAAGTGTCAAACGTTCTGCAACAACTACGTGCACCAACCTTTCATTGCATCTCATGGTCTCCTGAATATCTGGAATCTACGGTGCCCACACCAAGAAGCACTCATATAAATTGTACGGCAGACATCGTGATGAGAAAGCTGCTATCCATGCGCCTGCACGTCTGTCCAGGTATTGACATCTGCCTAAATACGCTTGCTGTGGTGGCTACTATTTTGGCTGAACCTCTGGCGCGGCTGTTCCAGCGCTGCCTTGACGAGCGGCACGTGCCTGCAGTATGTAACCACGGAATAATAACCCACTTACAAAGGGTAGTTGTTCCGACCCATCGAGCTATCGACCAGTGTCGCAACTGACAGTGCTTTCAAAAGTTATGGAGGCAAAATTGCCGACATACTCATGTCTTCTCTGCGCGGCCCAGGTTACATTGCTCAGTAACAACTGGCCTTCCGCCAGAATCGGTCGTGTACAACCATCCTATCGTTAGCACGATTTGATGCAGCATACCTTGATTCCTCTAAGGCGTTCGACAGGTTGGAGCATCGTATCCTTCCCCCCCAAGCTTCAAAGTTGTGTCATTGGGGATCCTATCCTCGGATGGATCTGCAATTGTCTATTGCACAGGCGTTTGAAGGTAAGAGAATGTAACTTCATGTCAGACCCAATTGTCATCCAATGTGGAATGCCACTGGGTTGGGTACTAGAGCCCCGTCTATTCGCGGTCCCCAAAAACGATATAGTAAGTCAAACCAATTCAAACTGTTAACACTACCCCGAGGACATTAAACTTTGATGTGTGATCAGAACTGCAGTAGAGGGTATCCACCTTCAAGACGATCTTGACAAGCTTTTGGTCTGTTCAAAACCGCCTTTCCTTCACTGTGACTAAATGTCAAGTACTCCGTTTAGCACACAGAATACTCCACACATATAAGCTGGGAAACCACAACTTGCAACACGGTTCTCTTGAAAAATATCTCGGTGGGTTGGTCCAGGAGGATCTCGGCTGCTAGGGAGCAGCAGTCCAGAAACACATCGAAGAAGGCGATCCGAATCGTGGGATTTTTAGGAGAGCTTTCGGTCAATCCGAACCGCCCATTTGCCGCCAAATACTTCCCGCTTACATATGCCTTGCATGTTGTATACGCAGTTCAAGCGCGGCACCCATGGCTAAAGCGGGATTTCACGGTCCTGGAGATTCCGCTACGCCGGGCGAGCAACAATGTCAAGGGGCTGCGCCACTTGTCATAAGAACACCGCCTCGGAGTGCTTGGCATTTTCACGGACGGTATCGTCGTTTACGTGGTGACCTAATGATGGATTATTAAAATTGAAATCCGCTAAGCACCCGGCCATCACCTATTGAAGCTGAGTCACAACAATCAACTTAGAGGCCATCATCTGAAATTGGCAGTAAAATACAGTCGCTTGGAGTGTCGAAGAAACGTCTTCTTGCTGCTTGTTTGCCATAGGTGGAATACCGTCACTGAAGCTATTATTTCAGCCCCACATTAGATGTGTTCGAAACACAAGTCGACAGTGCACTGGCCGTATTACACCATGTCACGTAATCCAAACGACCCATACAAACTGCAGAAAGACAAAAACATAGCAGACCACTTTCATTTTTATCCAGAAACCACAAACGATAACGTTGGATAATGCAAAATACCAAGGGGGAACTGCACGGACGGAAAAATTGTTATCGGCAAGTTCGCAATTTGCGGGTTTTCACTATTTCTTATTGCCCTTTTCGTCTTCATTTGGCTCACACCTAACCGATCATCCGGCAGGACATGTCAAGATTAAGCTTTTTCTCCGCAAAATACCATTGACCGTTGACAATTCTCTAGCTTGTAAAGCGAGTTTAGACAGTTGCATGGAATAAAAATAATTTGCAAGCATTCTGTGATTTCCTGCTGTTATCTTCAAGGCAAAAAGTCACCTTGACGGTAAACCTAAGGCTAATAATTCAGAGATAGCCTGCATAAGTATGCCGTTTAGCTTGTATTTATAGTGCAGCTCTTGGTAATCGTTCCACGATGCAGTAGACTAAGAGTGCAAGAATTATTACTGGTTTGCTTTCTATTGAATAATCCAGACACGCACAGCTAGACCATATGGGGAAATATTTGGTGCAGACCTCGAAAATCTGGTGGCCTTATATCTCCTCGTGTATCAATCCAGTAAAATCCAGTTGAATTGTAAACTGAAGGAGGCAACACTGTTCGATCTGATCGTGCTTCTAAGGACGCACGTTGAATAGGCAAAAATAAGCTTTATTTATCTATTTACTTAGTACGTTACGCTTTTCTTCTAATGGACTAATTTAGGATGTTATAGGAGTGGTTATCTTGGGACAAAAACCCAACATCCGACGGTCAATTTATATCCTAAACGTCTGCTATTTTCTGCAAGGGGATTACATGCGATCAAGCAAGTTGCATTCCATTGCAACTTGAACAAAGACATAGTACGGAGCACAACTATAGAAGCTGAATATTTACCCTTCATGTACATAAGGCACATTATGGACTTAAGTGTCGGCTAGGACAACAAATGTTGCAGTGCACTTCCCACCTATCTCTGCGTCCTCGTGTCAGATGACTTTAGTTGTCAGATGCAGATTGAAAGTGGATCGAAGAGACTAATTCAGTACTTTGATTATTTGGCAGAGCGTTCAGAGTCTTGCGCGCCCTAATATTTCCACAACTTAATGGAGCTTATGTAAGAAGATACTTGAAATGGGCCATCAAAACCTAACATCTGTAAGAGAAGATACATGTTTTGCGCTGAAGAATGCCCAACAAAGGGGGACAACGAAGGTAAACAGCTTGTCACACTTCCATTACCAAATTAGGCTGAAAATTCCACATATACTGGGGACGCTGCATACCAGATCCTGGAAAACTGAAACCAGACTTGTCAGCAGACCCCACCGCTAAAGCAATACTGTGTACAGTAATCAGTTCAAACAGTACAACTGACTAGAATGTTGACAAAACCTTTTCTCCTTCTGAATGTCAACCGCTAAAATTTGCAGAATTTAAAGGCAACATAGATACCGCCAGCTGTCGGAGTTGCGTCACAGACAGACACATATCTTATACCGCGGATCTCCGGAGAAGTGGTATGGAAACGTAGGTAGACGGCGTGCATTAAAGAAAAGTAAACATCGTTGATTCACCTGCAGAAATGGGTGGACTCCAATGCTAAACTTACATTATGTTTAAAATCGAATTACCTATGCAATCTTGCTGCTGTACAATGTTATTAGTATAATTCTCTCTAAATTGAACGATTTAATCAAAAACTATACGTTATGCCGAGTTAGAGGAAATTTTTGATGTTCGGTAAGCATAATATTTAGAGCCTATTGCAGTTCCTGTCGACAGCAAACTAGCTTAGCCAAACTGAAATCGTATAACGGAACCTAAAGGGTAGGCATCATTTACGCACAGGTAAAACCGCGATCAAACATCGTTAACGCCTGAAAGCTTCGATTCAATGTACCAGCTTAGTAGACATCTGCACTGCGGGACTAAAAATGTTAACTTTAAGTGGTACGCAGAGTAAGGGTTACAACTCTGTATTTCGTCTTTGGCTGAAAGTATCAGCACACTCTCAAACGGAAAACATATTATATACTTAAAGTTGATACCTGGCACAGCTTCATTAACCAAAGGCACCAGGAAACTTAAGGGCTTCAGTTAATACAACTGGACCCAAAATAATGAAGAAAGCGAACCTGTACATACACTACCTCGACCGATTGTATGCAGACCATCGGGGTGGTGGATCTCAACCCAGTCGGTACAAAAGTCATTAAGAGACCACATAATGTACCATCGGTAATGTGCGCCAACGTAGCAGAATCGGAGTCGTCTTCCCTCAAAGGAAATCGACGCGACGATGTGAACCAGTGAAAGTTCTATGTGACATCCTAGGTGCTTTAGTTAAGCCTATCAATTTGTCGCGAGTCACTCGTCATCTAAACCCAAAGCAATACGGTGAAACGAGACTTATCCGAATTGTATTGAATGCTGCCGATGAAGCCGAACTAGTTCTCTTATCGACATCTAGTCTCCGAAGAGGGTCATGTTCCATACGCAAGTTCTCCGCTGTACCTTGAGGTGTGCGCAAACAGACGAAGCACAACTTGAAAGAATACCGGCAAATACGTTTGATCTGGACGCGGTGTTCCCGAGGCTGGAGGACATGATGAGCTCGAAAAGACCGCCCACGACCAGGAGTAGTGGCGTTAAATTCGCGAGACGCTGTCCTTGGACGACTTCGGAGCACAGTCGATCTGAAGGCTGGATACATCACCAGGTTAAATAGGAAGTGGCTCGAGGATGATGAAGATACTGCTTTAATCCACACAGATGATAACAATGGTGTTGAAGCACTGGTATTCGGGTCACGGTGGCCTATGTTTAGAGCTCCGGATTAAAACTGCGTCCCTTTAGTTAGCATGTGAGAACAGCAATATATTCAAACGACACCCCGACAACATCTCGTGTGATACTATTGATCTAGCGTACGAAACTTGTGTGTACCCCGTACTTTGCAAACTTCAAAGCAAGGAACTAATAACCATACCCTGGATCAGACACAAATGAGTTCATCACTGCCGGATCCAAAAATCGGATATTGACCAGACTTTCACCGGAGGGCACAAAATAACATGGAATACACACGTCTCCTAACTCACTACTGAGGTCAGAGAAACATTATTGCATGTACACCAACGCAAGAGGTTCCATAAATAAGCTTGCTGAACTGCGGCTACGTCAAGCACTATATGCCTTGAACTTCATATTTGTTACTGAAACTTGATTGCACACAGAAATTACCGACACCGAAGTTGCGGTACATGGTATGTCCCTTCTTCGGAACGATCGAATAAACAAAAGATGTGGGCTACTCAAACACTACTGCTGTGACTTGCGGTGCTAAGTGGTGGCTATTTAGCCCTATTAAATTGAATCCATTCTATTGGATGGAACGTTGACCCAATTTCATTATATCCTACACTCATCATAAATGTTGGTTCTATCATAGAGCCAAAACATTTATACGAGATCATAACAGTACATCCTGATACATGCTATGCGCATACGAGGGCAGAGCAATAAGTTTCACGATACGCAGTACACGGGTAAGGTGCAGATAATTAGGTACAAAAGACGTGTACTGTAGTCCATTCTGAATATTGTTCAGTGCTTTCAACTCCCCTACTTCGGCTTGGGCAACCGGGTAGTATCTCATGCTCTGACGAAACCATGCACATTGTTGTGTTGTGTTTTCCTTTACTATTTCTGTACCTTCGTTTGAATCCCATGGTTTTCGATGACATTATGTCTATTCGTAGACGTTCGCAAATGTATACTTTCAACTCCCAGAACCATACGGTAGCAACCGAGCACAATTCATAAATTGTAAGGGTAGGTATGCTCCAACGGTAAGTATAGAACTCACTCAATATCAATGATGGACGATGAATTATTGAATACAAATGAGATTTAAACAGCACCAATGTGTTCAGCGATCTAGTGCTGCATTTGGTGCTGCTGTGCTTTCAAGTACCGCCGTGTTTGTGTGGTTCGCGAAATTCAAGCGCAGCACACCGTCCCTGAATGACGAAGCGCGTTGTGGTCGATCTGTAGAGGCCAACACCGCGGACAACATTGCTGCTGTCCAAGCGCCGCTGGTGAAGGACGCGCGGGGACTCTGGTACAGCTAACGAAAGCCATCAAGATATCATCGGGATCAGACCGCCCAATCCTACATGTGAACTTCGGTCTCAGAAAGCTTGGCGTACGCTTGGTGCCCCCTCAACTCAGTGAGGACCAGAAAGCAGCTCGAGTGAATTGCGACATCATCATAATTGGCAACTTTACTGGTGGACGTTGCAATGCTGTTTGGGCGATTCACAGCTGTGCTGAGAGTAGGGTGTACCGTTTCTATTCAGCGACCAAGTAACAAGCGGCTCAGTGGACAGTTGTTGGTGGGATGCTAACTTAGATATTCTGGCGTGAGCGCAATGTAGCCAAGCAGATGGTGGCTGTGTGCGTGGCCAAGAACGGTCATGTGGCTACTGTACCACACTTGCGGCAACGCACAATCACCGGAGACTGGTGTGCCACTCACCATCTGCAACGATTACTGAAAGCCGCAGCCAGTTGTCATCCAAGGACACAAGCACGAGAGCCCTCGCTGCACCATGACAGCTCACCTGCCCACAGGCCCCATGTCTACGTAGATTTGCTGGCTGGAGAACAATGAACAATGAACAATGATATATTACAGGTAAAAAAGCGATTGCTTTACAAGTCCCGTAGGATGGTTGAAGTGAAAGTAAACACAAGTGTAAATCGTCAGTTTGTGCGTCTAGTGAATTCAAGTGCCCCTTATTCATAGAAACGTTGTAGGATATGTACTGAATTGTTACTGTAGAGTAATATGGGAAGTAATATGGGTAAGGCAGATCTTAAGAACAAGAGAAACGACCAACGCTTACTCGTGCGCCGCTTTCTTGGACTGGGGTAAATTGATGAATGCAGTTGTAATATATCCGATACTATATTCCACAACAGCAGTGTGTAAATAGTAAAGCACAAAAGCTGAGAATGAGCACCGTTTTTTCGCGTTTGTTCGACGTGGACATCTCTGATTATATAGCGTAATGTAGGTGGATAAGCAAATCATCCAGACGTCTTTTGAATAGCGATAGCGTGGGGGAAGAAACAACATATGTGGGAAGAGCGTTCCAGTGTTGGCACACCCGAAGGGAAAGAAATTCCGGCGGCATTCTGACCGGTTGTATTGTGTGACCAGCTTTAGATGGTGTCCTCTGAGTGTGGTATTGCTATTCAGCTTTAGTAGGTGACGACAACAATGGTTTGGATTCCTCAGGATCATATAAGTCATTGTCAAGTCGCCACGCAGGTGTCGATATTGTCCACTGTAGACCCCGAGGGTTTTCAGCCTCAATCGGTAAGGGAGATGAAACAGGCCCTTTACGTTCTTGGTCGCCCTTCGTTGTGGCAGTTCAAGAGCAGCTACTCTTGAAACCGTCCCCTAGTCTGGTCCTGCAGTTGGCATTTTCACTATGAGTTGTGCCTCTACTGAATTGTCATTAAAACTTGTTGGTGTTCCTGCTGCTTTCAGACGAATTTTTGTTAGCAATCTGTAACGGAATTGATTCCAGTTCACTAGTACGTTTTGTGCTATTAGTTCTGACCCTAACACAATTTTTAAGAGCCTGGGACCGCTCCCCTTATGGTTTGGTGATATGGGCATCCTTGACAACGTGATGGCCACCACATTTTCGAGCGAAAGAACCTCCCGGATGTAGTGCCATTGCTCGCGGTCGTGCATCTGAGCATCGTCGGAAGAGGAGTCAGTAAGCTCAGGAACACCGTGAGCGATCACCCTTTTCTTATCTTGACTTTTTCTGTACCCATTTTGTTAGCGTGATCACCTGAACGTTCTTTCCACGGGATTTTGGGTAGTATGCGCACTCCACTTGAGTCGTTGCGGAGACGATTCGCAGGCAGCAGAACGGTCTCTGTCTCGTCCGCCGAGTTTAGTGTTACCCGAAGTAACCGGGATTCGCCGTAGTGCAACGCGTTTGGGTGGCGCGAGCTTCTACTTAATTTCATGGGATTAGCATGTACGCCGATCGACGTACACATGGACCTCACTGATTTCGATCGTCCGTCAACTTACCCCCAATTGTATTGTATTTGGATTCGGGAACATTTGTGCATACAAAGTTTAGGGTACCATGGTTGCGCCTGGTGGCTACTGGTTTTGGATTTTGAGGCTGAGTATCCGGCGTTTTTGTTGAATTTGTGAACCGCATTGGTGTGTGCCATCCGTGTTGCGGCAGTTTTTTTCTCTATTCCGGGCACAAAGGTTACCGGTGCACTTTCCTGTGTTTGCTTGGCGGCAACCGATGCGTACGTTGTTGGGTTGTTCACTATTGCTGTTTGACTGTAGCTTACGGTCTCCTGTGTAGCGGACAGACTACTAGGTGCAGCACGCAGTACAGAATTTGAGGCAGGCGCGCTTCAGGCACTGTTTTTACTTATAGGGGAGAGATAATGGACTTGATACTGCTGGATGCTGAATCGTTTGGGTTGGGTTGGCCCGTGTGGCTTGCTTCTTCGGCCTGACTAGGGATTCGGGTTGTTATTTTCACTCCCAAGTGCAGGTCCGTTTCCTCCCATGGGTGTAACTCGGGCGCTCGACCGCTTCGGTTAATCTTTCACACCTCTTCAGTAGCACAGATAGACAGCTAACAAATGGAATAGACATGCATATTTGGCAGAACCAAAACGCCTCTGCGGTGTTTGCTTTCGTCGACCCTTTCCCAAGGCAGGTAACGTGATAGGATTTCAAACACATGGTACACATCAGACCACTTTTTACCACTTTGGCACATGATACGCATTTGCTCTTCATACGAGACAAGTTCTCAGTAGGGGTGCTGTTTTAAGGGGTAGGAAGAGGATAGAGACACTGACGCACCGTTGGGTGGCGACCGGCGCTGGTTTGAAGTCAGCGGGTCCAGGCGTGTCGCAGTCAGATGAGTAAATTGATAAACGGTAAGACAGCGCACCACAGAGGGGGTGAATTGCCTCAGGGTGTACTTTTGAAGTAAACCTTTTGTGTGTCAGCAAATATAGATATTAGAAAACAACTACATCAAGATTGCTATGTCAATGATCCATCCAGGATTTTGAAATGCTTCCTTAAGAGACCGGGAAATATCACAGTGGACCAATATGTCCAGTGAGCTAAGACACAAGTGTGATAATACGTATTATTAGGTAGCGCAGGAAAGAGGAGGATGGAAAACAAGCAACATAAAATGGAAGGATCTACAATTCATAACTGCTTTATCCCCAAGGAGTGACCATGAGTGACCTAGATATTTGTAGACCCGGTGTAGTACAATCTATCTAAACTTCAGTGTGAGCGACTAGAAGTTGCTGCGAATGACGGTCGTTGTGAAGGAAAGAAAGGAACATCACTGCATTTTAATACATTTAGCGATAGTGAGCTCCGTATCAAAATACAAGGTCGCCCAGCTAGGTTTGCAACTTGGTTGATAAGGCGGAGGTCGGATGCTGGATAACTAAGACAACGTCGTCTGCATATTTCAGCGATATCCGTTAGTCAAGAGCAAGTAAGTAGGCGACCTAGGTTGCAAAAGGTGTATGGACAAGGTGGCTCATTGAAGAACTCTGATGACTGTGATGAGTGGCGAGGAAATTTTACTCCCAAGTCGAGTAAACATGGCACGTCCGGAGAAAAGTCTCTCCGTAGGTGGATAGTAGAAGTTTTACTTCAGGTATCACAAAGGACTCTCGAAAGAAACTCATGATTTACACTGACGAAAGCATTGCTATAGTCCAGAAAACATACTCGCACGGATTTGATTGTATTGGCAACTGACCCCAGCTTTTAACGTACAAGATAGGCTTGTGCGTCCCCAGTGGACTTTAGACTGCGATATGCAAACTAAAGCGCATCATCTGGAAGAGTTGGAGCCATCAACCTTTCAGGAATAATCTTCTCTAAGCGCAGTTCTATTGAGGTGCAAGAAATGGTCGATAATTTTCTGAGCCTTTCTTTAGTACCGGCGTAATTCTAACATGTTTCCAACAGTTGGCAATTTTACCTTCACGTATGCATGAGGTGGACAGGTCAGCAAGAGGCCGGGCCAAGGAATCAGCAAGCATTTTGAGTACAAGGTGAGATAATTCGTCCGGGCCACTTGCTTTGTCGGAATTTAGCTGCAACAGTTTATGGAGTAGTGTATTCCTGTCAATGGCAGCTGACGGAATTGTGGGACTGTCAAGTCGAGGGGAGGAAGGGTAAGAAGTGTAATGAGCACAGCAACAACGAAAGTTTCAGTGCAAAACTCCAAGATCTACGTCTGGATTCGGCACTCAGTGGGAGACATAACTATTTCACGATCCGCCAGACCTCAAGACAGTTATTGTTTCTGTGAATGATCTGGACCTATAGACGGTTTAGATGGCGCAACTCTAACTTGATAGCACTAGAATGACACTTCATTGCAACCTGCTTCTGTAGGAACGCCTTCTCTTTGATTACACGTAAGCCTTTTGAATAAAGAGATGAACAGCGATCAGCACAGATATAAGTCGTTTCTAGTGGACATTAGATGTCAAAACAGAAGTTGGCTTAGCTCGTCGACTAATCACAGTATGTGGATAAATCACTGTCAAGGCAGATACTAAAGTCAATAGCTGCAATCATTGTTTGTGGTCGAAATACGTCCTGAGGCGAACGTTGTCTTTTCTAAGCTTACGATCTTTACAGCGAGTGAGCTCCATGTGATTTATTTTGCTATAGACGACAGAAGATAAGTGGATCTTTGAGTGGTCAGGGCAATTAATCGGCGCCTGACTGCAAACGAAACACAACTTCGTGTTGTTTATAAAATCAGATCTAGGGTTGCTTCAAGTCTATTGGGAGAGTTCACAACATTTCGTAACACGAGATCAGTGAGAAAGGTTATGTCAAATCTGCTGAAATCACCAGCAAAAATGCAGAGTGAATAACCAAGATAGTCGTTGACAGTTGAAATGTTTTGACCATAAGCTTCCCCTGCTTCAGCTGTGCATAAGCAAGAGGAAATGTAAATTTTTCTTAGTAAAATCGGTTGGTAGCCATTTAAACATTTTGGCTTTCATTTCTAAACAACACTCTTAATACGGGACGAAGAGAGGCGAAACTTTTTGATGAGGTGTACCTCGGCGGATTGAGAGATGTAATAACTCCTACGTAACGATTATAGTACGTACATCACCGGGCGGTACGATGCAAATGAATCGCTTCATCGCTACGACTGGGTCGCCCACGTCCGCATAGAACCAAATCTATTGAAGCAGCATTACCTTTGACTTCGAGCATTATGAAAGCAGACTGTGGTTTTAATCTCATCCATTTTTCTCACAAGCGATTGGCCATTTGAGCTAAGTGTGATGGGTGTACTCATGCTCCGCAATGGTTTCTATCCTAGAGTGACCCTCCATCCAGCAGGATGCATTTTACCAGATTTGTTCTTCTTTTTGTACATCCGCTTAGGTTGATTTCCTATGGCTTGAGCAGTAACAGATGAGGTGTTCAAAGGAGTGTTAAGATATAGGTGTTTTAAAATATCGAGAGTGTAGGTTAACATGAGCTTGCTTATTGTATGGCTTAGTGAAGATAAACACAGCAAGTAGTTGCCGATAGCATGAGTATAAGTGATTCCGCGAATGGAAAGAGAAAACACGGCCACTTTTGATGGCGCCGCTTCTGGGCACTGTTAAATAAATAAATAAATTTGTATATTTACCGACGGACGGTACACGGCCCCATAAGTGGGAGCCATCATTTGTATAGTGAACACGTTTCGTAACATTAAATAAAAGTTTACTGATAGCATTTCGGATCATGATTACTTTTCCTTGAGTCCTAGACCCGCGCAACTCATATGTAAAATTTACGGATGTTTGTATCGTCAGGAGTAGATAATAAACGAAGGGACTATTAGGCTACAAAGACACAGGATTTGGTATGGTATGTAATGACATGTAGTGGGTAAGCTAGCTGTAAGCTATTATCAAATGTTTTTTATACCAACTTCTGTCAATATTTCTAGTGTTTGTTGTGTGTCAAATATCTTCAGAGCATTTGGTATAGCGAGGAGGGTCTGAAGGAGATTTCGAAAAGTGACATGGCTTGTACACATGCGTATCTGTAGGGGTAGTTTGTTCCGCAAATAAGTGTATCTCACTAAGAAGTAATTCGACCGAATTTTATGACTTGAAAGGTTTGTACGTATCAAGTAGCCGTCATTACGTGTGGGGTAGACTGCAGTCTTCCGTAGTTCAAGTGCGGTGTTGTCTGCGTAAATTCGTTGGTTTATAATGTTGTAGAAGAGAACGAGGTTGTTCTTTAAGCGTCTCAGCCAAAGTGGATCAAGCTGGAGTTTTCGACAGCGATCATAATAAGTCAGGTTTGAGCAGCGTCCTATGAGCAGTTTGGTAAATGATCGTTTGACATTTTCTAGAGCCGTTCTGTCTTTCTTTCTCAATTGGCTGTGAAGGATAGTACAATATTCCAGAGTCGGTCGTACGATTGTCTTGAATGATTCAAGTCGTACTTCAGGTAGGGATAAAGTTCTGGTGATATATCCGCATAGCTGCTTTGCTTTCGCAACCTGATAAAGAACATGTTCGGAGAAATTGAAAGAGTTGGAGTACCTAATTCCTAAGTCCCGAACTGAATCAGACGTTGGGATCACGTTTCCGGCAAGTATAATGGAGCCTTCTGGGATGTGGCATCTGTACCCAAGTACTTGGGATTCCACTGCGGAGAACTTCATTAATAAGCGCTCACTAGCTATATTTAGTGCGGATAGGTCTTCACAGATGTTTCCCAAACACATATGCAGTTGGTCTGGATGAAATGAGTAGACCAGTTTGACATTATCTGCAACCAGAAATGGATGTCCATGTTTGATCGGGTCACATATATTGTTTACTTACTGATATTTTTGTGTCACACCTGAAACTTTTGTTTTCTTCCATTTGCCATCCTGTGGGTCTTGTAAAGTTATTGCTTTTTATCCCACCATACACTATTGAACTATTGAACATAGATTAAGAAAAGTAGCGGTCCGAGTACACTTTCCTGGAAGACACCGCTGGTTATTGGCTTCGGTGTAGAATGTTGCTGACCGATTGTAACGACCTGTAGTGCACCGGCAAACATGCTCTTTCAGTAGCTAGTAATATTGGATTTTATGGTTGTTTTAACCTTTGAAACGTCCATTTGTTTTACTGACTGCACGTCCGTGACACAAACCGTTTTGGTGAGTACCTCGCTGCACGTTTCTCGCTCTGTCTGATTCGCTTCCTATTCTTGTAGCCTGCACAATATATGTTGGGTTCAGTTGCCTCCGACTTCTATACTGTGGTATTTGACACGTCTTGCGTGTCATTGCTTACCGACTAGTATCCCAGGCTGCGCCCAACACTATAAATATCTGATATGAAATGCGAAGCAATTAATCTACCTTAGTTTGGCCGATATGTTTACTTCTTGCTATGATATATTGCTCATGGACAACGGCAATAAACACAACTCAATTGTACAATATGTTATTTTACCTGGTTGTACCTGTTAGCATCCTTGTGTTTCCTGATCACAGAAAAAGTGATAATTCATCGGGTACAGTAGAACGTTAGCGTGTTAAATAAATTTTATCAATTTTTCATCCTAAAATGCTACTCCCTGTGTGCACGTTAGTTATAGTGACCAAGCAAATGGTAGAACTGATCAGAGAGTACTGACTTCTTCTAATATATTATGCATTCAGTGCAATTTTCTCAGCAGTGCTGCAAAAATACAGCATTATGCATTCAGTGCTTTGATGGCGGTTAACTAGGTTACCGCATTTTTCAAGGGCACCTTAAAGAAGCGCTAGTACGAAGCTATGAAAAACCTCGGACTAAGCAATTCGGTGCAACTTACTTTCAGTTAAGAAAAAGTAAAACGGTCTTTATCATCTGTGGAGCAGAGCCGTTTGCAACTTGATCGGAACCACCCGACATTGCCTAGACGGCACGACGTGTGTGATCACCATGCGTACGCATACACGAAAAACCATCGGGCTGAGGCTAGTTAAGCAAATGTTTTTCGCTAAAAAAGAAGACGATGAACTTTTCAAGTCAGTTAACGCGTACAGTGAACGGCGCATGAGTGTGTTTCCTCCACTGTAAGGTCAGATAGCAACAATGGTCTATCGCGGTTAACAGGGAAAATGTCGCCGAAACATACACATAACATTTGCAGAGGAAGCAGCTGATCACGTTTGTCTTTGCATGGCGCCCAGAAGAATGATTACCAAGCTTTGCAAGCCGGAAAAGTTGCACGGTTTCAAAAGATTGTAATAAATAGGAGAGAGGACGGTGATGAAGGAAAAACAAGCTCAATTTCACCAATAGAACAACGTTTAACTTTATGTATATGGCCACATATGCATGGATCCCGGTGGACAATCCTTGGTGTATAATAAATTAAATTTTTCACCTAAATGACATGAAATTCCTGTAAGTACATTAACTAAGAGCGATACACTTCAGTGCGGGCACACTCATCATGAATTCATCCAAGGGGATTTGTCAGCATGTCCATACAACCAGTTTATGGAGTTAAGCTTTGCTTTACAGAACAACGTGTGCAAAATATAGTCCTGCTAGAATTTATACTTCATACATACGGAGTAAATGAGGTTGCGTGAAAGGCACTAGTTATCAGAAATTCAAATTTAAGATTGTATTCATCGGCGAGGAATTAAATATTCAAGTCTTTTTTAACAGCCTTTTGTGCACCAAACGCCGTTTAAATGTGTCCGTCCATTGAACTTTCTCGCTTAGACTGCGGCTGAAAATTCCCTGGTCTGTATCTTTGAAAGTGTATGGTGTTGTCTAAAGACATACTATGAGAGTTTTCCAGCAATTTGCGATTAAGTTTGCGACTTAGAACAAGTTACAATGACAGGTAGATATCTACCACAGTTTATCGTCAAGCAGCAGCTTTAAGCCGAAACTGGATAACAGAAACCCACATCTATGTATGGTACAGGTGACCATGCTGGCTCTGTGACTGAGCGCGATGAACCGAGATTAGTAATAGTGGTCTACCAACTAGTCTGCTAAATTGCCACAGAAGATTACCTCTGTTATAAAAGCACCGGGAATGCGAAATAACGCCATATCTAAGGTTAACCACATTTTAAAATTATTAAACGCACAACATAAATGTAAGAATGGAGTATGGTTTTTAATGGGTTTCTGACGTTTAAGCTTAAATATAACTCACAGGTTTATCGGCAAAAATAATATTACTAAAATAATCAAACAAACTAATAGTAATAATAAATAAAACAAAACGATTTTCTGGCTTGTTCATCCAGCCCAAAGCAACGGTTTCACATTGTGGTGCATACGTGATGCGGTATATTTTCGTGGGTTATTAGTAGCCCAAGAATACTGTTTCATTGCTCTATGCAGCTGAAACAGTGCCTCGTCTGTAACGATTCAACAAACTGCGGCGAAATTCGCGCCGCTTTTTCGGATCGCAGGTGTTCAACACCAGCATTTGAAATGCACGGAATATTCGAAATTTTCGTTACTGTAACATCTGGTGTACCGCGTATCGGTTCTTGTCACAGTGCTTACGATCCGACAGACGCTTAGATCAGGACATTTTGATACTTCACTGACTATGGCGCATGCTAAACAGTCGTCCGCGGTGATTCAAGGCGGTCCGGTTCTCTTCATGTCGCATACATTCCCAGTTTGCGCGAACTTCTGCCTTGGTTTAACCACTTACCGGGAGGTGAGGGGACGCATTCCTTTGTTCTTTGCATTATACCTTCGTGAAGTTGATGCGGCCTTTAAACCGTATTCAGAAAACAGCCGAATACTCAGCGCGCCGTGAGCGACAGGCACTTTACGTGTTTCGGATTACTGTGGCTATTCGTGCGCCATTAGCTCAAGAAGTGCTGCAACCACAATGACACGATTGGCACTGCCTAATACCGCCCTCACCTAATCCAAAACACCCGGTTCGCTGAGATACCATCACTTGCGCACCTTCACGTTGCAGTTTTGGTGGTGCACTTTCGTTTGCCCACGCCCGACTAGACTGGGTTCCTGGCTTGCTCGTTTTGGCCAGCGAGACACACAGAAAACCATCTATTTCTCCATCGCCTACGGTTAGCCATGATCTTCTGCACCCAGCGCGAATTTAGCTGACAACTAACGACCACTGGAAACACGTTGTGGCTATCTGTACCCATCTAGCTCGACGACCAAAACAGGCAAATGTGGCCTGTCGGTCCGTCCTTCACCAGCTTCCGCTTGCACTCAGCTGATCCCTGCACTGCACCACTGGTCGGCCGAGAATTCCGTATGTCCACAGCACTAAGGTGAGAGCAATTCATGTTTCTGATCGCACACACCACAGTCAGTAGGCATTTTGCAAAATTTGCTACTTATTGGATGGCTATTGGATGGTGGGGAAGACAACGGTAAATAACCGGCGCTTTCTATTTTGGAACGCGGGCATCGGTTTTTTTTGCCTGGCTGTGTATATGTGGACAAGCGAGCGAGGTTGAACACAAATCCATCTAGGTAAATCTGTGGGCGCGGATCTGTGAGGACGCACAATGATCTAATTAATGCGCGTGCGCTTAAACGCTGACGGCCGGGACAAACACGCATATACACAGGCACATGTATCCTTAAACGAAAATTTCACTGATTTGGGGGTTGTATGTTTGCACATTGCACTCGCCTTGCACACCGTGTTATCGGAACACACGAGTCATTCATAACCACTGGATGGTCAACTTATACAACTTGAATTATTACTGACTGTTGTAGCCCAACTCGTCGACAGACAACTTACTGAGGTGGTCGACATAAAGATTATTATCTTTCTTGAATTTACAGTGAACGTTCAAGCTACGCAAAAGTGGTTAAGATAGAGAGGTGGTCAACTTTGGAGGTTTTATTGTATTTAAAATCCTTTCTTGTCTCATCTTGAAACATTGCAACATAATACGTGACAGTATGACGTAACCTGACAGAACAGCAAAAGGAGACCTTCTATGCTCATCTACTAAACATCTGTTAGGCAAAATCTTCCAGGAAATATTGGGAACATTGTCAGCAACTACATCTCGATCCGATTTGTCTGCGAAGACTGAAACAAAACTTGGTGTTGCCCTACAATCCGATTCATGGCAATGCCTCCTGTAGTCTACCCAAATTAACATTGGAGCAGAGTTTCGCGTGGAACCTCCATAACGGGGACTTTAACTTGATTATACCACAATACATGACAAATGTGCGAGTTAAAGTCTTTCTAACGAGAAATGCTTCTTAGTGGAATCGACTCCTAATAATTATCAGATCATGTGAGACTGTGCAGTTCTTTTGCAGAAACATGGGAAGCTGCCTTCACCTGGACACAATAAATGTCGTTTTGTTCGTGGGGAATATCGCATGACGATCCATTTAAGAAAGGTCCGATAACGTCCAGTGAGTGTAATACCATAACGTTAAGCAATGTAATTGTGCCCCAATGCTTGCAATATACTCAAAGTATATAAATGCTTCCTGCCGGCGCTTAAACCCCAAACATGCGCCAAATACCTTGCTAGAACCACAGACAAGTATAAGAACATAAGTTTATATTACTCTGGTGAAAACGTGAAATCATCCTTACATAAATGGTCCGTTCCACTTATGGCCGCATCTCCTTAACTGATGAGAAATATATCCATTATTATAACAAATATGTATAGTTTGAAAGTAGAGCTGATTGGGTCAACGCGATGCGATTTTTAGATCAATTGAGAGAGATTTTACTGACGTAATATCATTGCGCTTAAAAACATTACTTTAAAGCCTGCGCAGAATTTTGAGACGTAAAAAGGAGAATCCATCGGTACAGCTAAAACGTTGTTTCAATTCAGAAGCAGGTGTCAAAATAGAAGTTAAAGCAACAAGGTAAGAGGTCACAATACTTGAGTAGCTCTGCATCGTTAGGAGAACTAAGGTCTGTGGTGACCATGGTTTCAAGTAGTTGCTGAATGTTCTGGGGCAGGCATTGTCACTGCCTGGAAATTGAAGTTTGCAGCCAGTGAGTACTTTAAGGTTCATTCTGCCATAGATACCAGGAGATAACTTCACGATGGTATGTTTGGATCTCCAAAGCGGCGCTCGAGTACAAGCAGAAAACACTTTCAGTCTGATAATAAATACCAGGTCAAGGATTTGTTTCCTGGTTTGAGCATACACATTGTTCTTTGGCCTAACATTAAATGAAACAACGGAACAATGGTATAATACGGATAAAAACGCTTGAGACAAGTCCCGTGGGATAGTTTGTGGTCATAACTTTAGTTCAGTGAAGTTATACAAAAGAGAAAAACGCATCTGTGGACTTACAATGTTTTTCACGTTAACACTTAGGTTTATCCGTTTACCTCTATTTCGTGGGACTTGTGAGCATAGTGTTTGTCTGCGTCTTGTCCTTACTCCATTAAGTAGAACTCAGAGCAAGTCACGTAAAAGCTGAAAAGCATCGCCGAGTTATCTTTTAAAGATGGTTAGCATGGACGCGGCAATGTCAAAGTTGAAAGAATGTTCCACGTTTGATTAACTCGAAGAGTAAGCTAATCCCTGTAGCACTAAAGCCGACTGTTTTGAATGGCTACTTTCAATTTATGACCCCTGCATTCTGTGTTGAAGCTAAGCTTCAGGAGCTGGCGTAAGCTTGGCAGGTTTTTCTTAAAATCGGGAAAGCCAGCAAGAGGTCACATTCTAAACGACGATAGCTTCCGATGTACACTCCCAGGACTTTCAGTCGCCTACGGTATGCAAAAGGGACAACCCCTTCATCTTTTATGTTGTCCATCGTTGTGCGGTCTCTAGTGCAACTGGCTCGCGTTTTAACCAGGGTTGTCATGGGCCTCATACGCATTGATCAATTGGGGGAAGATCGAGGGATCGAAAGGCGAACGCCCTAAGTAACAGACTGACATATTTGTTCACGGTTTTAGACATCTTCAAAAACTGCGTAGTACAGCCGAGGTCGTCTTAGATCATCATTCCAAGGTCTCGGTCCTGTAAGGCTGTTCTTGGAATGTATTCTCCAAGATTATATGCGTACGTAGTCTTGGGGCGGACATGCACGGTTCTGCCCTTGTCCGGGTTAAATGGAAGTAGATTTACCATTTACCATGCAAATGAGCAGTTGAAGTCTTATTTCAACATATCGAGACCTTCCTGACATTTGAGTGCCCGCCACACCTTGATATCATCAGTACAAGGCGGGTAATTTGACTTGATGACACTTGCAAGGTTGATAATGAAGAACAAGAGTAACCGCGGCCTTAACTTCCACCTCTGTGGAATACCGCAGTCCACATCAAGTGGATCAGAAAATGAATTTTGAACTCGAACCTGAACGCGCCGATGACGGAGCTAGTTTCCGATACATCCATGGACAGGGTTTACAACTCCGAAATCTTGCAGCTTTTGGAGAAGGATGCGGTGATTTTTGCGGTCGAACGTTTTGTACCTATCTACGTAGATGAAATCGATGACGATCCCACTGTCACTTACCTCTGTCCAACTGCCACGGGCAAGCAGTAGTTTGGTAATACATGACCGATGCTGACGGAATCCGTGGTGCTCAAGTGCTATGATATTAGACCTTTCAAAGTAGCCAAATGCAAACTCAGCTATGATGGATTCCATCACCTCTGAGAGCAGCTGGAGGAGAAACACTGGGCGCTAGTTAGATGGCTTTGAACGGTCAACACTTCTGAAAATCGGGGTAATGATGCCTTGCTTCCACATACTAGGAACCTTCGGTCCCTTAAGGTATATTTGAAAAAATCTCGGTAATGCTTTAAATATCCCCGTAGTTGCCACCTGCAGCGTTTTGCGGGGAATGTTGTAAACTCTGGGGTACTATGAGTGCGCAACGACAAGAGTTTCCTCAAAATGGTCGCAGCACTAAAGATGGCGTAAGTAAATACTGATATCTGAGGGAAATGGTACAGGTAGGTTAAAATTCTGGTAGAACCTCGGAAAATTGCATCATATTGTGGCCATAGAACGTTGCATGCATCCTCGGCAGTTTGAGTACATCCATCCGTCGATATTAGTGCGGGAACATCACATTTCACATTCCGGAGCCTGTTCACATGTCTGTACAGAAGGTTTTATAAACACAAAACGTTTTCTTTGTTCCCTCTCGCTCAAGTGTGGTACAGTTATTACGATGTAAAAGATAGTTACTCCAGTTGTCAACGCTAGAGTTTGCTCTGTACATATGCCACGCGGCGTCACTTACTATTACGTGTTTTCCGGTTCTGCTCCGAGTGAATGATTGTGCCGTAGCTGAGTGAAGGATCTGTTGACCGATGCAGATGTAATCAGATCACTGAACTTGCCAGTAAAATCCAACAAAAGCACTGCCAATGAAACAGTCGTCCGGTAGCTCCCAGATAGCTTCTCCCACAAGTTTTGCCAGTATGTCGTAGTGCGTAATTGTTCGAAACAAGTTACTAAGTTCTTGTGGAAACTCCGCACAACACACGAAGTCGTAAATTATGGTTACCTGATCGCTCCGTCGCAGTTGGCTCTCGAGCCTTTGTTTCTCAACCATGAGCTCTTCGTTCGTGTGCACTAAATCAAGCACAGATACTTTATTTCCGACTATGAATCAGGTGGGTGAAATTACACGGCTTACGAACAGAATGCTTGCAAACTATTCTTGCAGGTCAGCCTTAAACTGCTCGTTGGGGATGTCGGAACTTCCAAACCATGTATATTCAAGTAGCCTGAGATAAGGACATGATTGTATCTTCCTGGTAAAACCCTTCCCATGGATAATGCCAGACGGGATTCCATCTCTGTGGTGGACATCGGTGGGACGATGAACAACGGCTCAAATAGAAAGTGTCCTCACGTCTCCGTCACAGACCGCACCATAGTGAGTCTATAATCAGCTTTTCCGGATGGGCCACGTGTTTGCTCTGGAGGTCGTTGCGATTAGTATAACATTACCCCTGCTGCCTTTGCTGGGTCGATCATTTCGGAGAATTACATACCACTTATCGCGACCTCGGTATCGGTAAGTGCTGAGTGCGACCGGATTTCCGTAACGAATATGAGGTCCCAGGCATGGGACGCCTGACGTAGCCGCAGTTCGGCAAGCTGGTTCAGGAGAATTTGTGCATTGGTATACATACAGGAAAGTTAATCTGCTTCTAGCAATGAATCAAGAGATGCTTGTTTTGGATAAATTGTTGTGCCAAACCTTGAAAGGTCGGCAAATAATCGTCTTTTGGGTTTGGAGATGATGAACTTATCTTTGTCTGATTCATAAATCTTAACAACATCTCTTTGTTTCTCTCTTTCTATGTAATTTACAGGGTGTGCTCGCCAGTTTCGTTGAGTAGTTGAGTAAATTTATCCGAACTCTTGTCGGTAAGTAGTCTGACTACGTAGCTGACCTCGTGGTTTTGTTTGGCAAATTCAGCTTTTATCCGGAGCTCGGAAGGAAGGTTGCTGCGGCCCGCATACCATCCCTCCACTAGCATTGCTGACATTTGGCTAGCTTAAAGCCCCACTTTCACAATCGTCGAGCCACATCCGTTGTAGCTTTGCGATCGGCGTAGCCTCGCGATTGATGACGATATGACGTTTTCCAGAGAGGGAATCACGCGAATGTACCGCCATTTTTCCTGTTCAGGCGTGGTCGCTTCGCGCTCATCATGATTTGCTGCCGCTGGAACAAAATATACATGGATGGTCCTGGATAAAAATTCCTTCTAGTTTTTGCCCAATTAGTGCTTTGCTTGCCTGCGCTCGCTTTAAAGAATATTCGGGAATAGGCGCATGGAACATGACCCATTCCGGAGGAGAGCTTTCGATAACAGTACAGATTCTACTTCATTGTCAGAAGACAACACAACTCGGAGTAGTCTTGGTTCACCGCACTGCTATGAATTTGAGTGACGGGTAATGCGTGTCAAATTTACAAGCTTGGTTACATGCCCTATATTATTACATATAGAGTTCCACTAGTACACCTCATGAAGTTGTTTTCCTTTTAAGGAATTTGACGTCGATTCTGGAACCTTGGTGCAGATTACCGTTGCTATATTACCTGCAACTCTCGTGGAGGTCACAAAGACAGCTGGTCTGTATACAGTCGGTGGAGGCAGTTTGGGTACAGCTTCGTCTATTTTATTTACCATGTGTACTGTGGGAATGACTGAAGATCTAGGTTTTCGGTACTCTATGGCAAAAACCACTTTCCAACCACCACTGGTTTCGAAGCTGTTTCTTTTTTCCAAGTCGTTTGGATGGTGGACGAGGCCCGGACTGCGTTCATTGCCATCGGACTAGTGGTGGTTGCTTCACGCGTATTTGCGAAACTGATCGTATTGGTGGTTAATGCCACAGATGATGCATTTTTAGCGCATTGCCTAGCCTTCTTCCTCAGATTTGTTTCGAAGCCTGAGGGGAATGACTGCGAATTACTCTCGGTCACGCTTTCTACAAAGGAATCGCTTTTGGTGCTCCTCATTTGCTAACTCATTGCCACCAGTTCTTCATACTTCAGGTAAAATCTTTACTATTGTGGTGATTGTACATACTGAACAGAACCAGAGTGCATCTTGTTTATTATTGTGTAACTTTTACTGGTTCACTGGGAGCTTGGAACCTTTGCGATTGCACTTGCCTTGACAACTGCTACACTGGATTCCGATCCGTACATTTGTATGGCATGAAGGTAGGCCACAAGCTACAGTTAATCTATATGTGATAACATGGGCTTTTTATTGATTGCCACAATCCATTACCTCGACCAAATATGTTCCCGTAGACCACTGTTAAAATCTTCGTCAACTATGCTGAAGAGAATTTCCAGCTAATTGAGGACTGCAGTTATAAATTCCTTGTAACATTTACCGACTTTAGCTTTAAGACAGCTAGGAGAATTATAGTTTTAGCGCTAAAAACGAGCTATAACCATACAGCAGTCTTGGATAGAATTTAACTTTTACAGTTTATATGTTTCGGGGTGTAGCGAAGTGTTATTAGTAGATATGCACTATGAAACTATTAACATATAAACTGTAACGTCACCAACGTGGATCCTTTGTGTAAACTGTTGTCCAACGCAAAAAGTGCGACATACGTCCAGTTCCACCACCTCATAAATGATCTCGAGAGCATGCTTTCTTCTAACCGTTTGCCATTTTCTGATGATCTAAAGGTATGGCGTACTATAGCTGCAGTGGAAGATCACACAGTGTTACAGGAGGACCTGGACAATGCGTACACGTGATCCATCGAGAACATACTGCATTTCAATGTCACCAAGTGCAAAGTTCTCAGCATACGGCACAAGAGTATACACAACTTCCGCCCAGGACCATAAACACTACAGCGAGGCACTCACGAGTGCCACCTCAGAGTGCTAGTTCAAGATGACCTCGGTTGTTTGAGGCAGACTGAAAAACCAACTAAGTAAGCAAATCAGTACCTCTGCCTTCTTCGCAGAGCTTTCGGGAAGTTGGAACCTTCAGTCTTTCCAACAATGCTTAGTGCGTACGTGAGGCTGCACGCGGAATACGCTATTCAAATGTGGCAAACCTGGCTCAAGCACCGTCTCACTGTGCTCGATACTGCACAACGTAGGGCAACGAAGATCGTCAGAGGTTTGACCAGCCTCCTCTACCCACTCAGACTGATGACTCGCCAAATATACAGTAGACGGTATAGGCGTCTAAGGGGCGATCTCATAATGGTGTACCAGATCCTGAGAAACCCCAACCACCAACGCCATTCCCTTCTGATACTCAGTCGGAACACTCCGCTAAGAGGTCATCAGTTTAAGGTGGTCACGCAGTGTGGTCGACTGGAATATCGGCGAAATTTTTCCCCCCTCGCGTGTCACAGCCTTGGAACGCCTTGCCGGAACATGTAATTAGTGCTCCCACCCTATCCGTTTACAAAAAACGCCTTGACTGTATTCTGTCACATTTACACTACGTGCTATAGCCCATGACCGCCAGACACTGTCACCAATGCACAACAGACAGTAGACGGTGCCATAATCATACTCAGGATGTGTCGCTCCAAACCCCTTGCACAAAAGTTGATAAACGCCGCGGAATTTTCTGTTGGACGCCACGGAATTTTCTGCTACCACGCGCTGGATCCTGCTTTTTCTCTGGAATTACTGTATTTTACGTGTGTTGCTGTGTTAGCCGTGCACCAAACTTTTTAGTTTCGTGTGTTCATCAATCCGTGAAAGTTTAGTGGAATTCCGCTTGATATCTTCGGAGATCTCAGTGATTTACGGCTGTGCCCGTCATTTTGGAATTTGTGATCGACATCTTGCTTGTCCTCGTGCTTGAAAAAATACAACAACGATGCCGAATATCATGCAACGACGTATCTGCTCTTCAGCTAATTGCGGCAAAGCCCTTAAAATGGGTATAACGTGCCGAAACTGCAGTGGCTCGTTCCACCCAAACTGTATAAGAAAGTCCGGCCAAGAAGCAAGGCAAATAAACAAGGCAGCTGACGCATTTTGGTTTTGTCCAACTTGCCAGTTAACTCCAGTGGTCGGTTGTTTATGTGCACTCATGGAAAGGTGCGATACTTTGAATGCGACAAGCGCTTATTTGTTGAACGCCAGGCTTGCACCACCGGCTGCGAATATGGCCATGATTGTATCACAGTCGGTCAAAGAAAGCTCCACCTCGAGGCCGAAAAAAGGGCTAGACGCTCAAGCCGCGCTGCAGCCTCAGTTTCTCCAAATCCCCTGCCTCACTCAACTCCCAAAAGCGGACGAACATCCAGAGTACTGATGTCCACACCTTTGAGTCACACGCCCCACCTCCATTCAACAGCAACCGCGGAAGCTCCGGGGCAAACCTCTTCCGCCGTAGAGAAAAGTCGGGCGTCGTACGCCTCAGTCGCCTCCATGCATACACCGGCTAAATTACCTCCGACTGCGGTGGCCTCACCAAGCAACAGTAAGTTGACCAGACTCCAACAACCAAACAATCTGTTTAACACCGTGTCTGTAAGTCATGGCAAATCTGCATCCAACGCAAGGAGCCAAGGCGCGTTAACCGTGGTGCGTACAAATGTTCCTGAATCACAGGCGAGTACAATAAAGTGGAAGCCGTTGGATGATCGTAATCAGTGGAAGTCTATATGTACTGCGATTGGCATTTCGGCTGAACCTGCAATGCTGAGACGAGTCACACGTCATCCAAATTCAGCGCACTACGGTGAACCCCGACTTCTCCGGGTGACACTAAACTCCACCAAGGACACAGAGGCAGTCCTACTATCGTCCAACAGGCTGCGTCATTCATCACTCGAGGCGCGCATACTTCCTGATATCCCCTGGAACGAACGTCCGGAAAAGATAAGCAACTGTGAGGAAGTTCGTAAAGCCGAGGCGAAACGGACGATAATTGTGTACGGGGTTCCTGAGCTCCAAAACTCAACCTCTGATGCAGCGGATGCACATGACCGGAAGCAATGGAGTTACATCCGCCACGAAATCTCCCTCAATAATATCATCGCTAAGCAGTTGACCAGGATTCCATTTTCACCCAACTACAAAGGGAACGGTCCCAGACTTATGAAGGTGGTGCTTCAATCTGAGTTTATGTTACCGCTCGCCTTGGAAAACTAGTCGAAATTCCGCATGAAGTTGCCAGCGGAAATTCGGTTAAAGGCATCAGGTACGCTGCCACGGATTACCAACGACTCACGGGGAGCGATCAAATTGTTGAACCATCCACTCATGCAACTTTGTGAAGGCATAGATTTATCGACAACCACAATATCCCACGAAACACGGCTGAACACGGGGGACCAGCAGGGCCCGGAAGGCCGCGATCAGCCGTCTAACCGAAAGCAAACTCAAAGGCAAACGTCACCACAAAAAAAAAGTTAATGGCCGACCCGTTAACGGTCGGCACAAACTCCATTCCTACCACAACCTGTGCTAACTCATTCTTGGTTACAAAAGCACTATCCTGCATGTATACTAATGCACAAGGCCACATAAGTAAGTTGGTAGAACTCCGTCACCGTTTGGCTTCGGAGCCTCGAGACATCATAATGATCGCCGAAACCTGGCTGAGCGGCGAAATCACAGACGCTGAGATTGCCATACCGGGTATGTCACTTTTCCGGAACGACAGAACGGGCACGAGCAGTGGCGTGCTCATTTATTTCCGAACGAACCTTCGTTGTGAGCTCATATACCATCCCCAGACTTGTGTCACCGACGTCCTTTGGTGCAAGCTGTGGTTGGAACGCAACGACGTATGCCTTCTCTCTGTGGTTTACCGACCACCGAAATCCACTCCGGAAAGGGACAACAGACTTATCTCCGCTTTTCGCTCCGTGCTTAATCAGA